>JAKOPK010000026.1:0-129560 GCA_024195185.1 Coniferiporia weirii
AAATTTCTAACTCGCTAGTTACACAATTGCAATCTGTTAACACTCGATTAGATCCCTCACCGGGTCAAATCTAACAAATGTCGTGGATGAGGGAGAGGCCGGCGTCGATGGTGGAGGAGCAGGACCGGCCACCGAATTGATTAGTGGGGACCAGGTTGTAATGACTGCAGTCAAAGGTGAGGTGGGTAGCGATGATTTTTTCCAAAAGCTTGCCCATGCATTCGAGCAGGGCGATGGGGCGGAAGGCTCAGGGGAGGGAGGGGTCGGGTTTATTGGGCTTGGGGATAACCACAATTACGGCCGAGGTCCAAGGGTGGATGCCATGACGAAGGCAAGCAGAAAAAAGGGTCAGAAGGAGGGAAGGATAAGCAGAGTGGAGAAGGTGGAGGTAGGGGTAGGAGATGCCAGAAGGGCCCGGGGCGGAGGTGGTGGAAGTGCTGGCAAGGGCCGCGTCGACTTCGGTGAGGGTGAGCAGGGCGAAGGAATGAGGGATGGGGGGAAACGGGCAGTCATAAGGGTCATGTTTGGGGACCTCGAAATCATGAGTAGGAGGGGGAAAGAAGGTGGAAGCGAAGACAGCTGCCTGTGCAGGGGGGGAAGAGACCATTCCTTCGGGTGTGGACAGAGGGGGGCAGACTGTGTGGCAGGAGCCGGAGGACCACTTGGCATAGCGGTAAATGTCGGCAGTGGTAGTGTTAGCAAGGAGGTCAGAAGCCCAGGCCTTCTTGGCATGGGAAAAGGTGCGACGGGCATCAGCGGCCCAGAGTTTGCGGGTAAGGGGGTCATCCGCCTGGCACATCACAGCTATAGCTGCGTCACACTCCCAGTTCCACCAGTAGGTGAAGGTGAAAGGATTGGCCATTGTATGCGGCATCACTTCAGATATGGCCTGAGTCATGGCAGAAAGAACAGACAGAGCACAGTTGTGAGTGGTGTCGGCTGAAGGAAGGTCAGGGGGGTTATCGAGGGGGAAGGGGCAGTGGGAACCACAGGTGGCGGTCCAGTCGAGGGAGCAAGAGGTGTCAAACCGGAATTTAGGGGTAGGGTTGTCTGGAAGGAGAGGGGGCCCCGTGGAGGAAACAGAAAAGGTGATGGGGTAATGGTCGGAGGAGAAGGCGGGGTCATCCAAAGCAAGCCACAAGGAGAAATGGCCGGTGGATAAGGCGAGGTGGTTGAGAAGGGTGAGATCGAGGGTAGAGTCGACCAAAATGCGATTGCCGCAGTGGGTGGTGACAGAAGTGTCATTGTAGAGGAAAAATGGGGCAGTGTCAAGCCAGTTGACGAGCTCATTTGATGTGCCTGAGGAGCAGGGGTCAGAGGTGTAGGACCAGAGGGGGTGGTGCAGATTAAAGTCACCACAAACAGCAGTGGGGACAAGGGGGTGGAAGGGGGTGGAAATGAGGTGGCGGCAAGCATCAGCTTGCATGCCCGGGCCATAATTGTAAATAGTGACAAGGCGGAAGAAGTAGTCGTGGAACCAGACATCGACGGCAAGGATGTCCTTGTGGCAGAAAAGGTCGGGGCAGGGCTGGCAGCGGAGGCCCAGGAGAGAATTCCGGACATAAATGAGGATGTGGGGTTTGATGGGGGAGTCGAGATCAGCCACCGGAAGGTAGCATGTCCACGAAGGGTGTTTAGGGGGGTTAATAATAGGAGTGCCATCTGGGTTGAAATTGGAGCGATGAAGGCCGCTGAAGCCCAGGAATGGTTCCTGAAGGAGAAGGATATGATGGGAGGGGTCATTGAGGAGGTGGGTCATGCGGTCGCCGTTCTTGGTGACATTGAGCTGCAGGATAGAAAGGCTCAGCATTAGGATTTGGCCATGAGGGAGTCGGCAGGAGTGGGGGCCAGGGGGGCAGGAGGGGGGACAGAGACCGGGGCTGGAGGAGTGGGTTGTGGAGGAAGTTGAGCAGTGCGGCCCAGTGGGGGAGAGGGTGAGGCCATGCCAATGCAGGTAGGGCTGGTGGCGGAGGGGCGGTGTTACATTTTTCCCTACTCTCTCCACAGACTCCCCTAACCCCACAGGCCTCTAGTACATTCCATGACCTCGTTGTGCTTACTGATCATGTACCATGCTCAGTCATTCCCTTCCGCGCCATTCCACCATGTTCTACTAAACTCCTCACCCCTAACACGTTCCATCCCATTCTCCTATATTCCATAGGTCTATATAAGCTGTACCTTGTCGAGCATGTAGCCTTAAGCTTATGCTCTTTGTTCTTACAAGCTCATTTGCCCACCCTCGGGTACTGCGTGCCCTCAGTCGTAACCCGACCCAGTACAGATATGCTCGACGTATGTGACTCACTAAATACCTCGTCGTAACCATCTTTGTCGCCCACCTCGTAATATCCCACCAACGACTTCGCCTCCGACGCATCCGTAACCCGGACAGCTCACCCATCCAGTGATCTTAACACTAGCATAAGCTTTCTTTTTTTGTTGACGTTCTATCGTCTAAACACTACACAAACACCAAACTGTCCCAACTACAGATTCCCCAACCCACCGCCCGACCCACTGCCACTACCTGGAGCGATACAGCCAAGGTATTTTACAATAAACACCCCACCGACACAGCCCGTTTTCAATACGCATTGTGGTTATACGACGAAACCTCTCGCACTTGGGGCTGGCATAAACTCGACGACCAAATCGAAGCACGAGAAACCTTCCGACAAAACGTACCAAACTATCGTGACATCTTCCCATACACCAAGACACCACCACCGCCACCAATGACTACCACCGCTAAGGAAATCAACCTTGCCAAACCCAACGAATTTGATGGCACTCGAGAATATGCCCGACGTTTCCTCTCCAGCTGTGAAACATACCTCCGTGTAAACAAACACATCTACGACACTGATGAACTCAAGATAAACTTTGTACTCTCTTTCATGCAAACACGAACAGCCGGGGACTGGGCTATCAACCGCGAATCCCTCGCATCCGCGTACAACGTCGACGCTAAGGGTAATAAACTATCCACCATCGTTGGCTATGGAACTTGGGACGACTTTGTTAAAGATTTCAAATCCACTTTCATCACCACAGATGACACGAACGAAGCCCAACAAGCCTTGATCAAACTCAAGCAAACAAGCACCACAGATGATTTCAACAACCAATTCCAATCCTTGGCCATGCGATCTGGCATCACCAGCCCCGAAGCTCTTATCGCCTTGTACCAAGCTGGACTCACACCAGCACTCCTCAAAACCATTTACAACCGTGACACTATGCCAACCACAATTAATGACTGGTACAAAGCAGCCTCCCGCAGCGACAACATCTACCGACGCCTCAGAGCCATTCAAGGACCACCACCAACCAACCCACCAAACAACCGCTTCCGCAAATTCTCCAACAACCGTCCTTCTCCTAACTACAACTCCACCGGCACATCCTCCAACACCAATCGCCCACCACGCCTCACTCCTGAGGAATGCGACAAATGCTTTAAAGAAGGACGCTGCCTCGCGTGCCGAGAGAAAGGACACAACTCTCGTGATTGCCCCAAATTCCCAATCGGCAACACTCAAACAATTCGAACCACTGAACAAACCATGGAAACAGAGCTACCTATCCCTGCACCGGTAGAGAACCCACCCACACCAAGTGACGTAGCACTCCAGATCCGCCAACTCATCAACTCCCTCAAAGACGAGGACAAAGAGGAGTTATTTAATACTATGGATAAACAGGATTTTTAGGACGGAAGACCAGACAGACACTGAGTCTTCCCATACATGTATCTCCCATTGTACTCTCCAATTCTTCTTTACCCACAATGAAGATCCCCCTTACAATGACAGTACATAACCAAAACGTCTCTACCAACGCACTCATCGACTCCGGAGCCGAAGGCAAGTTCATTGATGCAAAATTCGTTATTAAACATCGCATCCCCACTAGAACCCTCGCTCGTCCCATCCATGTCCGCAACGTCGACGGCACCCCTAACCAACACGGTACCATTACGAGATTTACCTGGAGGTTAATCAAGATCGGCGGACGATCCATCACTACTACCTTCCTTGTCACTTCCCTCGGTAAAGAAGACATAATACTCGGACTTCCCTGGCTCAAACGCCACAACCCTGCTATTGACTGGTCCGCCGGCACGATATCAATCAACAAGGTCACAACGGCTACCACACTAGCAAGGGAACATATCAAACCAGTCCAACCACTAGAAACCACTATCCCCACGCAATACCACAAGTACCTCCATATTTTCCAGAAACAAGCCGCTGAACGCTTCCCCATTTCCTGCCCGTATGATCATGCCATCGACCTCAAACCCGACTTCATTCCAAGAGACTGCAAATTATACCCGCTAGCACCTAAGGAACAATTAGCTCTCGACCACTTCCTCGAAGACAACCTCCGGAAAGGATACATCCGACCATCCAAATCCCCAATGGCATCACCATTCTTCTTTGTAGGCAAGAAAGATAACGAACTACGTGCTTGTCAAGACTACCGAGCGCTTAACGAAGGAACGATCAAAAACGCTTACCCGCTACCACTAATTAGCGAACTCATGGATAAACTCAAAGGCGCAAAGTACTTCACCAAACTTGACCTCCGATCGGGGTACAACAACATTCGCATCAAAAACGGCGACCAATGGAAAGCAGCCTTTAAAACCCCACGAGGACTATTCGAACCAACGGTCATGTTTTTCGGCCTCTGCAACTCACCCGCAACCTTTCAAGCCTTCATGGATGACACCTTTCGCATTGTCATCCTTGAAGACAAAGTCCTAATCTATATGGATGATATTTTTATCTTCGCTAGCACCCTCGAAGAACTCCACAGAAAAACCGAGCGAGTACTCAACATTTGCGACAAAAACGACCTCTACTGCAAACCCGAGAAATGTATATTCGCAGTCCAAGAAGCAGAATTTTTGGGTATGATCATCACCCCGAACAATATCAACATGGACCCCATCAAACTAACGGGCATCTCGGAATGGCCTACGCCCACAACCGTTAAACAACTCCGCAGTTTCATGGGGTTCTGTAACTACTATCAACGCTTCATTCCTAACTTTTCTCAAACCGTATATCCACTCAACCAATTAACATGCACCAACGAACCATGGAAATGGACGCCCGAGCGAGAAACCGCCTTCATCAAACTTAAAACACAATTTCTAGACAAACCGGCGCTACTCATCCCAGACCCATCCAAACCCTTCATCCTCGAAACCGATGCCTCGAAAGTAGCTACCGGAGCAGTCTTATACCAAGCCAACTCCAACAGCGACCTCCAACCATGCGGATTCATCTCCCAAACGCTCGGACCCGCTCAACAGCGCTACGAAGTATACGATCGAGAACTCCTAGGCATCATAAGAGGCCTCGAAGCATGGCGCCACTACCTACTTGGGAACCCCCACACCACCATCATTTGGTGTGACCATAAGAACCTTTCCTACTTCCGATCCGACCGACGTCTCTCCCTGCGACAGTCACGATGGAACCTTTACCTATCCCAGTTCGATTATTCCATCACACACCGACCCGGCACATCCATCCCAGGAGCAGACGCATTATCACGACGTACCGACCACGGAGAAGAACCCGCAGAAGAACGAACAATGCTACCCGAAACACTATTCATTGGGAAAATCAATGTCGATCTCTATTCCAGAATACAAACGGCACAGGAAACCGACAACTTTGCCATCACCATCCGAAATGCTAAATGTCTAAAAATTCCATCACCATTCCGATTCTCCCTCGACGACTGGACTACCAACGCCGGACTCCTCCGCTACCAAAAACGCGTCTACGTACCCAACAAAGTCGACATTAAACGCGAAATCCTCCAAATGTTCCACAACCTCCCATCCTTTGGCCACCCCGGACTCTTCAAAACAGCACAACTCATTCGCCAACACTACTGGTGGCCAGGCCTTACAGTATTCATAAAAAACTACATTGGGGGATGCGCTCTATGTCAACAAATGAAAATAAACACGCATCCAACTAAAACACCACTATTACCAATACCCGCAGATCCCACCATGTTACCCTTTCAATCAGTCTCAATGGACTTCATAACCGACCTACCCCTATCAAACCATTACGACTCTATCATGGTCATAGTCGACCACGACTCCTCTAAAGGAATAGTCCTCATCCCATGCACAAAAACCCTTGATGCGCTCGGCATGGCCAAACTCTATCACGACAACGTGTACAAACGTTTCGGCCTACCTAAACGCATCATCTCTGACAGAGGACCCCAATTCGCTTCGCAGGTCTTCCAGACCCTCTGCACCTGTCTAGGCATCAAATCGAAGCTATCCACGGCCTACCACCCCCAAACTGATGGCCAAACTGAACGAACCAATCAGGAGGTCGAAGCATACCTTCGAATCTACTGCGGAACATCGCCACACACCTGGGCCGACTCACTCACGGACCTTGAATTCTCACACAACATTCAAACCCATTCAGTCACCAAAACCTCACCATTCAACATCATTCTGGGGTACGAACCAATTCCGATCCCTCCGGTAATAGAAGACACCGAAATTCCTTCACTCTCCATGCGCCTAAAACTCCTGTCCTCAATACGGAAAGAAGCATTGGCAGCACACGACCTAGCCCGCATCCATATGGCGCGATACGGAGCTCGTGGCTTCAAACCTTTCAAACTCGGCGATAAGGTTTGACTAGAAGCCACCAACCTCCACTTCCCCAATAGATCCCGGAAACTAGCCCCTAAATGGGAAGGCCCTTTCTCCATCATCCAAGTACTTTCCCCCCTCAATTACCGCCTCAAACTCCCACCAGCATGGAAAATACACCCCATATTCCACGCCTCCCTTCTATCCGCTTACACAGAAACCGACATTCACGGACCACCATTCACTCAACCACCCCCTGACCAAATCGAAGGCCACCAAGAATTCGAAATTGAAGCCATAGTTTCCCACAAGGGGAACGGCAACCGACGCCGTTTCCTAATCAAGTGGTCCGGATATCCATCCTCTGAAAATCAATGGTTACCCGAAACTGAACTATCACATGCCGCAAAAATCCTGAAAACGTATAAAAGGCTGAAAAACCTGTAAAACAAACTCCAGCAATCCACTCCTATGACCGACACCCCCACCGAATGCCCACTCTACCAACACGCCCAAACCCAGACCTCGCCGGTCGAACCTCATTCTACGTCAACACTAACCACCACCTCTGGTATCTCGCTATCGTCATACCTGGAGGATTTCTTATTCTCGTATCCATTGTCTACTGCTTCTTCCCTACCCATCACTCCACCGTCAATACCACCACCAACTGCCTCAACCACGGATACATCAACCCCCGCGCCCACCACCAACAATCTAACTACCACACCGACCGAGCCCTCTTTCACCACCGACACGCAAATGTCCAACCATCGCACCCCACGATTGGCCCCACACGCCCGCCGACACCGCCGCCCCTCTACCCCACCCCTGACCCCGGCTTCGGCTTCCGCCACCCACTCTACCTGGGCAAACCCGCACGGGACCTGGTCAAGAATGACTCTCTCCCCCCGCACCCTCCTCCAACATATCCTCCCCCAAGCCGCTCTTCACTCCGAGGTCGACCGGGCCCTCAGACAACACCCGCACCTCAACCTGGTGAACACCAGCCGAAACAACCTCCTCTTCGCTGAGAACCTCCAGACGGCCATCTGGCGCATGCAAGAACGGGCCTCGGAACTAGATGAGCAACTCAATCGGGTACAAACTGAACTGACGCTTTTCCGAGACACTGCATATCGCACGCTCATTCTTGAAGACGTCCACACGGCGATAATGCACCTCCACCCGCACGCTCACCTCGTCCCTGTCGTCCGCAATCCACCAACCCCGCCCGTCCCTACCGCCCCATCGTCCCCAACCCACTCCCCAACCACGTTCGACCCCACCAACGTTGCCCCCTCGGGCGAACCCAACCTCACCGTCGTCACGGTCGAACGTCGTCCCGGACCCTCCTTCGCTCGCCGCCGTCATCCACCTACGGCGCGCCACTGCAATGAATGCAACTCGCGCAATCACAATACCCTCGACTGCACCGAGAATATTTGTCCGGGTTGCAACGTTGCCGCTCTGGGACACCGATACCGAAACTGCCCCCTCCACCCATCCCGACTACCGCCACTCCCGACCCCCATACAAGAGTCGCCAACCTCCCCAGTCGCCTCCCCCTCGTCTACGGGTACGTCACTCCCCGCCTACACTCAGACAGTCCCAACCGCGACACGCCAACTTCCCCTCACCAACTCTCACTGGGGACCCGACGGCGTCCGCTGGAGCGTCTATGTCGACGATGACCACCAGCCAGTATGGCGACCCCGACCATCCACCGCAGTGATTAGGCTCCGCACCGACTTTGGAGGACCAGCGTTCGTCCAGGAGATTGAGGAAATGGACAACGACGAGAACGACCCAGAGGCCCAGGACCACTCCAATTAGGAGTACATCGCGGTCCGAAAATGACCTTAAACTAACCACTCCTGGGTATGACCTTAAAAGGCCCAAACAGTGCGCATTTCACTTTTTCTCCAACCGGCGCCCATTTCTCTTCTCTGTCGCCCACATTTTTCCCCTTCAAACACCCAGGCTTGACTCGGTAGTGTATACTATATCTTTTATACCCGCCGTCCCAACTACCCGGCATCTATTGGTCTTTACTTGACCCTATTGGGATATTATGACTCACAGATTGCATGAAGTACGGATCTCTATAACCCATTTCTTAACCCTTTTCGTTTTTTAGTTTATATGGGTTCAAGTTAAGTATGGCGATGGGCTTACGATTTTTCTATACGCCCCCCCATGTCACCGTGTATTCCACCTCACGACCTGCACGATGATACGAGATCCCATGCCGTCTTATTCTAAAGCTGTTTAATTCTCTTCATTCTCTCTTTCTCTTCCTCGCCCACCAAACCCCTGCGCTTGCTATCTTTTCCTTCAAGCCCATAAGTTCATTCCTTTTCTTTCGCCCAACTCCTCCACCATCCCTCCTTCCTTTTCTCTTATAAAATTAAACAAATACGGTGATTTGTCGAGGCTAACGGAGAGGCAGTGTTACATTTTTCCCTACTCTCTCCACAGACTCCCCTAACCCCACAGGCCTCTAGTACATTCCATGACCTCGTTGCGCTTACTGATCATGTACCATGCTCAGTCATTCCCTTCCGCACCGTTCCACCATGTTCTACTAAACTCCTCACCCCTAACACGTTCCATCCCATTCTCCTATATTCCATAGGTCTATATAAGCTGTACCTTGTCGAGCATGTAGCCTTAAGCTTATGCTCTTTGTTCTTACAAGCTCATTTGCCCACCCTCGGGTACTGCGTGCCCTCAGTCGTAACCCGACCCAGTACAGATACGCTCGACGTATGCGACTCACTAAATACCTCGTCATAACCATCTTCGTCGCCCACCTCGTAATATCCCACCAACGACTTCGCCTCCGACGCATCCGTAACCCGGATGGCTCACCCATCCAGTGATCTTAACAGGCGGTTGTAATACTGGGCCTGCTTGGGGCAATCCAGGGAGTCGGAGGGGTGGTTCCCATTGCAGTTAGTGCAGTGGAAGTGGTTGCACACCTGGTCGATGGGGTGGTTGGTATTGGTGCACGAGGTGCAATAAAAGTGGTGGTGGGAGGTCTCATGCTGTCACGAGGAACAAACGCGACATGTAGGGCGGTTCTGGCAGGTGGCAGTGAGGTGGCCCAGCTTCCAGCACTTAGTGCACTGTGAAAAGCGGGGTTTGTCTGTGAAGGGGGTAGGATGAGCTGACTGCCCAAAAAGGAAAAGGGGGTGGGAGCAAAACTGTTGGAGGAGAGATCCATCAGGGTCCTCGAATGCAAAGGTGATGGACAAGCAGTCCGAGGTGATAGAATCAGGTCGTTGGAGCCAGTGGGGGAGCTGGGTAAGGTGGAGGGTGAGGAAGTGGGGGTTGACAGAAAGGCCATCAAGGAGTTGGGCGTCAGTGAAAAGGGGGTGGGAGGCGAATCACACGTGATGACGCAGCCAAGGATGACCTTAGCCCATTTGACATCCTGGGAGATCGTGAGGGGGTGGATGAGAGGGACCTGTAGGGCCGTGCGGAGTACAGGGAGAATCGCCGTAATGGAGCGGAGGGAGAGGTTCATTGGGAATGAGAAGATGAGGTTGCCTGAGGGGTTCCATTCAGCCCCAATGAGGCGGACATGCTGGGAGGTGGGAATGGCATCCAGGGCACAGTGGATGCGGTGGATGATGGTCTTAGAGGGGGGACAGGCGTCAGAGGGGATAGGCTGGTCAAAGAACTGAGTGACGAACCAGATAAAGTCTGGCCGGAGCAGGGCAGTGGAGGTGCAGGCGGTGGCAGCCGGGACAGGTGGCGGAACAGCAGGGGCAACAGGGAGGGGGTTGGAGGGGGCGAGGCCGGGAGGGGGTCCAGGTGCGGAAGCACGGGTAGAAGGGCGAGGGGGAGGAGGAGGGGCCGGGTCAGGAGGGCCTGCTGGAAGGGGAAGCCTCTGGGTGGGGGCGGCCGGGATGACAGGGGCAGGGGGGGCGGGAAGGGGGGCAGCAGAAGAGGGGGCAGAAGAAGCGAGAGGGGCGGCAGCCACAAGCCGTTGGGCATGGGCACACTCTTGCATAATGCAGCGGGAGAAGGGGGGGGGCAAGATGCGAGTGGGTGAAGGCTGTGAGGGCCGTGGTGACCATGGGAGGGGTAGAGAGAGGCGCAGCCGTCAGGGTAGAGGGTCGGGTTGGGATCTGAGTCAGGGGAGTCGGGGTGGATGGGGGCAGGGTTGAGGAGGTCAGGGTCATCAGCCCAGTGGGCCGGGGTAATGCAAGGAAGGGGGCCAGGGGCGGATGAGATGGGTGCAAGGACACGGTCCTCCAAGTGCTGGATGCGGTCAGTGAGGAGTTCCTGGAGGGCAGAGAGGTGGGAGTGAGATTGGGCGGTAAGGTTCGCCTCGAGGCGAAGCATCATATCCTGGATAGCCTGAGTAGGGAGGCCGGAGGGGATAGGGACTGGCGAGTCTGGGCGAGAGAGGGAAAAGGGGGCGGCAGATTGGGGGCGAGAGGAGGCGAAGTGGGAAAGGGGGGCAAATTGGTTGGATGGGTCCAGGGCCCCCACAAGGTTGTGAAGGGAGTGCATGAGGTCTTGGTGAATAGAGAAGGGGGGGGTGCGAAGGAAGAGGGGATGGAGTTGTGAATAGTGATAATGGAGTCATGAGCGGCCTGGGCCCACTGAAGGGAGTCAGAGGGGCAGAAGAGGGCAGGCAGGGCGACATGGAAGACTTGTTCCACATGGTGGATGAACATCTCGACAGAAGGGGACATGGGCAGAGGGTGGGAAGAAAGAAGGGGGAGGGTGTAGGGTATGAAGGGGATAGAGGCATCAAAGGGGTCGTTGTTCCCACGGTCGCTGTGAAATGAGGATATCAGGGACAGGGAGGAGACTTGAGGGCCTGCCCCATGGCTGGGGGTGGGGGAGGCGGGAGAGTGATAGGAAAGGGCGGAGTGGGAGGAGCTGTGGGTGGGGGTGCGTCGAGGGGTGACAGAGGTGTCCATAAGGGGGTCAGTGGGCTGCAAGGACTGGGGGAAGAAGGGGGTGGTGGCTAGGGGGTAGGAAAGGTCAGTGGAGTCGGTAGCCATGCCACCAAGCAGCGGCCACTGAGACTGGGATAAGGAAGCAGGTTGAGTGGAGGGGGCAGAAGGGTTGGGGGTGGGTCCAAATTCGGACCATTGGGGGGTGTTGGATGGGTGAGCCATGGGGAGAAAGGAGGTAAAGGTGGTAGAGGGCACAGGGAAGGGAAGTGGATAGATGGTAAAAAACAAAAGTGTAATGGAGACACTGTAAGGACGCAAGGGAGGGATGAAGGCTGAGTGGAGCAACAGAGCTCAACAGCAACAGTGGGCTCAGGGTAGGGGTAGCCAGAGGGACTTTGGTGGGATGGTGGTGGTTAGAGGGAGAGGGGTGACATGATATATATTTTAAGAGACAGAGGCAATTGGGGGAGATACAACGAAATTGAAAGTCTAGATTCACATGTTATTTGTTGCTTGTATCATTCCATGTACTATGAGTTTTTTATGGGGCTATAGTTGCATGGGCACCGCCCAGAGACTTATCCGACGTTGTACGGGTAGAGGGCCCCTTGACTGTGACGGGCACAGTGAGGAAACTACGAAGGTGGATTATCATATTCGCCGTATGACCCCTGGTATGGTCCTGCCTTGGGGCGAAATACAGATGTTATCGCCAACGTCATCGCTGTCACCGTCGTCGTCGTCGTCATTATCATTGTCTTTGCCGTTGTCGTGACTCTTAATCCGTCCTCCCAACTTTTGTTGGGTAGAGCATCCCAAGACATCCTTTCCTCGCCGCTTGATTCCGCCTTCTCTCCGACGACGGACATGGGTTAATGTTATTTAAGTTTAATTGCGGGCTCAATGCTTTTCCAGATGTGATTTACGATTTTTAAAAAGCTGATAAGCTCGGGGCATGGAGCAAGAACTATGAACTCACAGTCGAATTCGCGTCGTTTAGGTCTTGCAAGATCAGAAGCAGTAGTCGCCGATAAGAGCGTGGTTCAGAATATTCCGACAATAAGATTTAAACAAATACACCTCCAAGCACATGGGTCACCATGTCGCGTTTGAAGAACCAGACCTTGAACTTGAAAATGACAAGTTGCTAGACAAGGTGAAGCCAACTACGCGGTTTATTTGCAATGCCATTCTGGTCTCCAAGCGCGCTATGCGGTATCCTTGAAGGCATTAGCGTCCTAGTTATCATAGTTGAACGGCCCAGATTCCAGTCCATGTAGCCATATGATAGTCTCGCGAAAGAAACTAATGATCTGGAGATCGAGCTCTTGCTCCGATACTAGGTAATTCCTAGCGCACCTTGAAGACTTTGTCGTGAGGGTGAGGCGAAAATACTAGGAATCCAGAACGATGCGACGTACCAGGAACGGCTGTCGAAATTCCCTAGGCGCTTTCGACACCAAGCAGAGCTAAACACGGAACAGATCCTGCACCCGTTGAGACCGTGCACAAGTCTTCCCGCCTTACTTTCAATCGAGATCACCACACCTCATTTCCAGTGTGCAATGCGCTGGCATTTCTCCCGTTTCCCTGACATACAAACGGCTGGTGTTACAAATATTCTTTTCCTTTCCTTATCCTACCTTCACAGTTCTCTCGAACGTCTGAGACACCTTCGACCCAGCTCGTCTCCTTCCGGACCGTCGTCAAGTTCTCGCGGCTATCCGCAGTGATGAGCACAACGTCCCAGATACGTACGCCATCGACGCTCTCGTAGCGCTTCAGGACATGTAATGTGCTAATGTACTGCGACCCCGCAACTTGAACACGAACGAATGCAGCCAGGCATCGCCGGCAAGATCGGGTTCAACAGCGCAACAGCGCGTCCGTCGGGGTGTGGGGCCTCAACGCCATCCGCTCGTCCGCACTCTCTACCGCGCTGCTCCCGATCCACCTCCTGCTGCGCATCGCGCTCGAGTGCATGTCCGCCGCAGCCGCCATCGCCGAGCTAGAACGCCTCGGTGGGCCCGCATCTAGCCACCACGTGCTCATCGCGGACGCAACCGTGACGCCGGGCGGCGGTGAAGGTGCACGCGGGCTCGAGCTCAGCCCGCACGGCAGCGCGTACCTCGCGCCCGAAGAACAAGGCATCATCGTCCACACGAACCACTTTCTCGAAAATAAAGCCGTGCGCGAGGTCGCGCGTGGCTGTCCGGCTCGCCTATGCGCCTTGCACGCGTGCGGGAGCTCTGCGCAGACGCAGTCTGACTTTTTCTTTGTCGAAGTGTCGGGAGGTGCGGGAGCGGAGAGCGTGACGCCTGCGTTGTTGAGGGAGCGCGTATACAGCGACAGGGGGGGGAGGGGGGGGGGGGTGCCGCAGGCGATTTGCCGCCAGGTGGAGGCAGCGGACGGGCGGCAGCGCGATCGGTACGCGGTTCAATATCGTGATGTAGTTCGCGCCGGGGGTAGAGCCGTCTGTCGGGGTGCTTTTTGGACGACCGGGTCTGGAGAATACGAGCGTCGTTCATAAGATGTCTTGGTGAACAGGGTAGTCTTGATAAATGCGATTAACAAAAGAGGAATTAATTTTGCCGGCATTTTTCTTTGGTCCCCCGTGAGCTTAGCGAGGGTTTATACCGCGGTTTTTTTACCAAAGCACGTATGCTACGCGGCGTTGGAGTTATCCCCTCGGCATCCTCATGTTGCACGAATCATTCGGCGAGTCGGAGGTCGGGACTTAGTTAGAGCAACAAGCGAAAGGAAAGTGCCTACTGCCTGGCCATCCGTTGTTATCATTCAGTATTTAAGCCGTCCAATCCAGTAATTGGAAACTCCGAAGACCCGGAAGGGAAAATGCGATAAGGAGCATGTTAGAGGCGCGGCCGTGATAATATCTGGCAGAACCCTCAAATATCGTGCGAAAAAGATTCGCTAATGGACTGCCTCAAGATCGGGAACCTGGCTGAGGGCTCAGACCACCATTGCCGCCCGATATTCTAGTCTCCCGCAACATCTTAGAGGCTTTTGTATGTCATCCAGCCCCTTATAACACAGGTGGTACGGGACCCCCGAATAATCCCAGGCAAATCGGAACCTGTCCCCTATGGTCGTGTGAACAAATGGATCGGGCCCCGGACTACCAAGGTGCCACGAACACTCAGTCTAACCATAAGTGACATTAGGGATAATGCATTAGGAGTCTAGCAAAAAAATTGCCTCAGTTTAACGGGAGGCCCGAAGCAGTGCACGCCAGGCCATGAGGCCTACCATCCGGTTGTGGCTTGACACTCCCAAAGCCACGCTTAGAGTTCCGTGGCCTGGCCTCGCTCTATTCAAGTTCCTGGTGGTCCGGCCTGGGCGAAAGCTCAGATGTGACACGATGGTCCACATTTGTAACTATTTGTTTTACTACCACCATTTAAACACCTCGAGTCCGTTTTCAACGTCACCTATCAACCTCTTTGTGCTGAGCCTACACGATCTAACCAACGCAAGTTCAACTGTGAGTTCGTAATTATCTCTCTTTCTCTTGCCTGCAGATTAATCCTTAAGCTAGTCTCAGCTGTGTATCAACATGACCTGGATTTTCGGATATCATCTCAAGTGGAAAGTCCTGAACAGGACCGCCATCAAGCTCGGCCTGCAGCCCATTCGTTACGATCTAGTGGGAGAGCATGTCTTCATCGCACTTCAGAGTAGATTACTCCCCGTACGAAAGGCACGGCTGGAGTACGATACAGACAACAAGCGCACCATACTCGTCATCCACGAGTGTCATGGAGAGCGCAGCTTCGAGGGACTACGTTTTACCGGTACCGAAGTTGTCCAGGTTGCGAATGCTTTGGGAATCCGACGCGGCCCAAGGTGGTACAAGTTACGAGAAGAAGATAGAAGCGGGGAAATGGACTCAAGCGAGGACGAGGAAGCAGACTGGAGTAGGGTTGCTGCTCTTGACTACGGCCCGGGTGATGCTGATTGTGAAGACATTGCCAAACGGGAGGCGTCTGTGTGAATCTGGCACAGACACAAAAGCAGCTGAAGAGCGTATGGAGAAAATGGAAATTTAGCACTTTATGTTGTTTATCGCATGTATCCTATGTTCTCCGCACTACCATGTATCTTCCCCTTCCTGTGCACATGGCGTTCAATCATGGAGCAATACACTGTGTCTGAAGCTGGTTTGTGGCTGAGGTTCACGTGATTACACATTTGTTTTTTTTTGGTTCAGTACACGACTGTAGCCTGGGACAATATCACTCCAGGGCCCTTTGAAATTTGGCCAGCACTTATTAATTCGCATCGATTTAATTAACAAGAAAAGGTAAATAACCAAGAGTTAAACCGACTACTCCACTATCGTCGTAAATAATATCCACCTTGTTCGATAAAACACCCGATTTGCCCCTCCACCTTCGTTTCTGGCTTCACAATGTTTCGCGTTTGAGAACTTTCTCCGGTTACTACAAATTGTGCGCCAATCTGGTATTAAGTTTGAGTCTTAGTCAAAAATGACAGTTTTTGAGCTTGCTGGATCACTGGCCCTTTGCCGTCGTCACCAGAGGAGTCGGTTATGTGATCCTCCGCTGTCTGGCCATGGACGCCTTTTTATCTTTTTACTGCGCCCTGCTTCACGCTACAAACTCAAAGGCACTAGAACTGAAGGGGTAGTCGCCGCCTTCTAGGCATCGATGACTCCGGATGACTTCGAGTACAACTTGATGTTGCCCCACAGATGCAGGATAAGGCACCAATTTACGTATGTTCAGGGTTACAAAGACCAGTTTACCTTCCGCTTGAAAAATAAGACAAATCAGGCCACACCGCGTTTACAACCAGAGCTCTCACAACATGATTAAGTATAAAACAGTCAAGAGTTTACCGGAAGTCCATCGCTGCTGAGTCTGACTTTATGTCAGGCCCCCTGGTTGGGAATCATCGCCTCTGTCGCTTTTCGTTTTCGAAGATTGAACGCGGAGTTAATAACCACCTACAAAGAACGTTTCATATCTTTTCACGGTCGAGTCCGTAACAGCGTACAGTACTTGCTTGTGATCGGCGCAAGACGAACTCGGATGGTTGTACTCTCCAAACCACGAGGGCTGAATACTCACGGTGGTTTTCCTGGGAAAAGCTCATGTATTACATTTATGAGAATTCTCTTCTCCGTATTAACCCACAGCCGATACGTAAGCCCAGTAAGTTATATCGAAGAAGAACAAGGTGTTGGAAAAGGACAAGGTATAGAAGCGCAGTGAAAAATGTCTAACGTGCGAGTGTAAAGCGAGCAGAGAAGAGATACTCAATCAAGAGTCAAATCAATTGCTCCATTATCGTCGTAAGTAAGCTCCATCATATTCGATGAGTCGAGCGGGTTATCCTCTTCTTTCGTTTCCGATTTCAGCTTCGCGTTTGAGGACTTCCTTCGTTTTTTGAGCTCCTTCAGCTTGCGCGATATCTCAGCTCGCCGTTTCTAATATTCAAATTGGATGTCGGTAAAAGGAAGGATAATGCCTGGACTCGTAGGACACTGACCAGCAATTTCTGTTCTTCATCATCTTCGGATGAGGAGAGGTCGATTACCTGATCTTCTGTCTTCACGCTGGTCGAACAATTTCTTCTTCTTTTATTATGCCTTGCTCCAGTTTCCGAAGGCTCCAAAACCTGTGAGGCAGCCGCCGGCTTTTTGTCAATTTCCTGAGCCGCTGGGATAATCTCAAGGGCCTGTAGGGCATCTTGTTATTCCCCATGAAAGCGCAGGATAAGGTCTTCGACTTGTGCTGGGCAATTTAAAAGCTAGTTTACCTCTCGGCCGGTAGATAAATTTAAAAGTCACGTAAGGACCGACTTCGTTCTGATAGCGAGTAGTTTTCAAGGATCCCCGCGGTTTCGCGACCTCCTTGACGTCACCCAAGCTTAATGTATATCAGCGCTCTGTAATGTGCGAATGGATAGCACAAATGACTCACCCCACCCTGTGCGAGCCCATCTTCTTCGCACGCTCGCTCACGGGATTCTGGAAACCGTCGGGCAGAGTCCGTGTCACAAAACCGTCCAGCCTCTTGACAACGACAATACGATACACCTTGACACATATGGTTCCCATGTGTTTGGAAGGTGCAGAGAGTATGTCATCGTCTGGCAATAGTTATTGAAGCCTGAGCATTAATCAATTCGCTTGTCTGTCGAATTCTGCACACCTGTCAAAGCAATATGCGCGAATTCGTAGGGCATCAACGATGTTCCGCTGGTCCAGTGTCCCTTGGATGAATGAAGTAGGATGCCGGAGGTGTCCCGATGCACGATACTGTCTAGCTTGACGCCGTCGACACGAAAACTTGCAGACGTGGATGTGAGGATAGGCATGTCGTGATTCGTCCAGCTTATTTGGAAAGTCTGCTCACCGGCGGAACATACGTCAGACGACTGAAGCCCAAAGGAGATAACTGCAGGGTCTGGTCCAACAATATAATGAACGCACCTTGTCGGCCTGGCTAGCAATATAGCAGGTCACCACGTTCCCCTCGACCTTGACGTCGTATTCCGCATAGCGTTCCCCGTCGCTTTCTATCCATACTTCGTGATTTTTCAGTATGGGCATGCTTCGGCTTACGGACGGTCTTGCGGAGGTACATAAAACGATGTTGAGGGCGTCTGAAATAAACGAGACGCCAGCTAATTCTTCAGAGAATGTTCTCTTTACGTAAGAAAATCGAGTTGCATGTGTTTTCGCTTTGTCTGCATCAATTCAATCAAAGGTAATCCACGCTTCATTCCGAAAGTCTCTCGAGAAGTTCATTCGATCTCAACTTTTGAGGGAATTGCTTGAATTACCAGGTTCATGGTAAAACATAACAGTTATATTCACTTGTGACTGCAGCCAACACCCATCAAATAATAAACTACCGCCTCCATGAACAAGAGCTCATTCGTAAACGGCTTAATTACATAAATCTGCAATGCAAAACCAAGAACATACATCAAAAGGAGGATAAAAATATGTAAAAGGCTTAAAATATTGGGTAACACCGCAAAAGAAACATATTACGCGTAGGCGCGAAGGGAGAAGAGAGTAATAATTAATCGAGAGTCAAGTCGATCGCTCCGTTATCGTCGTAGGTGAAGTTTGCCGTGTTCAATGAGACGCCTGAGCTATCCTCCATCTTTGTCTCCATTTTCACTTTCATGTTTGAGGACTTCCTTCGTTCCTTTATCTCTTTGAGCCTGCGTGCTAACTCTGCTTGTTTCTCCTATTGCCAGGTTGGAGATAGATTAGTAACAGAACAACGTTTGGTGATGCGGGACTACTAGCCAGTAACTCCCGCTCTTCCTCGTCATCATCGGAGAGGTCGATTTCCTGATCCGCTTTGGAGTTGGGTGAACGCCTCTTCCTCTTTCTATTGCGCTCAGTTTCGGGATTCGAGGAACCCGGAACTGGCGAAGTAGTCGCGGGCCTTTTGTTAGTCGCCAGAGTCGCTGGGATAATCTCAAGAGCCTGGAGCACATCTACATATTTCCTAAGTGTAGGGTAAGGTCCCGACTTACGGCCAAGATAATTGAAAGCCGGCTTACCTTTCGGCCGATACAGAAATCTGAAAGACACATATGGACCCACTTCGTTCTGGTAGGGGAATATCTTTCGGTGCCGCGGCGGTGCTGCGGCCTTCTCAACTTCGCCGAAACTTTATATATAATCAATCCTCCAATGTACAAGCCATCAGCTCACCCGACTTACCCAATCCTATGTGAGCCCATCTTCTTTGCGCGTTCACTCAGAGGCTTCTGAAAACCATCCGGAAGGGTCAGGAATGTGGGGTTCGTCGGTTCGCCGATGACGACACGGTGCACATTGACGCAAATGGTTCCCATATCATTAGAAGGGGCAAAAGCCGCATCGTCGTCTAGTAACGGTTGTTGGAACCTAAGCAAACAAATTCGCCGTTTATTCGCCGCATGAACACACCTGTCAAAGCAACATGCGAGAACTTGTAAGGTAAAAACGAAGTTGAGTCAGAGCGATATCCCCTGGATGTGATCGTTTTGTGTTTGGGTATGTCAAAGTTTGCCTGACCATCTAGGCGAACGCCATCGACGTCAAAGTAAATGGCACTGGATATGAGAATTGGTACGTTGTGGTCCGCCCACTTTATCTCGAACAGCTGCGAGACAACGGATTGCACCGAACAGACACGGGAAAACATTCAAAACTCAGCGTAGGAACAGCGTCTTGGTCCACCAACAAACGCACCTTGTCGATTTGGCTAGCAATATAGCAAGTCACTACATCCCCTTCGACCTTGGTTTCATACTCTTCATAGCGCTCCCCGTCGCTCTCTATCCACACTTCGTGATTCTTTAAACGGGGCATGCTTCAGTTCGTGGGTCGTCTTGGAGGAGGTGAACGCTGAAAGGCAGGTTTGAAGCTGCTATTTCCGACGCGTCCGAATTAGCGAAGCGCGCCTTTTCCTTTTATTGGGGGGCGAAGCCCTCCAGTTATCCGGTTAGGGGCTGCCAAAAAGCTAGCTTAGTCAGCAAGAGCGTGGTGGCTGTGTGGCCCCCCCCCCCCCGTGAGAACATCCTCCTACCCTGCAAACCAGCCTTAAAAAAGGCCTTCCCTTACGCAACTAGGATTAAGCTAATGTGGCGTAGCTTCGCCTCTCCACTCTATGTGGGCTCTCCACATATATTAACATAGTTTATATAGGATGTTACATGCTTACGTAATTACCTCGGATATTAACCAGCGTGCATAACACGGGCGCGGAAAACGCATCGGACGCCGACTTCAGAGTCGAAAAAATGTGTCTCGTCTTTCGTTTTCCGTCGTTATGGTCGGAGAAAAAGTGACAATCATTTAGATGCTGGTTTTGCGATGGTCCAATGCTGAGTCTGACTCCGACCGACATCCCGAGCTGCGTTGGCTAAAATATCGATACTACATATGCAGTAGCTCTCTGCCTGATTCTCACCGAGTTGGATCCACCAAAAAGACTAATCTGTTATCTACACTTCTATTCGCTTCCGGAAATCAAATAAGGGCTTCTCAATGGATTTACGGTTGCAGAGTTCGTAGAGATACACTCGGGCCTGCCAGTACTAGCCATGCAAGGAAGATTCGGGAAGGCGCGCTCTTCGAACTCGCAGACAACGACACGATGTGGCCTCGAGCAGAGGTTTCGTTACAAGTGGAGCTTGTGCTCTCGCGCTGAGCCTACAGATGGTACATAAGATTGAGAAAATACAGCCGGATAGATACAGGAAGTCTCTAGCCTCTCTAAATATGAAAGGTATCCCCTATCTGCTCAAGCTGCCACTCCCCATATTTTTAGATCTGCCACTCTAGGAACATGTCTACAGGAATACAAAGCATTTTAGGATTGCGCTAGTGGCTACGACGAACTCGATAAATTGCGCCTCCCATAAGAAATATACAGCAATCTGCTCAAGAAAAGTTTGTTCGTTCCTCATAATAGCGTACTTAAACCCGCTACGAAAAACCGAAAAAATACACTAAAAAGGGGATACAAACATTTAAAAGGCTTGGAGTATTGGTACACAGCAAAGGAAACATCCGACGCGCAGGCGCAAAGGGAGAGGAGAGAGAGAAAAAATCAATCAAGAGTCAAATCGATTGCCCCGTCATCCTTGTAAGTGAAGTTTGTCGTCTTCAGCGAGACGTTCGAACAATCCTCCGCTTTCGTCTCCATTTTCACCTTCGTCCTTGAGGATTTCCTTCGTTCCTTAAGCTCCTTGATTTTGCGTGCCAACTCTGCTTGTCGCCTCTATTGTGTCATAGATTGACGATTAGTAACATTTCAATGTTTGGTTTCGCGGGACTACCGACCAACAGCTCCTGCTCTTTCTCGTCTTCGTCGGAGAGGTCGATTGCCTGATCCTCCGATTTCAAGTCGGGTGAACATCTCTTTCTCTTTTTATCGCGCTTGGTCTCAGGCTCCGAAGACCCTGGCCCTGGTACCGGCGGGGAGTCGCCGGCCTTTTATTAACCGCCGGAGTCGCCGGGATAATCTCAAGAGCCTGGAGCACATCTACATATTTCCCAAGTGTAGAAAAAGTACTGAGGCCCTGATTTACGATCAAGATAACTAAAAGCCGGCTTACCTTTCGGTCGGTACAGAAATTTGAAAGACACATATGGACCCACTTCATTCTGGTAGGGAATTGTCCTTCGGTATCGCTGCGGTACTGTGACCTTCTCAACATTGCCGAAACTTTATATAAGTATAATACATGTATATAATCAATCATCCGAAGCGCAAACCATAAGCTTACTTGACTCACCCTATCCTATGTGAGCCCATCTTCTTTGTACGTTCACTCAGAGGCTTCTGAAAACCATCCGGAAGAGTCAGGAATACAGCGTCCGCCGGTTCTCCGATGACGACACGGTAAACGTTGACGCGTATTGTCCCCATATTATTAGAAGGGGCAAAAGCCGCATCGTCGTCTAGTAACGGTCATTGAAACCTTAAGTAAACAAATTCGCTGTTTACTGAACTTTATTCGCCGCATAGACACACCTGTCAAAGCAATATGCGAGAACTTATACGGTAAGAACGAAGTCGAGTCAGAGCGATATCCCCTGGATGTGATCGTTTGGCGTTTCGATCCGTCCAAGTTTGCCTGACCATCCAGACGAACGCCATCGACGTCAAACCAAACGGCACTTGATACGAGAATTGGTACGTTGCGGTCCGCCCACTTTATCTGGAATAGCTGCGTGGCAAAGGAATGCGCCGGACGGATACGGTAAAAACCTCAAAACTCAGCAACAGCGTTCTTGGTCAACTAACAAACGCACCTTGTCGATTTGGCTAGCAATATAGCAAGTTACTACATCCCCCTCGACCTTGGTTTCATACTCAACATAGCGCTCTCCGTCGCTCTCTATCCACACTTCGTGATTTTTTAGACGGGGCATGCTTCAGCTCATGGGTCGTTTTGGGGGGAGATGATGGAGGTGGCGGGTCTGAAGACTGAAGCTGCTATCGCTTCCGGCGCGTCCGAATAAGCGAAGCGCGTTTTTGCCCTTTTATGGAAAATGTTACTTACGTTATTATATCGGAACTGTGCACAACCACGGACGTGAAAAACGCAGAGCCGCAGACGCAGTCTTCGGAGTCGAAAAACATGTAAACTGTATACCGGTCTCATTTTTCATTTTAGTCGTGATGGACGGAGAAAAATCAGGTCAATTATTAAAATGCCGGTTTTGCGATGGTCTGAAGCTGAGTCTGACTCCTGCCGACATCCCGGGCTGCGGTTGGCTAAAATATTGATAGCTCTCTGCCTGATTCTCATCGGGCTGGATCCGCCAAGAAAACTAATCTGCTGTGTACGCTGCTCCTCGCTCCCGCTCAAATCAAATAAGGAGCTTATAAGGGCTTCTCAATAGATTTACGGCCGCCGAGCCTTTCGTAGAGAAACACTCGGGCCTGCTGGTCCTATGTAGCTATGCGAGGAAGATCTGATCTGTGGTTTTGTTACAAGTGGAGCCTGTACCCTACGCTGGGCTTACAGACGGTACATAAACTGAGAAGCAAGGTGGATACAAGAAGTTCTTCAGCCCCTCTAAATATGAAAGGGATCCCCTATCTGCCCAAGCCGCCACTTCTATTTTTAGATCTGTCACTCCAGACATGCTACAGGCATACGTCTATCTATAAGCATTTTTGTGAAGCTCGTTGAATGTATGACGCAGAATGGGTAATGTAGGGAGTTTGTGCGAGGGCATCGGAAACACTACTATACAAACAAGAATCACCTTCGACATATTGGTGGGTCAAAGACCTTCTATGTATATTCACCTGTATATCATATATCAAAAAGTGGGTGGTGAGAGAGGCTTAAATAATGCCCAAGCGCAGCTGGAAAACCTGCGGTGCGTGGGCGCAAGAGAAAAGGAAGGGAGCAATCAGTCATAATCCATGTTCATCGCTACAATGTCATTGAGAGTAAGGTCCGTCATATGGGCTGAAACACTTGAGTTCTCCTCAACACCCATTTCCAGTTTCACTTTCGCACTCGAGTACTTCCTTCGTTGTCTGAGATTCTTAAGCTTTCGTGCCAATTCAAGTTGCTGCTTCTAATAATTTGAGAGACATTAGCAAGATAAGACTGCGCTCTGTAGGACCACTTACTAGCAACTCCCTTTCTTCCTCATCCGCACCTTCCGGAAAGTTGGTCTCCTCATCTTCCGTCTTAACTTCAACAAACAGCCTTTTCCTCTTCCTACCATTGTTTGATCCGGATCCCGAGGCTATAGCTCCGAATATCTTGTTATCAACCAAAAGGCTCGTTTTGATGATCCCAAGGGCCTGGAGGATATCTTGATATTCCCCGTAATGATACGTAATGAGAACCTTAGTTAATATTTTTTTTAAAGCTGACTTACATCTTGGCCGATAGATGAACTTAAAAGTCACAAATGGTTCGACTTCGTTCCCGTACGGATGAGTCTTTATGGTGAGCCGCGGTATTCTAACCTTCTCGACATTGCCGAAGCTTTACATATATCAGTTCTCCGATACGCGGACGAGTAGCTTACTTGACCCACCCTACTCCATGTGAGTTCATCCCCCCCGCGCTCAGCGGCATCCCGAGATTATGCGGGAGGTCCGGCCTCATGAACTCCACCGCCTCGCCGATGACGATGCGATACAATTCAACGCATATGGTTCCTATGTCCTTGAAGGGGGCGTGGACTATATCGTCGTCTGACAGTGGCCATGCGAATCTGAGTACAATAAGGGATGTTCAATGTAAATAATAACACACCTGTTTGGGAGACATATGAGAACTTGTAAGGCATCAACGAGGTTGCGTCAGTCCAGTGTCCCTTGGACGACTTCGTCCGAAGACCAGATGTGTACGAGTTCACAAAACCATCTAGCCAGATGCCGTCGACGTAAAAGTGCAAAGCGTTGGATACGCCGATTGGTACGTTATAGTTTATCCATCCTATCTGGAATACCTGTATTCCAAAGAAGTAAGGCAAAAGCAGAGACATTAGATGCAGCGCCATCAAGGTCCACCAATGATTGCACCTTGTCGACCTCGCTAGCAATGTAGCAGGTTACCATGCTCTTTCCGGTGGTCGAGATATCGTACTCTTCGTATCTCTTCCCATCGCTTTCTATCCATACCTCGTGGTTTTGTAGCATGGGCATGTTTGTGCTCGCGTATTGTCTTGGCTATGACCAGGAGAGATGATGGATGCTGAAGACAAGCTCAGATGCGCGGCATTGCGCAGAGTAACGTCTTTTAAAGGGAGTGATATTTATATAAGCATGTAACTGAGTTTTCTAAGTATATGCTTTCTTTGTGACTCAGAGGAAACGTCAGGGGCAGTGATACTAGTACTACTAGTAGCGGTACTAGCTTTGGCCGCTGCGGGCTCGAACAGACAGAGAAAACCTTACCAATGGCAATCTGGGCGTCATTTCGCGATGATACACTAGATGTTTCGTTGTGATACTTGCGGAGAAGGCTACTGGAAGGGACTAATCAAATAATACACGCGACAAAGGGAAGATAATTGTTGTGGCTCTTCCAGCCACAAGTGCCTGGGCCCTGGTTCGAGCGTGAGAGACCTGTACTACATTCCCACGAACGAGTTGCTTTCGCAAAGAGCGAGCTTACATCAGCTCATCTATTGCATAAACTGTGTCCTGGAACTTCTACTCTTGTTAAGCCAGCCCGCCAACCGAGGCTACTCATCAAAATATCACCATCAACGCGGGTCTTAAATACTTTTCGATGCAAAGTTCAAGAAAATCGGCTCACACAGTACTTCGGAGTTAGCACACGTTGGGGCTCGTCTCTGGCCGACCCAAAAAATGTATAATTCCAATACAACATGTGAGACACTTTGGTGGATATAAGTTCATAGGCAATCTATAGTTTGTGAAAGGCCGCCGCGACAGGTGATGTAGTGTGGTTAAAAAAGACAGTGCGAGGAAATATACATGCAATACATTGACGAGTCCACAGCAAGCAGGAGCGGATGCAGGGTAGCGATACAGTGAGGGTATGCAGGAAAGGGCGTGCTTTTTAATAGAAAATTCGAAAATAGGTTAAAGAGGCGGGGAACGAAAGAAGCTTGGCTGGAAAAAAATTATCTCGCGTCCGCGCTAGTCGTCAGTCAGATCGATGACGCCATTGGCGTCGAAGAGAAGGGCCGGGAATGTTGTAGGTCCTGTAACCAGCTCTGGCTTAATCTCGCGCTTTATGATCTCTGAAGAAAACCTTAATCTGGAGAGTCGTATGCTTTCTATCCTTCGATCTATCGCGTCGCGCTGTGCCTGGAAACGGCCAAGTCTGACTAATTCGGAAAATTCGCGTTCATAGCTTAAAAACGCACCTTCAGTTGCAATAAAGCGTCGTCATTATCATCATCAAGTTCATCGACCTCGTCGTTCATATCACTTTCCGCCTTGAGTCTCTCCTCTTTTATCAACGATGCAGAGGACACAACGGCCTGTAACTTGCATCCCACCTTCAGTCGTTTCTGCGCATCGATCTGTTCAGGTTCGCGCTTTCGTTTCTGTGAGACAATAGAAGGGGACCGAGAGATCTCATATAATGTTGAAGACGGAGCGGGGGAAATCTCCTCGGAATTGGGACATTCCGTGTCGGGAGGTTCGTTCTTCATCATCGGAAAGCTATGTTGCTTCGCTTTTATCCTAATGTCCGGCGCAGCGTGTTGCTCGTCCTTTACACCAGTAGCTGTTTCGATGATGCCGTCCGCTTGAAGAACCTCTGCGGAAGAAGGGTTAGGAAATACAAAATGGACAAGGAGAGGGCGCAACTCCGACCTCGAGGGCGATATTTGAAATGTATCACGGCAAGAGGTGGTTCATTGTCTACAACAGTTACCGAGTGGACCTTGTGCTTAAGACCTTCAGGAAAGCGCGTCGTTCTGTCGGCGAGACTTTTTTCGCAAAAAGGGTGCCTAATGTTAGCTAAAGGAGAAATACCAAGCATGACTTGAGGAAAACACACCGAACACGATGTGTCCCGCCCTTTTTACATCGCTCATATATAGGTCCATCATCGAGTTTCATCGTTTGACCTGGAGTTGCGTCACCTTCGTCCGCTACAGCTTTAAGAAACTTAATCGTCATCGTGCCGATGTCGGGGGCGTGGAAATGACCAGCCATCTCCTCGTCATCTGTCTCCTCTTGTAAGAATATGCGGACCGGCTTGCAGTGATGATGTCCTACCAGTCAGCTCGATGATGGAGAAGCAAAAGGCTTTAATTTCGTTTTTGCCAAGGTTGACTCCACGTATGCGCGACACGCGACGTTCGGATTTGAGTAGCCACAGCTGCTTTGTGTCAACGCCATCGACATCGACTTTGACGGCTAAGTTCCCCTCAGCGCCATCACGCGTACTGATAGCGAATACAAAGTCCTGAGGAAAAAAGGATGAATGTCATGCTCGCATAAATGGCTTGTATGCAGTTCGCAGTGGCACACCTTGCCAGCCTCACTGGCGACCCAGCAATGCATGGTGTTTCCCGCACCATCGGCTTTATATTCTCTTAGTCTCTTATCTCCGCACTCTATCCAAGCTTCGTAAGGACCCAGACAGGGCATACCGCCGCGCTCAAAGCGAGAGTCTTCAAAGGCCGTCCGTCGGTTTGGGTGGCAAGAGATACTAATTCGGTGGTGGTGTCAGAATGGAAAACCCAGCGTCGACAAAAGCATACGGCGGAAAGAACGAAAGATCCTGGAACAGGATAGGGATGGGGTAAAGGTAACTCTGCATGCCCACAGGGCATCAGAGAAAGAGGGCTGCTTTAAAGCAGAGACTCAGCTAAGTACCAGCCCTCCGGCTACGACATCGTTAGTCACGCTCGTCGTCACACGCTCTTTTTTAAAATCGGAGCCTGTCAGGCATGGAACCTTCACAATGTTATGAACGCGGTTGCTCTGGTCTGCCTGGACGGTAAATAGAAGAGAGAGGGCCTGAGTAGTGAATAGTACTCATATTGTTGGATCTGCGTGTTGATCGCCCGCCGGAGTCTGGGGACCGATTGGGTGCAGCCTCCTAATCTTGGTTTGATTGCAAGGGATCTTAGTTAACACACGTTCCCTCGTCTTCAATCTGATTTTGACAAAGAAACGGAAGAGCTTGTGATTGGTTCTTCTGGGTTTCTGTGCAGAGTGTGCTCAGCACTTTTGTCAGGAAAGAGTCGATTAGGGGTGTCTTATTGGTGTCGAAAGCTTGAAAAACGGGAAGAAAAAACTTGAATCAGCGCAAACTGTATATCCAACATGATCTTGATCATTTTATTAGTATGCATAATTTGTTAGCGCACTTTACTTTATAAGAAATCTGTTCCCGCTTTTCAAAATTTCTGGCATGAAGCTCTACATAGTATCCTCAGAACGGTATCGTTCCGACTGGTATCACCCCAAGCCTCTCATAAGAGCAATTTTTTGCCTTCACCTGCAGGCTGCAGCAAAAAATATTGTGGCCGAGTCGATCATTTTTTATGGCTTACAAATCAAGTCGCGAATTTTGCTGGATCGCAGTATCACGAGTGTCGGCAGTTGCCGGCGTGACTCAGTCTTTTGCGTGGATTATATGCTGCGAAGAGGATGGTATCGATTCGTACCTCTGCATCGCCCTGCGACACCGCGCCTCGTCAGATACATGGCAGACAACGCGACGACCACGACCCCGCTGGCGGACGGCGCCCCGAATCCGAACTCCAAGAGCGCAGGTACGTCCCGTCGTCCAATCGCGCCAGCACACTGACTTTAACAACGCGTTGCAGCAAAGAAAGAGGCCAAGCGACTCGAGAGGGAGGCTAAGCTTGCGGCAAAGGTCTCCAAGGGCGGCGTAGTTACGCCTGCTGGTGAGAAGAAACAGAAGGAGAAGAAAGAGAAGAAAGATGAGGAGACCCCGTTCGTTAACACGACACCTAAGGGGCACAAGAAGGGTGAGTGTAAATTAATTCTCCGTACGAGTGTGGCCTAGATGGATTCCCGTCCTTGAAGAATGCGTGCAGGACTACGGATGTGTTTGCGTTCGGTCTCAACAAGGCCGGGTTTAATTTGTTGTCCGCCTGCGCCCATCTGAAAGAAACTTGTACGAAGGCTTTTGCAAACAACCTCTCATTTAATTTCTGTTGCAGACATGGCCCAACCGATGGCGAGCGGTTATGACCCCATCGCTGTCGAGTCCGCTTGGTACGACTGGTGGGATGCCCAGGGCTTCTTCGCGCCTCAAACTCAACCTGACGGCTCCCCGAAGCCCGAAGGCACTTTCGTTATCCCCTCGCCACCTCCGAACGTTACTGGAAGCCTGCACATCGGCCATGCGCTCACTACCGCCATCCAAGATGCACTTATTCGATGGTATGTGGATTATTCCGAGTTCGGAAGCCGGCGTAACGTATCTACACAGGAATCGCATGCTGGGGAAAACAACTTTATTCGCACCCGGCTTCGACCATGCCGGAATCTCGACGCAGTCTGTCGTTGAGAAGCGTCTGTACAAGACCTCGGGCCGTACCAGGCACGACTTAGGTCGCGAAAAGTTTTTGGAGACAGTTTGGGATTGGAAACACGAGTGAGTGTCTCAAATGCACAGAAACGGATCGGATTCTTAGCTCTATCCAGCTATCAGGGCCGGATTACGGACCAACTGAAGCGACTTGGCGGGAGTTATGACTGGAGCCGCGTGGCATTTACCATGGACGATGTAAGATTGTATTCGTGCACCAACGAATCACCTCTAACTTCATGCAGAACTTATCGAAAGCCGTTATCGAGACATTTTGTAAGCTACACGAAGACGGCATCATCTATCGTGCAAACCGTCTCGTAAACTGGTGTGTACGCATGAACACGACGCTTTCCAATCTGGAAGTCGACCAGAAGCAGTTGACCGGCCGCACATTACTGAACGTCCCTGGCTACGACTTGAAGGAAAAGTTCGAGTTTGGTGTACTCACGTCATTCGCGTACCCGATCGAAGGCTCAGACGAAAAGATCATTGTCGCGACTACGCGTCCGGAGACGATGCTTGGTGATACAGCTGTTGCCGTGCATCCGGACGACGCGCGGTATAAGGTATCGATTACTGTCTCACTGCGATAGAATGAGACGGGGCTAACGAAAGAGGACAGCACCTTCACGGCAAATTCGTTCTCCATCCCTTTATCAATCGACGGATACCAATCATCACGGACGCAGAAGTTGTCGACATGGAATTCGGGACGGGTGCTGTGAAGATCACACCGGCGCACGACCCGAACGATTACGAAGTCGGCATGCGCCACAAACTCGAATTCATCAATATTCTTAACGATGACGGCACGTTTAACGCGAACGCGGGCGAGCGGTTCAATGGCGTGAAGCGCTTCCACGCCCGCGTGCAGGTCGTGCAGGCATTGAAGGACGCTGGGTTGTACGTCGAGACGAAGGACAACCCGATGCAGATTCCGATATGCTCGAAGTCAGGTGACGTCATCGAGCCAGTGCTCAAGGCTCAGTGGTGGGTAAATTGCAAGCCACTTGCGGAGGAGGCTCTCGAGCGTACACGTGCCGGCGAGCTCGTTATCAACCCGAAGACTTCAGAAGCTGAATGGTTCCGCTGGCTGGAGGGCATTCAGGACTGGTGCATATCACGCCAGTTATGGTGGGGTCACCGCTGCCCGGCATACTTTGTGCGCATTGAGGGTAGGGAACAGGAGAACGCGGATGACAATAACTGGGTTGTTGGGCGTACGCTAGAGGAAGCAACTGAGCGCGCGAAGGCATTGGCTGGAGGCGCCAAGTTCACGCTCGAGCAGGATGAGGACGTACTCGACACGTGGTTCTCGTCAGGTCTTTGGCCGTTCTCCATTATGGGCTGGCCCCAGCGTACTGCGGACCTCGCGCACTACTACCCATCGTCCGTACTCGAGACAGGGTGGGATATTATCTTCTTTTGGGTTGCGCGCATGGTGCTGCTGGGTGTTAAGCTAACGGGACGCATGCCGTTCTCGGAGGTATTCTGCCACGCCATGATCCGCGATGCACACGGTCGCAAAATGAGCAAGTCTCTTGGAAACGTGATCGACCCCGTCGACGTCATTCAAGGCCTATCGCTCGAGAAACTGCACGAAAAGCTGTACGAGGGCAACCTCGACGAGAAGGAGATCAACAAGGCGAAGCAGGGTCAAAAGAAAGACTACCCCAAAGGTATTCCTCAATGTGGGACGGACGCACTGAGATTTGCGTTATGCGCATACACGAGTGGTAATCGGGACATTAACTTGGAAATCCTTCGCGTGGAGGGTTATCGTAAATTCTGTAACAAGATTTTCAATGCGACCAAATTTGCGATGCTCAAGCTCGACGAAACGTTTGTTCCGGAGCCCATTGCCAAGGTTTGTCAACCACTCTGGACTTTGTGAAACTGTATTGACTATTTTCCATGTAGCCCACTGGCAAGGAGAGCCTCGTTGAAAAGTGGATTTTCCACAAGCTGAACTTCGCAGCAGAGGAGGTCAACAAGCATCTCGCAGATCGCAACTTCATGTTCGCTACCACTGCCGTATACAACTTCTGGCTTTACGAGTTATGCGATGTCTACATCGTAGGTTTCCCTTTTTATTGACTTGGAGAGGAAACATGCTAGATACATGTACAGGAAGCCATGAAGCCGATGACGGACGAGTCCGCAACACTCGAGACGCGCCGATCCGCGCAGAACACGCTTTACACTTGTTTGGACTATGGCTTACGCCTGCTGCACCCGTTCATGCCATTCGTCACGGAGGAGCTCTGGCAGCGTCTCCCGAGGCGGCCGAACGATCCGACGCTATCCATCATGGTCTCTTCTTTCCCTGTCTCAGACAAAGCCTTTGTATTTGAGAAGGAAGAGAAAGAGTTCGATCTTGTTTTCAGCGCAATTCGTACCGGTCGCTCGCTGGCTGCACAATACAACATTCAGAGCGATATCCAGCGTGCGTTTGATTAGTTCGCAGTTACTTTATTCTGGGGCTGACACCACTTTGCCTTTAGTGTTTATCCTTGCACAAGGCGATGCGGAAGCACCGACGTTCGAGTCGCAGCTGCCGACCGTTGTGGCGCTCACGAAGGGCTGTAAAAGCGCGAAGCTCGCTCGCAGTCTGCAGGACATCCCTGCGGGGTGCGGGTCGACCGTACTGACGCCGACTGTTGCTGTGCACCTCCTCGTTCGGGTAAGCCTCTCTTTGGGTTCAAATTCAAATACCTATTTATTGATTATGTCTCGTTCCCAATACGAACAGGGCCTGATCGATCTTGATGCGGAGATTGCCAAGTGCGACAAGAAGCTGGATCTTGCGCAGTTAGCAGCAGACAAGCTGCGCAAAATTGCTGCGGTGGCGGATTACGAGACGACAGTGCCCGATAACGTGCGTGCTGCGAACGAGGAGAAGCTAAAGACGTACGAGGCGGAGATCGAGAATCTACAGCTTTCAAAAGACTCGTTCGCAAAGCTAAAATAAACAAGAAAAAATGTACCTACGGTTTATAGATGCTGTTTTACTGGGTTTACCGTTCGATCAATTGATTGATGTGCATCACTACGAAGTGAAGTAACACTCGCGTAACGGATTTTGTGTTTTGATTCCAAGGTACCATGTCCGTCATTTTTCTCCAAAAAGCGACGCTTCATGTCTGTACTATGACTGGATTCCGCTTCGCCCTAAAGCGAACTAATGATGCTAGAAAATGCAGAACGGGCATTCAGTGCTGGTTTTACATGCTGAAGGTGCTTCCATCCAGAAAGGGAATTAGTTCGCAGGCTTGGCGAGCGATGAGCTAAGCGAGTAGTGAGTTTACTCGCGAATAGCTCGTTGGCTTCGTCGTCGTCGTCGTCGTTGACCTTAACGTTGTCGCCTCTCCCCTGTTCAAACTCTCCCCTTTCACAATGGCCGCGTCTCTTCCCCCTCCTTCAGACGGCATTGGGATTGCCAACTTGCCCAACCAAGTTCGTGTCGCGCGTTCTTCGCCCGTCCGCCTTTTTTTTTCGTTGCTGAACAAAACCGCCTCCGCGTCTGCAGAAACACAAAATCGTCGCGAAGAAGGGCGCGCACTTCACTGTGATGGTCGTCGGCGAGTCGGGGCTCGGAAAGACGACCCTGATTAACACGCTTTTCGCAACGGAGCTGTGCTCACCGAAGAACTACAGCAGGCGTCACCAAAAGCAGCTCGACAAGCTCACCGAGGTCGAGATCATCAAGGCCGAGCTTGAGGAGAAGCAATTCAAGGTCAAGCTCACCGTCATCGACACACCCGGCTTCGGCGACTACGTCAACAACCGCGATTCCTGGGTCCCCATCATTGACTTCGTTGACGACCAGCACGAGACGTACATGCGCCAGGAGCAGCAACCCCAACGCATCGACAAGAGCGATCTCCGTGTACACGCGTGTCTTTTCTTCATCCGCCCGACAGGTCACACGTAAGTCTGGAACCTCTGCCGGTGTTGCTTGCGGGACTGATTTTTTCGCGTAGACTCAAGCCGCTCGACATTGAAGTGATGAAGCGCCTTGGCACACGCGTCAACCTTATTCCCGTCGTCGCGAAGGCCGACACACTAACGCAAACAGATCTGGCCATCTTTAAGCAGCGTGTACGTTTGTTTCCCTTTACAGAAGCTGCTTGTTAGTTGCCAACAGTTCATTTTTGTAGATTCGCGAGGTTATCACCATGCAGGGGATCCGCATTTACCAACCGCCCATTGACACCGATGACGAGGCCAGTGCTGAGCACGCTCGCATCCTCAACGACGCTATGCCCTTTTCTATCATCGGTAGCACGGAAGACGTAAAGACGCCTGACGGGCGGGTCGTGAAGGGTCGCGAATACCTCTGGGGTGTAGCCGAAGGTTCGTTCCGTTGCTTTTGTCTAATAATTCCGAAACGCGGAAGAATTAAATGCATCCCGCAGTTGAGAACGAGAACCACTGCGACTTCCGCAAGCTGCGCTCGCTGCTGATCCGCACGCACATGCTCGACTTGATTTCGACCACGGAAGATTCGCACTACGAGAACTACCGCCAGCAACAGATGGAGACGCGCAAGTTCGGCGAGCCCAAGGTCAAGAAGCTCGACAACCCCAAATTCAAGGAGGAGGAAGAGTCGCTTCGCAAGCGCTTTACCGAGCAAGTCAAGGCAGAGGAGGCCCGCTTCAGACAGTGGGAGCAGCATGTACGTTTACATGAACTGAATGTTGCTACTTGGCAAGCTGACGCGTATCGCCCATTTTTCGCAGCTCATCGCCGAGCGCGACAGGCTTAACAAGGACCTCGAGTCGGCACACGCTGATATCAAGAGGCTCGAAGCCGATCTTGATAACCTGCAGGTTGGGTACGGTCGGACCTCCACGAGGAGGTGAGCTGGCGGTTTGAACGTCGACATGGCTCGGAATTTGGAAGAACACTTCAATTTTCTATCTGTCCTCTGTTCTCCTACAAAGAGACACATACCCTTTACCCTCCTCTCCCGCTCTTTGCCGTACTGCCTTCTTCTCTTGCATTCCCTCCATTTGGTGTTCTGTTCTTGTCCGCTACCTTGCTAGTCGCTCCTTTTTAGCTTTATACGATTTACACGACTCGGATTCCTTAATTATTTGTTGATAAGAGGCTGTTTGAATTGCGGTCGGCCACCACTGAGGCCGTGGTGCGTGACTATCAGGTATCTGACAGTGACGAATACTTGACATTGAAAAGACATGATTTAAATCCAATTGATATATAGTACAGTGGGTCGGAGATGCAATAATAATGCGGCAACGTAAGTATACATGAGTATCCGTGCTTTAAATGACTGTTTCCGTTGCATCCCCGCGGACGTAAGCGAGGAGCATGCGCGGCCGTTCCGCGTTCTGGGCCCGGATAGGCCCTCTCCTTCCCCTTAGGCCGGAACGTATAAGTACCTCGCGGTTTCTGGGAACGTCGATGAGGTCCTCGTCCGCACCGCCCATGTTCAAGTTCATACTCCTCCGTTTTCAGACGGCTCGTCCGGCACTAATTTGACGGAGGGCTTGTACAGTTCCTTCACGGAAGACATGGACGACATCTGCGGGGAGGGCGGCATGAAGCCCGATGGGTGCTCCACAGTCCCGTCCTCGGCCTCGAACTCCTGCGGAACCTTCTCGCTACGGGTAGTGGTCTCCGCCGTGGCCATCTCGGACAGGTCGGAAAACCTCACAACGCTCTCTGGAATGCCTCGGTTTAGTTCTTTTGGCCGCTCGCGGATGTCAGCGTATGACTCTGGCGCCACGCCGGGCTCGGGAACAACAAAGCCAGATGGGTGCAGAGTGCGCCCATCCGCTGCTAATTCTTCGTAAGGAACCTTCCCTTCCGGCCTGCGATGGGAGATGGGCTTCTGCGTCACCGAATTGAGTAGGAACTCTTCCTGCACGCGTCGCTTGACACCGGCAGTCTCCTTCGGCGAAGAATCATAGCTCGACTCGTCCGGAGGAGGAGGACCATCTGTCGAATACGCACGGGCGAACAAGGTAGGGGATACACCATGTGCTCCACTGGGGAACTGGTCGGCCATGCGCAGGCCCTTCTGTTGCGCGAAGCGACTCGCGTGACTGAAAGGTGATGTTAGGCCTGCAATAACGATCCGGCAACAGGCAACGTACGACTTTATCGGTGTCAGAGATGCAGAGGCGCCCAAACGCCCATCGCGCTCCGCCTGTGTGGCCCATTGGCGGGCGGGCTCAGATGGCGGCAACACTGGCTGCCCAGGCTTCTTCTCGAGGTAATTTGCAAGGGCCGTGTTCCCGGCGCGAGGCGGGAATTTACTGGACGAATAACGCTTGAATGTGCGCGGAATCATTGCTCGATCGTAGTAGGTGGTAGAAAGTGAGCTGCTCTGCCGCAAAAGGAAACTTGTTTATCAGAAGGAATGGTGAGAACAACATACCTGATATGGATATGTCAACATGTCGTCATTGTTGCTGGAAGTGGAGAATATTTTCCTGAACTTGAAATCTAGCAAACGGCCGGAGAAAAAGATAATGTTTTACTTGCTGCATCTCTGCCGAAATCCAGTAAAAATTGCAGCCGATAAGTAATGTCTTCCAAAAGACTCGCAGATTACATCAAGCCGATCCAGGACTCTGGTTTCCTGTTTTTTCTTTTAATTTTTCTTCACCTCGCCAGTCTTGTGTGTACATCTGCATCTGGATAACCCGACCTCCACAACGTACCCCTAGGTGATGGCACATCAAGGGCTTCATTTATGAACGCCGATGCATCGTGAAAAGTTTATCATGGCGCCGACCCCGGATATCTTCTGTAAATCGCTGTCGATCTTCAGCCTTGCGGCCGTTTGATTCTGAAAATCCTCCATCAAAGCCAGAGTTTCTCCAGACTGCTAACATCCAGAAAAGTGAAGATGGCGCATTGCTCTACATGAAGGATAGCGCGGCAGTCCTCTTGCGACTCCTGGGAATCGCTTTTGTTTAAATTGCCCAAGACAAAACCGCACACCAAAACGAAGCAAAAAAGGTCACGGCTTAGCCGGACCAGTAATGCAGTTTCCCCTCATAAAAAGACTGCGCTCTAGATTAATAATAGCGTTTTATTTTGCTCCTAATACTCCACAAGGTTGTGCAAGGCTCGTTCAAGACAGACTTCTGTGGGTCTAAAGCATTTCTATTAATCCGGGCGTTCAAGCAGGTGAGCTTAATTGGCGTATAAGATTGCAGCGTGCTCCGGGGCGGAACATACACCCTGAACGCTGCCGAGGCCTGGCGTCGTGTATTTATTACAGCTTCAAAAGCTAAGTATTGGAGACCTTGCGACTACTAGTGGGCTTGGTTGCTACTCGTTGAGCGTATACACAACCCCGACGCTATCCCCTAAGTCCTGACGAATGCAGGAATGGCTATCCAGTGCTGGAATTGAGGCCGACATCATACATATGGTTCAACCATGAGCAACCTTGTCTTACACACTTTAGCCTTGCTCCCTTTATATTTCCTCCAAAATTCCGTACCCGCGATTTAAACTTCTGCTTTGCTTTCCTCGTCGGCATTGCCGATCTGACAAGACTCCCCCAATCCTCTAACCTCTGCGGGCCGTATCGGAAATTCTAATACACGTATTACAACCAATATTACCTATATCTAAAACGCCATACATAGCGAAAAGCGCGACACACAGATAGGCGGGTGAGACAGGCACGTATGTGCCGGTTCTCCTTCACCCCTCGTCTAGTTCTTCTTCCGTTTCTTCTTCGAGCGCTCATCGGACCCGTTCCGCACGTCATCTCGTACGACCTTGCCCATGCGCTTATTTTGCACGCGTATCAGCGCACGTTTAGTTTCACCATCGGGGAAAGTCTTGATATCGTAGTAGTTCTGTGCGAATTCCAGTAACCTACAAGATTAAACCAATACCCTTTGAGTATGCCCGAGACAAAAACTAATGTTTGTATTCTATCGTACCACTCGGGTCGTATTTCAGTTACAGTCCGAAGATACGGACGCGTTGTTAGAGCAAACTCGTTGAAAAGAACCCAGTCCGGCTGCGTCTCGAGTCCACACGACGGGTGTAATGCGACGACCTGATATGAAGGAGAACCAAATCCCGATTAGCAATAATGCGAACGAGGAAAATGTGCGAAATGTACCTGGTGATCCTTCACAGTCAAGTAAGAGCCCTTCTCACCCTCCTTGTGTGCTACCTGCATGAAGTAGCCGCAGACGAGCGCCTTACGCACATTTTCATAGAACTTGCGCTCGTCTTGTGTCGACATGAGCTCAATCTCGTAACGCTCCATAATACGCTCGAGTTGCGACCGGACATTGTCTGCTTGAGCGAGAGCACGGGCAGAGAGATAGTTCGACCAAGCCCAGTTTTTATCTCCCATATCTGTCAAAATTAAATTGGTTACTGGGTCCAGTCAGGAAAATAACAATTTCTGGTGCAGGAACGTACTTTGTTTATAGCTGTTGTAGACGTTGAGCAACGTCAAATGGTCACCGTCCGGCACAGAGAGCAAGGCCTTTGCAGCATCAGCCTCCTTTCGCTGATTATTTGGCCTGAGGAACACATTCGGAACTACAGAAAAAAATGAGCCATTTCAAAGATGGCTCGTGGCGGGAGGACTGACCGGAAAGCATGGCCACTATCGTCAAAACCTCATTACTACAACTGAATTCAGGGCTGGCAATGAGCATCTTTGACATCTGCGGGGAAAGCGTAGATTAGACACCCTGCGCAACGAATAATATGGATAAGACATACTTGAGGGTCCAACGGAAATTCAGCCATGATCCGTCCGAGCTCGGTAAGGTTCCCATCATCATCCAGCGCAGCCAGATAATTTAAAAGTTCAAGCGCGCGCATGAGCGTTTCCGGCGCAGGCGCATCTACGTAGTCAAAGTGCACCAAGTCCTTAATGCCAAGCTTCACAAGTTCAAGGACTGTGTTCGCCAAATTGCTTCGGAGAATCTCCGGGTGCGTCTGTTCCTCGAGCTCGTTCATGAAGTCCTTCTCCGTGTACAACCGAAAACATTTCCCTGGGCGCGTACGACCTGCGCGACCAGCGCGCTGTTGTGCGGACGCTTTTGAAATGGGAGAAACGAGCAGTGACTCGACACGAATGCGCGGGTTATACACTTTTTGCTTTGAGAAGCCCGGGTCGACGACGTACACAATGCCATCAATGGTAAGCGACGTCTCAGCAATATTCGTTGAGACTATGACCTTTCGCCCAGGCGGGCCATTCGCACTACGCGGGGAAGGGGCAGGATCGAAGATGCGCTGTTGTTGTTGGGGTGGGAGAGATGAGTACAACGGGATACACACAAGCGGGCCGACGGCGTCCGAATCTTGGTTCACCAAGTCATCCGCCTCCAATTTGATTTTCCGGCAAGCATCTTCGATCTCTTCTTCACCAGTAAGGAAAACGAGAACATCTCCCTGGTCCTCTGCGCGATGAATCATTAGCACGGTACGGATTGCCGCTTCGACGTAATCCGGTTCAGGCTCCTGTGTATAGAACACTTCGACGGGGTGCGTACGACCAGGAACCTTGAACAAGGGTGCTGGGCCCGAGTTCTCTGCTGAGGTACCGCCAAAGTACTTCTGGAACTTGATAGCGTCGAGAGTGGCAGACATGACAATCAGTTTAAGGTCGGAGCGCTTTTTGATGACACCCTTCAACAGGCCCATGAGAATATCCGTTGCAAGGGTGCGCTCATGGGCCTCGTCAAGGATGATTGTCGAATACCGCTCTAGAAGGGGATCATTCATTGCCTCACGTAGCAGCATACCGTCTGTCATATATTTTAAAAACGTCGTCCCGGGTTCGGTCATGTCCTCGAAACGGATGGAATAACCAACGTGTCTTCCGAGTTGTACTTTAATGGAGGGTAAGCCCAGAGACATTGTTCAGACTAAGGGAGATACACACCATCCATTTCGTCTGCCACACGTTTAGCAACTGACATTGCAGCGACTCGTCGAGGCTGTGTACAAGCAATCAATTTGCCCTTCGTGTGGGGCAGATCTGAGTATGCTACGAACTGCGGTATCCTAATATCGATAGTCCATGACCTGATGGTATGCGAAGAACGGTGGGAAAAGTACGTACTGTGTTGTCCTGCGTTTGTGATAATCAGAATGGGTTGGCTAGATATGCCACATTACTCACTTTCCACTTCCCGTCTCACCAACCATAACAATAGCTTGATGCTCGCTGAACTGTTAAATTAATATGTCAGTCTGCGCATCGGGGAGCAAGTTGCTACGCATAGTCGCACCATCTTGTAGAAGTCGTCCATCTGAGCAAACACAGGCAACTTCTTGCGTGCTTCAAGGATTTTTTTGTACGCAGCTGAATGAGGCTGCTTGGTGAACGGATTCACATCTCCATCCTGAAACATGGGTTGTGAAGTATAAATATTAAGAATATTGCTGCAGCCAATTATTGCGCACCAGCACCCTCCGGACCTGCTCCCCCTTCACCTTCCGGGGAAGAAAGCCATATAACGGTTCCTTGACTGTCGGAGGAATCGCGGAACCAGCATACCGCTGACCTGGAGGAAGATGAGAAATGTATGGGTTTTCCTTCGTGGTATTCGAGGACTTCGCCATTGTGAACACTTATGCCGAGTCCCAGGTCGCAGCCTCGCATTGAGCTGGGGCAACGCGTGCAAAACTTGTCTGCCGCATTTGTGACTGTCACATACGATCGGCACATCCGTTTAAAGGAATTGTGGTGGCGCTGGTTTCGTGCTAAGTAAGAACACGCACAGATATCTTTTCTCGCATATATACTGGGAACGAAATATTTAGAGAGGTAGGAATCTCCAGTACGAATTGGCAGAAATCAGCATTCGTAACCAATATTTGTTGCATCAATACTTAAAACTCAAGAGAGCTGCGCTTGCGACCCCAGAAATTCGGACTCACGGTCACCCACCCAATTGCGAAAATGATAAAACATGAGCTTGAGCCTTGTACTAACACTGGCACACGCATATCCCTAATCATGCGCTGAATTTAAGTACCTCAGGCACGAGTGTTAGAGTAGCATTTAACCCCAGAGAGCAGCATTGGTCCTCTCCTTATAGTCTTATTAGTAATATTATTGGTCACAAAGCCATCATGTGACCGTCGATTTGCGGTAATTAGCAAGTCGCGGATCCGAGCCCCCAAGTCGCGCCTTCATCTTCGGCTGTCCTGACCGCTCAGCTGCAACGCTTACCTGTGACCTGACGCCCCGGCTAATTGGAGGATGCCTACTCATAAAGGCTTCAAAGTCTGGATGAAATGTGAAGATGAGGTGCTTAAGGAGTATGACGTTGAACCAGACTCTACTGACGGGAACGTAATCAACTGCTGGGTGACCAGCGAGGCGGGAAAGGTGTGCGCTACCGTTACCAGCATATAGGCTTGGCGCACCTAATTTTGCTAATTTGTCTATTTAAGCAATTTACAATACATTACGAATCCTTGGAGGCCGGAAACTATATAATTTGCGCTTTCGCGGATGGTGTATGGGTTTACTCTCGTGCCCATAACAAGCCCAACCAAGAGATGTCGATGCTAGGAATGAAATGCACGGATCCAGAGCTTGGCGCTGCCATCAGGCTCTTCCACTTTGCAAAGCTGAGTCTCTCAGGTAGGTGGACCGCCAGAAAGTAGTGCCTATGTTAACAGCTTTAATTGCAGACGACGATTCGCTCCTTGACCGTCCCTTTGACGCCTCCGGGTTGGGAACAATAAAAATCGAAGTCTATCATGCTACTGTTAGGCCATTATCGCACCGTTCGAAACCTGTAAAAGAGCAAAATACGAAGGTATTTGAAGGCCCTTTGCACGAAACTACGAAAAAATTGCTTGAGCACAGGGTTACGTGTGTGCCCTCCCCCTCCTTATCGCTTTCTGTACAGCTCACATCTGCCGCCATAAATTTCTTAGTCTTGGGGAGGCTATATCCCTGGCGCCTTCGGGTCGAGTGGGCAAAACTTCTCCGTCCAGTTGGACATACCGCGAGCCTTCGAATCCTTGCATGGTATTTGCTTTTAGATACAGGCCTCATGGTAATCACTTTACTTCCATTACTCCTCTACTTTCTTTCATTTTTATAAACGTTTACTGAGAGAGATTGTCGATACAGCATTCCTTCTAGCCCAGGGGATTGTACCTTCGCTTCCGGACGAGCCGGTGGCTGAAAATCGGATATTTTCAGGCGGTAAGAGGAAGAGAGAGTCCCTTGCGCAGGGTTCTTCTTCCAGTACTCGTCCTGATTCCGGCTTAACTCCGTTGAATTCTGGGGAATCTCTTAAGAAAAATAAGAGGCGGAGTGGCAGTCTAAGAGCTAACACCATTAAAAGAGATGCGGACGAAGTCACGCTGGATGAACTTCGAGTACGTTACTCAATATTATTGTTCGACTTTTACTTTATGCGGGGATTTTTAGCGGGAATTGGACTCGGCACGGAAGACCATAGCTCAAATGCAGAGGCAGGTTAAACAGGAGCCGACGTTAAAGCTGGAGCAAATAGCTACTCCAATTATGAACGGCGAGGTTATAGATTTGACGGTGGACTGATCCGCTCTGCCCATTCTCACCCAGATACCAGTGTAGGCCTTACAGTACCAGACTCATAATGCGGAATTTTTAATTTGTACTACTGCCAGCACTTGCATTTAAATTACCTTCGGAACGTTTTGCGCCGTTCTTCGTCCCTACCGTACATACCAGTACCTACTACCTCCGCAAACTAGCATTTTATCATCTTCTCTTCGATGCTGGTATGTAACTCTAAAATACGACCAGATCATATACGGCAATCACGCTGTGTTCAGTTGCAGTGAACGCGACTCGCGGAAGTTCCCGGGACCCGTCGCGTAGCAGCAAGACCGCCGCCGCGCGACCGAGCCAATTGTCTCCTTATTCAAGACTTTTCCCAGAAGCCGCAGAGTCAGATCAACCAGCCTATTGTCTGTGAACGTGACAATGAAGGCCATTATCATGGGAAGACAAGATATGTCTGGCTGCCAAGTCGTCCCGTCGCCAGTTTGCTTCCGCCCATATATTTTTCCCTGCGTTCCGCATCTCTCCCCTGGTGGGACTGCGATACTCGATAACTAGAACTCATGCCCTTTCACGAAAAGCTCGGGTTTTCCGTCTGGGTTCAGCATGGCGCAAACAAATCGGAGGAATACGACGTACGGTGCTCGCGGGATTCTCGCGTTGTAAATTGCTGGATCGTCGATGATCTGCCCCAAGTGCGTTTGTTTTGCTTCCGGTCTGCCGTATGGCTGTCTCATTCGCGTACCATAATCATTCTAGGGACCTAAGACCGTTTTCTGGAAGAGCCACGGACTGGGTCCCCCAAGTAAAGTTCGCCTCTCGGTCGAGCGAGCGCGAGTGAGTCAACCGGACGATGACCGTACCAGGTGCGGGAGCTCTCAGACGCAGTCGTCTTGTGAAGGTACGATTACCTGCCACTCGTCTTCTCTATACCGTCCCCAGGAAGCTGAGGTACCTTCTCGGTTCTCAGAATGCGATGGTATAGCAGACAAGATGGACGGCTTCCTGTGTACAGTCAAAGTCAATGTATTCATGCCACCGGAAAGGAGGGAACCGGCACATTGCTCGGGCTTCGTATTTATTGATCAGAACGAGGTGCTCCAGCGTGAAGGAGAAGGGTCATGGTAGGTTCTGTGCTCTACGCCTTCTATCTCCTTTCCTCCATTTCTCCAAGCATCTACCAAAATGCTAATATTCAATCGTTTCATTAGTCTGCCCCCAGCGTCCCGCTATCCAGGGGTCGTTCCCAATTCCAATCCCTCTTTCCAACAAATACCTCAAGCCTTTCCGTCTAGTGAAGATCGAACACCCGCAAGGCGGCCACTGTGCACCCTCGCTCCAGAGCCGTACATCACGTTTGTCTTCAGAATTCGGACAAGAGGTATTCCACCGTCTCTGATTGATTTCTCTACCTGGCTAATCTGCTTGTTGCGGCAGATGTTCTCCGCGCATACGGGACCATACGATCGCAATCGTGTACTTCTCGCAAACGCACGCGATCCCCAAGTCCCTATGCGCGTAACCTCTCGCGTCTCCCTTTAAAACGCAGTAGGTCGTGTCAGAGCGATTCTGGGATTAATATGGGATACACGAGGGCGGGCTCGCCAATTGTTCCCTATTATGTCCTTCCCGGGTCTAATAAAGGCGCGCGTAAGGGGAGTACGCATAGAGGAACACCCCGCACAGATGGAGATTACGTGAATGCCAAGCAGGAGCCTTTCAGCCCAATATTTCCAACACCTCTCCAGCATGTACAGAACGAACTGCCCCAAAATGTCCCTGGTGTACGCTCGGATCTGAAAGAGGAACGTCTTTTCCCCGACCAAACGATGGACACCGACTTAGAAGAGGATATGCTTTTGGTTAAAATGGAGGTAAGTTGACCTTATCGACGTTGAGCTTTATCGAGTATAGGCTGAAAATACCGCCTCGTTCAGCAACAGCTGCTCGAAATGCGTAAAATGATTCTTCAGCTGAAAATGAAACGGATCAAGCGACAGAGTGCTGCAACTCGCGCGACATAACACGGATAGCCGATGACCTTAATTCGCAGGCCTTATTATATACACAGAACGCGCCTGCTATTCTTCAACCTGTTGCTTTATTTTTCTCTTATGATGACCGTTTGGAAGTACAAGTTATCCTGTACTAATGTCTTCTAGTTGTTCCATACTATTTTCCCGCTACTACTATGCCATCAATTATGTTGTAAGTAGGGTAGACGTATATATGTGTCAATGTATAGAAAGCTATGCTTGGAAACTACCGTACTGGGTTGGATCTGTTTTACAAGATGGTGCGGCTTTGGGTACATACTGGCTTTTTATGCGATGACGTGCCTGGTGATCCTGCGGTGTACAGCTTGTGAACCCTGGATAACATGCTGGCGGATCCGATGATAGGTGATATTCATGTCGATCCTTGGGGTAGATAAGGTCGAGACGATATCGTTATTCATAGTGCATGAGGTATTTACATAGGCCGGAGATACTGTCCTTAAGTGGACGTAACGTCAGCTAGTCAATTGTACATATAAATAGGCCATGAATTCTCTTTTCACCCTTCCCTTCGGGAATTATGCTCAATGCCAAAGGGGAGATGGTTGAAGGGTTCGATAACCAGGATAATCTGTTACGAGAGCTCATACATGGTACTACGAGGAAAACTTTAAGACAACGTGAGTTATCAAGAAGCATAGATTCCTCAGTGACTCGAATTTTATTTACATAACTTTAAATACATTGCTTTTGATACAATACTAATGGCTGATAAATATCCGCACGAAGTGAAAGGACGTGGGTGTCTTGGGTTTCATACTTAAGAATCATTTCGACGATTCGTAGGGTAATGGCTTTCATCCCAAGAAGCGTAAAGCGGCTTCGAAAAACGCGTTCGGTGAGGTCCCGTTAAGAGAAAATGTTAGATGAAGGCTGACGTGCCTAACCTCTATGTGTAATAGTACAAAAGTCATATACCCCAGGGTTGGCTGTGAGCAGCGAGTGAAGAGGTGTGAGCTGGAATAAGCCGAGGAAAAACAAGAAGACTCGGAGGTCAGATACTGCTCACCCTCACACGCGCCACTACAAACTCCGCTCAAATTACGGATCTCCGCCTTTCTGACGCGACCGGCAAACGCGTCACCATACTTAATAAGAATATGTCTTTCGTACCCCACAGCGGGTCCCACGAAGGTCTCGGGATTGTCTCTCGTATCCATTCAACTCCATCATCTTTGTTGTCGCAACATGGCGGTGGTTCCCGCTCCAGAATCGAGGCTTACAATAGCGCGACTTAGATTGGCGGCCGTCTACGTACGCCGTGAACGATGATAAATGTGCTCGGTACCTGAGTACCTCTGGCATGGGTTTGATTCATATGCTTTCTTGGATTCCGATCAATCGCAAGTCATTAATCACATTTTACGCAGGCTGTGGCGAGGTTTAGACTCCCCGTGTATTTAATTCTGTATTAATGTCCGCAAGACAAAACTATACAGGTGCGTTTCCGCCTTTCTACTACTTTTGGATTGCTGCCCGGGCCGCGGCTACATCGGCCTTGGTAGATTTCCACGACGGACGACTGGAGATGTCCGCCCACCAGCGCGCCACGTTCGGCGTTGCGGTGAGGCCAGTAAACCCAACACCGTTAGTGATGACTTCTCCGTACGGGAGGTGCAGAAGGTCCGCGAGTGTGAATTCCTATGAGCATGATATCAAGTGAGTTTATGTATGCTGAGAGAGAGGACAGTGTGAATGGATACGTACATCGCCAGCAAGGTATTTCTGCTTGCCGAGAATCACCTCATACACCTTCAGCTTTTCCTCTAGAGTCTTCGCGTGCTCCTCTGCACGCTCGTCATTGCCCTTCACGCCCTTCATCCTGAGATCGAGCAAGTCGCGTCAGCGATCATGCGACAGGAAGAAAGACAAGATCCTTAGACTCACGGCTTGAAAACCTTCTCCAAAGAAAGACCCATCGCGTACGGAAAGAAGTTGTTAACTTCAATGGATGCTGCCTGCTCAAAGCGCCCGAATTTCTTCAGGTCGCCCGTCGGGACGAGCGCACTCTCTGGTGCGTACTTGGCAATCACATAGCGCGCGATTGCACGGCTCTCGTACAGCTGGAAACCGTCTTCTTCGATCTATCCACGTCCGCCGCGGTCAGAGCCGATGCATATATGCGCATGATGTAGAAGGCACATACGAGGACAGGGATCTGGCCGAAGGGCTGCTTGTTAGCTAGGTACTTCGCGCTCTTGTGCTCGCCGCCCGCAAAGTCAACAGGCAAGATCTCGTAAGGGACGCCGATCTCCTTGAGCGTTGTGACGACGGCTTGTGTGCACGTCGAGAGAATAATGCCGTGGATTTTAAGGACCATGTCGAATTATAATCAACAAAGAAGTGGTGTGGATGCGAATGCGGAGTGGGTCAGAATTGTGAGGAACCTGTCCCGTCAGGTCCAGTATTTATACTCGACTGATTATCGTCGAATGCTGGCCAAAGGCTCCATTGTGCCCTCGCTCGTGCTGAAATATTCCGAGTCGGAAAAAGTTTTGGTAGAAATGCTTAACAAGGCTCGATTACGGGGCTGACTGACTTCCCGACCCGGACCCGGACCCGGGTTAGGTCAGGGGTCGACCACCGACTCGCAGTAAAGACTGTCACGGCACAGGAAATGCCATTTTCACCTTCTCTACGACATGTAGCAATACCAACATCAATAACCAATTCTGATTGTAATTGCTAATACCAATACCAAGAATTATACACCGGTTCCAGTGCCCTAACAGAATTAGGCTAAATGCTGCTTTAACTTGAAACCGAAGTGTTTTTGGTTTAGGGTAGGCGGCCCGCGACAGAACTTGGCCCTGCCTGGTGGGGGTCGGCCAGGGCCGATCCGGGGTCAGGCTGAGTCAGACTTTCGTGGCATTGGGCCGACCCCCGGCCTGACCCTCGGAACGACAGAGGCTGACCAATTGACGCATGCCATTACAAAGGGGTATCAATTTGTAAAGCACCTCTCTGACGCTGGATAGCAAGGCAATCACAGCTTATAAAAACGCCGCTGCCACTTAAAGATGATTGACCTGAAAACAACCTTGCACACCGGTTATGTCCCCTTTACTTGTACATCAGCAAAAGCCCACAGACACTATAATGTCCCACGAGGTATGTTGAAATCTGAGCTTAATGATGCCCAGTTTGGCCGTTCGGAGATTTTTTTCATAGTATTTTACTGTCTGTATGCGCGCTCGGGTTCTCTCGCACGATTATCTACTGGTTGCACGGTATAAAATGGCATTCGCAGCGCCGCGAATTGCTGAAAACCAACGTTGTATACCCCGAGATTCCCACAATTTCCGTTAATCTTTACAATTAGTTTGAAACGGTACCATAGGTGAATATAATCATATGAAATCCGTTTTATCATCCGCATTCATTGTGAAGCCCCAAAAATCTGGCAGGCAATTGCAGTGGATTGCAAAGATTATAATCTACACCAGGATTTAGGCCACTAGAATTAGTTCAGACATTATAGTCTACACCTCGATTGTGGGGATTATAACGCACCTAGATTACCTATTCAATTCTGTATTGACGTCTACAAGACAAATCTATACAGTTATGCCTTCATCCTTCTACTACTTTTGCATTGCTGCGAGGGCCGCAGCTGCATCGGCCATGGTGGATTTCCATGACGGACGGCTGGAGATGTCCGCCCACCAGCGCGCTACGTTCGGCGTCGCGCTGAGGCCAGTAAACCCAGCACCGTTAGTGATGACTTCTCCGTACGGGAGGTGCAGAAGGTCCGCGAGTGTGAATTCCTATAAGCGTGATATCGGGTGAGCTACGTGTGCCGAGAGAGAGAGGACAGTGTGATTGGATACGCACATCGCCAGCAAGGTATTTCTGCTTGCCGAGAATCACCTCATACACCTTCAGCTTTTCCTCCAGAGTCTTCGCGTGCTCCGCTGCACGCTCATCATTGCCCTTCACGCCCTTCATCCTGAGATCGAGCAAGTCGCGTCAGCGATCATGCGACAGGAAGAAAGACACGATCCTTAGACTCACGGCTTAAAAACCTTCTCTAAAGCAAGACCCATCGCGTACGGATAGAAGTTGCTGCTTTCAATGGATGCTGCCTGCTCGAAGCGCCCAAGTTTCTTCAGGTCGCCCGTCGGGACGAGCTCACTCCCTGGTGCGTACTTGGCAATCACATAGCGCGCGATTGCACGGCTCTCGTACAGCTGGAAACCGTCTTCTTCGACCTATGCGCGTCCGCCGCGGTCAGATCGGACGCATATATGCGCACAATATACATGTAGAAGGGGGATACATACGAGAACAGGGATCTGGCCAAAGGGCTGCTTGTTAGCAAGGTAGTCCGCACTCTTGTGCTCGCTGCTCGCAAAATCAACAGGCAAGATCTCGTAAGAGACGCCGATCTCCTTGAACGCTGTGACGACGGCCTGCGTGCACGTCGAGAGAATGGTGCCGTGGATTTTAAGGGCCATGTAAAATTATAATCAACGAAGTGATGTGGATGCGAATGCGGAGTGAGTCAGAATTGTGGGGGACATGCCCCGCCAGACCCAGTATTTATACTTGACTGATTATCGCCGAATACTCGGCCCAGGCCCCGTTGCACCCTCTCGCTGGAATATTCCGAGTCGGAAAAAAAGTTTGGTAGAAGTGCTTAACAAAGCTCGATTACGAGGGCTGACTGTATCTTACCATTCAATTAGGTCATACCGCTGACCCCATGCTTTGTCATACGTAGATCGCTCATCATGTTCGACGTTCCAGAATTCAGACCCTTGAATGTTCCATCGCTCTCTCCGCGAGCGAATCGACGTAACTTCAATGAACAGCAAATATAAATTCACCACATACTCATACAGTCCCGGCGCAAATCCTCGAGCGAAACAAAAAGGAGAAAATCCACGTTCTTCTTTTTCACGTTAATTTATCCGATATCGTGATTTGGCAGACTTCCCTTACTGTTGGAATTATGATTTGGTAATCTCGACTATGCGACTACATTCGGTATTTATGTCACACGCTCTGTGAAGTTTTACTCGTAGCTAGCTGCATGTATGCTCTTGGTCGGAAATGACCACGACAAAATTCCTGATCAACGAGGACCGACCCGTGCTGTGACGGCACGCCTCAAGATTTCCTACACTTACCTCCTCGGGCCAGTACAAGGCACAATCTAAGATGTATATGCGTATTTAGACGTGCGGACACCAACTCCGTAAGTCAACAAGACAACGAGTCGGGGACTAGCAATTACATACCCTAGCCCCCAAAATGATAGAGGCAGGCCAATTGCACGCAAGTTACTGACGCTGGATCGCAAGACAATCACAATTTATAGGAATGCCGCTGTTACTTGAAGAGATGACCTGAAGACAACTTGCGTACCGGTCATGTCCCCTTTACTTGTACATCAGCAAAAGCCCACAAATATTATAATGTCCCACAAGGCATCATATACCCCCACTCCCGAAATTCCTACAAATAGTTTGAAACAGTACCATAGGTCTATGTAATCATATGAAATCCGTTATGACATTCACATTTAGTGTGAAGCCCCAAAATTCCGGCAGGCAATTGCAGTGGATTGCATGGATTATAATCTACACCAGGATCTAAGCTAATTGTAGTCACCAGAATTAGTTCAGACATTATAGTCTGCACCTCGATTGTGGGGATTTTAATGTTCACCTAGATTACCTATTCAACTGAAGTCCTACAAGACAAACCCACACAGTTATGCCTTCACCTTTCTACTACTTTTGGATTGCTGCCCGGGCCGCGGCTGCATCGGCCATGGTAGACTTCCACGACGGACGACTGGAGATGTCCGCCCACCAGCGCGCTACGTTCGTCGTCGCGCTGAGACCGGTAAAGCCAGCACTGTTAATGATGAGTTCTCCGTAAGGGAGGTGCACAAGGTCCGCGAGTGTGAATTCCTATGAGCATGATATCAAGTGGGTTTATTGTAGGTCAAGAGAGAGGACAGTGTGACCGGATACGCACATCGCCAGCAAGGTATTTCTGCTTGCCGAGAATCACCTCATACACCTTCAGCTTTTCCTCAAGTGTCTTCACGTACTCCGCCGCACGCTCGTCATTTCCCTTCAAGCCCCTCCTCCTGAGATCGAGCAAACTACATTAGCGATCGTGCGACAGGAAGAAAGACACGACTCTTAGACTCACGGCTTAAAAACTTTCTCCCAAGCGAGACCCAATGCGTACGGGTGGAAGTTGTTATTCTCAATGGATGCTGCCTGCTCGAAGCGCCCAAGTTTCTTCAGGTCGCCCGTCGGGACGAGCTCACTCCCTGGTGCGTACTTGGCAATCACATAGCGCGCAATTGCACGGCTCTCGTACAGCTGGAAACCGTCTTCTTCGACCTATCCACGTCCGCCGCGGTCAATCCGATGCATATATGCGCATGATATAGAAGGGGGATACATACGAGGACAGGGACCTCACCGAAGGGCTGCTTGTTGGCAAGGTAGTCCGCGCTCTTGTGCTCGCCGCTCGCAAAGTCAAGAGGCAAGATTTCGTAAGAGACGCCGATCTCCTTGAACGCTGTGACGACGGTTTGCGTGCACGCCGAGAGAACGGAGCCGTAGATTTTAAGGACCATGTCGAATTATAATCAACGAAGTGGTGTGGATGCCACTAATGCGGAGTGGGTCAGAATTGTGGGGGACGTGTCCCACCAGACCCAGTATTTATACTTGACGGATTATCGTCGAATACGGCCCCATTGCGCCCCCTCGCTCGTGCTGAAAGATCCCGAGTCGGAAAAAGGTTTGGTAGAAGTGTGTCTAACAAAGCTTGATTGAGGCTGACTGACTTCACCATCCAATTAGTCATGATGCTGACCCCATTCTTTGTCATAGTCTACCCCAGCGAGTCCTGCGGACCCAGTCAGTAAAAAAGGAGCGCATGTAAGCATTAAAAGTCTAAGTATTTTAACTAGTAAAACTTACCATGTGGTTCTATAGTGGATGAGCTCGATTCGGGGTGTGCAGGAAGCGGCAATCTCGGAAGTTGGCCACTAATATGTACGTAACCTATTTAAACGCGCCCAGGAGTGATCGTGATCGTGGGTGTGTGTGTGTCAACATCTCAAAGTTTCATCTCCATGTAACATGTTCGGAGTGTTCCAGAAGTCAGTCTCTTGCTCTCTTGAATGCTCCATTGTCCTCTCCACGAGTGAATTGCCGTAACCTCGATGGGCAGCAGACACTGTCGTAGAGTAGTACCATGTACTACACTTTCTTAGTCCAGAGACAAATCCCCGAGAAAAACATAAAGGAGAAAATCTACGTCCTTCTTTTTCACATCAATTACCTGATATCGTGACCGACTACCTCCTCGTACCAATTCAAGGCGTAATCTAAGATGTATGTATATACTGTGTATCCAGACGCGCGGACACTAACTCCGTAAGCTACACAGGACAACAACTCCAGCAATTACATCTCCTATCAGTAACCCCTGAACGATAACTGCAGACCAATTGCACGCATGCCATCACAAAGTAAGATAGCAACTTACAAAGCGCCCTCTTAATCTGTTGCCATACTGATGCTGCCACTGGATAGCAGGGCAATCACAGAAGTTATATGTAGGAACGCCGGTACTACTTGAAGATGATGACCTGAAGACGACTTGCGCACGGTTGAGTCCGCTTTACTTGTATAAGCGGACCTACTTGTCCAGTCTCGTCGTCCGTGTGCTCGTTTCATTGGCGTTTCAACCGCCGGACGTCGTTGGAATCTTCAATTTGACCTGCTGCTCTCGTCTATCACTCGTGAGGTGCGTGCGTGCGAGTTATGTTTACTACAGATATCTGAACTTCCTGCGCGCTGACTCTGCGACCGATGGCCCGGATGGCAACGTATTCGACATCAACGTGGCCTAATAAATGAAACCGAATCTCGCTACTATGTGCTATTATATGGCTTGCGTGTAGTCCCGCCTTAGAATTAGTTGGAAGTCCGAAAGTCACGTGTAAACTTCCCGAAGAGACTACATTACGTCATGAATTCAGTTTTCACAGGTGCCCTATGAGCACTCAGCATGAAGTTACTATCTCACTCGATTCCAACTCGGGAATGCTTTTATTTCGAACAATACCCAGGACGGAGCAGCTTATATGCCGCACCAGGCACTCCAAATCAGCACCGTATGATCGATCGCAGTACTCATTATTGAATCGCCGCTGCCGCAGCAGACTTCTCAGAGTCCTATAAAGCTTCGACCATCTAAGTAATCGCTCTACAAAGTTCACTTAGTACTGCCCTAGCGTCGGAACTTGGAAGTGACCTCTCCGCTTGTCTTCTCCGCTGTTGTTCTCAGGAAGAAGTTCTTTCACGGGAAGTGACTTGAAGCACGAGTCCTCGTGTGAGTCGAAAGAACCTCACAAAGTGATGACTAGTACACTCGTGAGGCATGTTCTGCCTCGTGCTTCGCAGCACTGCGCCTGCGCACGCGTTTTTCGCTACTTGGGACCAAGTCAGTACATTTGATCCAGTCCAACCTGGCCGGCACAGCGCTTACGTGCTGGATATTTGATAGCATGGCGCGGCTTCGAGCGCTTCCCCGCAGTCTGCGCAGGTGCCGGTCTTCGAATGAGTACAACTTACCATCGTCGATGTCCATCTGCGGAGGCTACGGTTTCCCTCTTCGAATAATCAGTGCGGTGCGTATTAGTTGCGCAGTCCTAGGGTTCGATGCCCAGCTTCCTTGGCTGTAATAGAGTTCCTGTCCGTCATCTATAAAATATTTTGTCGCCTTGCGATCTTTTGTTCGTGCGTTCGACTTGTGAAACTTTTCGAGTCTTGCAATATCAAGAAAAATGTGGTGGCAAACCAGTGGACTTTGCGCATTCAAGTACCGAGGTGCGTTGCACGATTGAATCAATCTTTCCACTTACATCTGACTATCTGCTTAGGGATCTACTTTGTTACCGCTGATTCTCAGATCGATGGCTCTTCCTTTGAGCTAGGGTACAAACATCTTAAACAAGTCCCGGAGAGTAAGGAGTCCCTTGAAGGTGTGGCTGACTAGTTCACTTTAATTTGCTACGCCGTTAACGCATATCTGCACTAAGTATGGATAGAAAAGCAGAGAGCGTTTTACGATCAAGAGATCAGGTATCTCTCAGAGATGGGAGAACAGGTCGATTTTGGATACTTTTACAGACCAAGCACTAATCGACCGGAGGACGTCTATACGATCGACCTTGACAGAAAGACATTCTCCATTGACGACAGTGCACATTTCCGCCTCGACACTATCCCGCGCGGTTGGAACGACGGCGCTTGGACTGATTACATGACTTTGGACGGCCTCGGCACGCGTTGTCTCATGCCATCGACGCCACGAGAATACATCGCCGATCTTCATCCCTTGATCATAGTTCCAAGGCGGGGTATGACGACGTACCAAGCATTGCGACCGCGCCCAAGGTTAATCAAGCCGGAGGAGTGGATGTTCCCGTCGTCCTGGGATGCGGCGTCCCGTGTCCTGACTACGACGATCGCCAAAAGCGTCCTCCACCTTCTTTACGGAGAGCTATCTAGCGTCCACCAGTACCATCCGAGTGACCCGAGGTTTCAAAGAGCTGCGGAGTTCCTTCTGCGCGCGTGTGCTCCCGGATTTCTCGGATTCTCTACTGCCGGCCCAGATCAAAGAGTCGGGCAGGCTCAAGAAAATCTAAATGACAAGTTCGCGGGTCGCCGAAGAGGCATGTACTACTGGTTCAGAGGGTGTTTGATCGTCCTTTCAAGCAAACTTGACTCCGAGAAACATTTGCACGCGAATGTTGGCCTTATCGTCGCTCGTATGCGCGGAAGGGGTATCAAAAGATGTACCGCCCTTCTCTGGTCCGTGAGACACGTCGCAGTTGTGACCATGTCCGAGACCGTCCGTCTCTCCGGCAACGGCAGATACCGCAACACTGTAACCCAAGTTGCGCACAGCGCAGCCATGCCAGTTCTCGCTGCATACGGCGTCGACGATGCGGCACTGGCGATAAGTCTGCACCTCCTTGCCCACTGCTTACGTCCGTATCAGTTGCGCGACGAAAGGGGTCTTCCCGTCATCTATAACGCAAGCATACACACAAGTTCAACAATGGGACGCTGCGGAGCAATGAGCGATCGGCGGCCTCTCCCCATGGATATTATCCTCGAAATCGCCCACCTCGTCGATGTGGATACGTACAATTCGGCGTTCAGCCGCCTCTCGCGTTCCATGCGTGCAGAGTGGATGCGCCGCCCGCGCATCGGGCCGTACAGCGTGTACTGCGCGCACGCCACAGTACCTCAAAACTGGAACTCCTCCCACCCTGACTGTACGTCGCTCCCCGACTACTTCGCTATGGCGCCCGACAACTGCCGCCTCTCGGCGCACGTCCTAGCGCCTGATGGCAATGACGGCACGTTGGAGCGCCAGCCGGTCCAGCTTGGGCTGTTCTACCATGGACGGCGCCCGGAGGGGGAGTGCGCTCGGTCTTCCAGCGGAAGCACTAGTGATTGGGACTCAGTCTCGGATATCGATATGAACCTTACTTCTGAGCCTGTGGTGGAGCAGGAAAGGGAACCAGAGCCAACAGCAAGATCAGAGGAGCTGGGAAGCTCGGAGCCCGTTTTCGTGCACTTACCTCCGGACGCAGGAATAGGTTTCCATTACCCCGGGCATCGGGGATCATTATGGCAGTGGGTCGGCAGACAAGAGACCTCGCTCACGGTGGTGGCCGTGAACTCAAAATATTCGTCCTAGATTACAGAGGACAGTACCAAAAGCGTGCCCTATCAGGGCGACATCCTACGGGACGCACGAGAAAAAGAATGCTATGATCGACCTGTTTCGAGTGAATGAGATACATGTACGAGATGGTCCTCGGTGGCCACAGATAATATAATTACAGATAGCTAAGTGCTTACTGATGTTTAACAGTTGTGATTTTAGATATATAATAAAATTCTGTAGAAAACCCCCCAGTGGGAGAAATTGAAAGCGTGACGATTAGTAGCGGTGAGCTGGTGCCACCATAAGCTGAGCTCTCTTGATATTGCGCTAGTTTACAGTGTGAAGTACTTGTCGATCGTTCCCTTCAGGCTCAGCTAGCTGACAGGACTCGTTGACACAGCAGAAAAGAAAGTAAAGAAGAAGTGGCGTCCGTCCAAGTACAAAGCCGCGTACAAAAGGACTTTAAGTTGGTGTAATGATAGCTACAAATCTTGAGCTCGAGGGAGCAAACAGTAATAATTGCGTAGGTTGAAAAGATGGTATATACTAATGAGAGGGACGAAGGGACAGTTTAATTCTGATCCAGGCTATGAGGCTTCAGGTACCGGGTTGTTACCCTTGCGTCGATTATTTGGGACAGTATGACAAAACACGAATGGACGGGATGCGCGAGAAGCAAAGACGAAGATTTTTGAGCGTCAATATAATGGAAGGGTACACGAGTCGGGGGATATGAGGAAGATTCAGACAATAATCAAAAAGGCTCCGAAAACAGATCTTTGTATAGGATATAAAGTGTCCACATCGAAAAGAAAAGAAAAGAAAAGAAAAGGGAAGGAAAAACCTAACTAAATCGAACAACCAAAAAATAAAAGTTCTAGTCCTATCAGTCCATTCCCCCGCGCTCTTTGATTGACATGATTTACTGTAACAGGCATGATTAATGGGAAGAGATGGACACACGAGACAAAGGAGGGGATATGATCAGGAGATGCCACGGTACATCTGATGTGTGTTGAGAGAGTTCTGTCGGTGCTCGTATAATTAGTGCTTTCGTTCGTCGCATGTCAGGTCGTCTACTGCGGTAAGTCTGGGTTGAGGGGGGGGAGGGAGCAGCGGCGGTCCGGGCGTGCGTATGCTGAGGTGGAGGAGAGGAGGGAGTGGGGGATCCAAATAATATTGACCGGGCGTTGGGTATCATCGTAATGGAGGAGACGCACACGCTAGGCATACCTAGTAGCCATACCCAGTGGCGTTCGACCAGCCTGACGAGAGCACGACCGCGATGAAGCTGACGATCGCAAGCGTCCACGGGGCAGGCGCCGCCACAGCAATATGCGCGCCGTTGGCGCCGACCGCTCCGTTCTGCACCCAGTCGCGCCACGCGGCATACATCTCGATGACGAACGCCTGGCCCTCGGGACTCTGCGAGCCCTGATCGCCGAACGAGTCCGGGTTGACGACGGGCGTGAGCCAGCCATCTACGGAGAAGTGCGTCATGTTTGTCAGCGTGGATGCGTCGACGAAGGAATTGCCGATGCCTGCGCTGGGCGACCAGAGCGATTTGCGCACGGCCTCGGCGGTGGGCAGATGTCGGTAGGTAGAGGTAAGGAGGGCGGTGCGGTAGACCGTTGCAGCGAGAAGCGCAGCGGAGGAGGCGTCTGCGAAGGTGTCGCCATTGTCGGCGTAGTTGTTGAAGAGGTTGTCGTCGCGCTGTAAAAAATCATCTAAGACATGTATAGACCAGTTGTTCAGAGATAAGTACTTACAATATGTTGATACATCCCGTCATGGATTTCGTTAACCCAGTTAGTAAGATCCTTAACTTCGCCTTTCAGTGCCTTGCTATACTGGCTGTTCTTGATGGTGCCCAGGACGCGGAGCATACCTGCCGCCGCCCAACCGTTGCCCGTGCTCCAATGTCCCTCATCCTGGAAGTCGCTGCCCATAACAACGTGCTTCCATAAATTATTTGCAGACTCGTCCCGCAGGTAGTTGCGATAGAGTGATATCTGAGTATATGCGGCCTCGACCATAGAGCGATTTTCTGTCATCACACCGTAGTATGCAAGGAACGGAGGGACCATGTACACGAAGTCGGACCTGTAACGTAAAGGCAGTTAATATCATCTCCACTCATATTAATGAATTAAAGAGGCTAAAGGGGGAGATGAACCGTACCATAACTGAAGCTCCGACACCCGATGACTTAGCGCGCCGTCACTGGTCCTCGGCACCGACGCCCAAAGATAGTTCATCTGGTCCGTTGCTGCCTGCCCAAAGTCGATACTGCTATTGCTTTGGCCCGTCCAGTTCGCGATCAGCGCAGCGACTCCGTTGCTCGCAGGATCTGCCGCACTGCCATCGCCCACGACGAGCGGTTGCGGGCCGGTCAGACCGCCGCTCGCTTTCGTGCGGTTTACGACCACCTCCGCGATGAGGTCGAGCACGGTGTCGAGCGATCCGGGTGCAGACTTGGAGGGCGGAAGGCTCGTGTTGTTGAAAACGGAGAAAGACGGCGTGTCGAGCTCAATGAGTGCCTGCTCGCGCGTCCCGAATTCCCAACTGACAGGTTAAATAAAAGGGTTGGTAAGTGAAACTCCTCGAGAGATCAGGGAAAGGGAGAACAAAATTGAACATTAAAACGCGCTGAAGCATATCAATACGGGGAGGCACGCATCAAGCGCATTCAATTGCGCACGTGTGCGGGTGTGATGCCAATGCCACAGATACAATGCAATGCGCGACCTGAGTGAAAATTTCCATCGACTTCGTTCGAAGCGCTAGCCTGTGTTGGATATGCGCGTCCACATTCAGCCGGGCCCTCTCGAGGAGGAGTGAGAAAAAGAAGTGATCATACGGATGTGTGCTCGATCCGACGCGTTCTGCAAAGTAGCAGCCGGGTCACAGTCTCACATATCGACAAAAGAGCACGGCTCCCCCCCTCTCCGGATGCTTCGAAAAAAAACCACCTAAACTCTGCTTTCCCGGTATCCGCCTAGGCGGCCGAGACCGGGTTCCGACGATATTGCAAGAAAGATAGGACGGGCAGCGAAGCTCACCTGTGAGTCGCGCCCGCGGCGAGTCGCTCGACGACGATGGCAATCTGCGCGTCCGTGAGGTTTTGTTGCGCGGCGACGCGAGGCGCGTCGGAAAGCGCTAGTGCTAGGATGCCAACCACGAAGGCCGTAACCGGCCGCCGGAGGACGGTGGCCAGCAGAGCGAGCATCGTGCACGCTATCGGGTGTGCTGGACGCCGATGTCGGGAGCTCCGAAGGGGGGGAGAGGGAGAGAGAAAAGAGAGCGGCGGGGGGTTTGAGCCGAGAGGGAACGTGGAAAGACGAGGGATACGAAGGCAGAGATTTCGTTTCGGACGGTACTGTTGTTAAGAGGTCCATGGGTGCGTGAGCTATTTTGGGCACAGCAGGGCCAATAATAAATACTTCTTATAGGCACATCAACACTTACATAAGGATCTGCCGGCGTCTAGACCTTTAGTATTTCAAGCCGTAATTTCACTCTTCTAACCCGCGGTCCGCAGACTTGGAGGACTCGAAACGAAAAAAGAGTCGAAAGGAGCCTCCTATCGCAGCCACACCACTCTCGGAGAGTTACTGGGGGTTACGTCACCAGAAAACATGCCCACCCTGCGTGGACTTTTTTAGATTACCTTGGCAGGCCAGCCCCAATCATGCTCCCAATCCGTGGCGCTCCAGAACCTTTCTTTTCCCTCGTTCCTCTTGTTCTTCCACAAGGGCATATTGAATTGTTGACATCCTCTAAGGACCTAAGGGTGATTTCTAGGCATCTAGGAACGCGCCCGCCGGTTAGTATCCCCGGAGGACTCAAAGAGGCTGATTTTTCCCCCTACACGGGCGCCCAAAGTCTAATTAACAGCAAAAAGGGCGGCGCAATGCGCTTCGCGCACCCATGAAGGTCTCCGAGTCCCGCGCTAGAAGACTGGTCGGAGAAACCCACCGGAGTGAATGCGCGCCCGCATCGACTTTTTCTGATTGTGAAGATGTACGCCCCGGATACTCCGCGCCACTCAGAGGTATTAATGATAGAGGCACAGAACTTGAAAAAAAAAACACTTGACCCACATCGTATTATATGTAATTCATTAACGACAGACTCGGATGAACGAAATCAGTTAGATGATAGATCACGTCGATCTGATGGTGATTACGAGCTGATTCCGGGCACATCCGGGTCTATGTATCCTGTGTCGATCCACGAGTGGCAGATAAGCCAAGGTGACTGTCGTTCTTGCTGAGAAGGCGCCCTATGTACACGGCGCATACACTATAATTATGTCGGGTAGTGCTACAGGGAGAGAAAACAACAGGAAGGGTAAAGAAATGCAATCAGAGCAGTACACCAATGTCACAGAAGCAAAAAGACCAAACAAGTGTCCACCTCACTTCCCCGCGGCTCTCCCTCTTCTCCTCCCACCCTCGCCCTCGTTCTCCTTATCTGCACCGGCGTACAGAGCAGACGTCGAGCGCTGAGCAGTGCGCTCAACGATACTCGTGCCATCGCGGAAGCGTGTCCGGAAGAGCACATTCGCGTTTGTGAACAGACCCTCTTTGAGCGAGACGACGATGAACTGCGAGCCCTTGAACCGCGTCCGGATCAGCTGCCCGATGTGCTGTGTATGCGACAGATCCAGCGCTGCGTCGATCTCGTCAAGGATGTACATCGGTGCGGGTTTGAACTGCAATAGGGACATGATCAACGATAGCGCGATGAGCGACCTGTCGAATAGGTGGGTAGTCCACGAGTTAGCATCTGCGCTACCGCTTCAGTTATTAGCTCTGTACGAACCGCTGTCCGCCACTGAGCTCGGTCAAGCTTTGCTTCCACACGGTGCCGAGCTGGACTTTTACTTCTAGGCCCTGCGTGAGGTCCTGGCCTTCGGGCGGCTGGAGTTTTGCGAAGTTTCCGGGAAGAAGCTCCGCAAAGATACCACCGAAGTCACTGAAAAAAGGAAAATGTGCATACATTAAGCTCCTTTCTCAAGTTTCAAACGGATCAATACGCACCCGTTAACCTTTTCCCATGTTTTCTGCAACGCATCGCGCTTGTACCGATCGAGCTCTTCAATAGTCTCTTCGATCTTCTCTTTATCTTTCAGCACGGTTGCGTGCATCTTCTTCAGCGCTGCTTCCCTCTTTTCTACACTACGAAGTGAACGAATGAGTGAGTGCGATACATAACAAGGTATGAAAGTGCGACGTACCTGTCAATCATGTTGAGTACCTTCGGGTTGATCTTTTTCTTCATCCCTTTCTGCTGCTCCTCGAGCTCACGTGCTTTCTCCTTCAATCGTCCCATATCGTTCGCGGCGAAGTCAAACGCAGACCCGGGCTTGCCGAAGAACCTGCAAGGTGTCTCGAAGTCAGAGCCGCTCCGATGTCCTCGTGGAGCTTAGAGAAAAGTGCCGGACGACGTACTGTTTCTCCTCGGCAATCCACTCGTGCATCTTCTCCAGGTTGGCGACGAAGTTCGTCGCGGCAACCTTATCTTTCGCGAGCGCCTGTAGGTCGTGCTCGAGTTTCTTCAGATGTAAGTCCGCGTCGGAGATGGCTTGCTTCTTGTCCTTAATAACTCCCTCGAGCTCTTTCAGTTCATTGTCGAACCGCGTCAACGTTGCGCGCTCTTCTTGAAGTTTCCTCAAAGCATCGGCATGGGCCGTCTAGAGAAGAATAACGAGCGGTTAGGAACATTCTGGACAGTGGCGATGGCAAATATCCTGACCTCGTTCTTGGTCAGTTCCTTCACAAGCTTCTCGAGCTCTTTACGAAGACTGGCTACGCTCTTCTCGGCATCAGCAACGGAAGCGTTCGCGTTCTCAATGTCGCTTTCCGTTTGTTCTAAACGGGCGTCAGCCTTTTGCTATACACTCCATGCGCTGGGACGCACCTAGCTCGAGAGTCGCAGTCTGGAGCTCCTTCTGCTCCATCTTGACCTGGACTGACTGTTTCTGGAGAGTGGACTTGAGCTTGGAAATCTCGGACTGTCGGGCAGACAGAAAACATGGATTAATTACTATATTGCATACCACGAAAGTGCGACCGGAATACCTTAAGTTCGTTGATCTTGCCCTCCTTGTCGTTCTTGAACTCGTCCATATCTTTCTCGAGCTTCAAGCATTCTACTTTGGCTTCTTTTTGTCTAGTCTTCGCAGTTTGAACGGCTTCCCCCAGCTCAACGATAGCTTTTTTGAGGGCCTCGATCTCGGAACCGACCTAGAGACAATTTTAAATGAGCACTGCACTTATACAGGATCAGAATTTCACTCACACGCGCAGCATTGCTCCCGCCCACCTGCTCCTCGAGTAACCTCATCTCGTGCTCCTTGATCTCCAAATCGCTTGCCATCTTCCTCCATTGCTCGCGCCCTGCGCGACTTCGCTCTGCCTCTGTTTCCAGTGTCTCCAGGCGCTCTCGTGCCTCCCGCAGCCTCTGCTCAGCTCTTTGCAGCTCCTGAACCTTGACAAGGATCCCGCTTCCGCTGGGCGCTGAGCCCCCGCTCAATGTGCCTGAGGGGTCGTACACATCGCCGTCGAGCGTGACGGAACGCACACCGCCAACCTCCTTGGAGAATGTGACGAGTTTTGCGGATGCCGCGTCATCGCAGACAAGAGTGTCACCAAATACGTATGCCATGGCGTTTGAAACCTCCTCGGGATAGCCGACGAGCGATAGAGCGAGGCGCACTTTACCAGGGGCAAGGCGCGTTGCAATTTGCAGTTTCTTTTCCATATACTATCAGCGCGAGAACACGAAAAGACAATGGCTTTCCTCACCTGTGCAGACATTTTAAAGGAGTTAATCTTATTCAAGGGGATGATTGTCACTCGCTTCTTGAGCCTGCCGTTCTGGAGAAGCTCCTTTCCGACTTTCTCATCCTGGACGACAACATTGTAAAGCTTCCCACCTGCAGTGATCTCAAGCGCTGTTGACTTGGGGTAATCGGAAGGGTCCAGCGTGATCAATGACGCGATCAAGCCTTTAACCTTTGAGCGATCAAAATTAGGTGAAGGAGAAGTGTAACTGAAGTCTAGAGAAGCGAGGCGTTGGCGTGTCGCGTCGCGCTCCTGTCATATATTTTAGTGGAAAATTAAAACTGGCTTCCGAGCGCTTACCTCCGTCAGCTGCCGCACTTCCGCCCTGGCGGTCCGAAGCGACATTTCGCTTTGCGTCTCCTTTTCCGTGCTCCATCCACTCGCCTCAACCCTTTTCCTAAGCGTCTCCACCTCCCGCTTCTTCGCCTCGAGGTTTCGCTCCCCCTCCCCTGCTTCCCTCTCGACTTCCTTCCACCGCTTCTCCAGCGTCTTCAGATCCTTCTGTGACATGCCGAGCTTCACGCGGCTTTGTTCCTCCTCAGCAGCAGCTTGGGCAAGGCGCGCTTTTGCTTCCGCAAGCTGTCCCATATAACCTCCGCCCGTGCTACTCGAGGACGAGAGTCCTGTCAGGAGAGTTTGTAGGAGCTCTTCTTTACTGTTTAGCGCTGTCTGTGTGGTGGCGTGTGTTTCTTTCACGCTGTTATGAGATGCTGTGAGACCTTCGACCTTCGCGCGCTTGGAAGCGAGGGACGCGTCGAGCTGGATCGATTAAATGACGTGAGTAAGCTGTTGACCAGCTAAAAGGGAGAACGCACTTGTTTTGTCTCCTCTACCAATGCCACAACTTTCCTCTCTTCCTCCCCAATCGTAGTCTTTTTGATATCCGCCTGTGTTTTCATTTTCACCAATACTTTCTCGAGCTCTGCGACCTCCTCTTCCTTCTTCTTGAACTTTCCGCCCTTCCTCATTTCCTCCTCCCTTTTGGCTTTAACCTCCTCGCAGTCTTTTTCTGCCGCGTGACACTCTTGAATGAGCCTGTCCTTCTCCTTCTTGGCTCGAGTCGAGTCGTGTTCCTTCTTGGCAGCGTCCGCCTCCTTGCGTGCCACTCTCTCATGTCCCTCCGTCCATTCCCAAGCACGTAGAAGCCTGCCGATACGCTCAAGTTCCGAACATGCCTTTTGCCATTGAAGGAAAGCGCGCTTCTCTGCGCGCAGCGTGTCAAGTTTCGGAATAATTTCCTCCGTGAGCAGAGCAGATATCTCGTCGACACGCTTCTCCTTCTTCCCCATCGTTTTCTTCGCCTTGTCCTTCCGTTCCTCAAACATACGCGTTCCCGCAGCCTCCTCAACCATCCCGAGGATCTCCTGCGGCCGCATATTCAGGACTTTGGTGATACGCCCCTGCATGATGAGGAAGTTCGGGTTGTTAATATTCAGTTGCACGCCCTGAAAGAGCGTCTGTATCGTGTGCTGTTGTGATTTGTGACCGTTGAGAAGGTATTTTGAAACGTTTGGTAAGGCGATCTGTGAGGAGATGGTGAGACGTCGAGACGTGGTCGTAATAAAATCTATGGCCTCACCTGACGCGTCACGGTAATCTGTTTGCAGTTCTCCAAGCCGACCGGACTCTTCTCTCTGTCAGAATTGTCGAAGACAATCGTTACGCTTGCCTTCGTTATACCGGCCTGGCCACGCTTATAGATTAGGTCCTGCTGGTTTTGGGCGCGCATCTGGATTGTACGCGTCAGACAAGTAGTTCGATATAAGGATATCAGGGGGATCGGTTACCGATGACATGTTAGTGATTCCGAGTACAAAACATATTGCGTCCAGAATGTTGGATTTACCTGAGCCATTGAGGCCAGTAATTGCGTTGAACGACGTGTCCCATCCCGTTATCTGTGTCCGTACAGGATAGGACTTGAATCCTGCGCGAGTGTCAGCCGGTGCTTTACACGATGCGTACGCCTTTACTCGCCTTCCAGGACCAATTCTTCGATGCGCATGTTGTGGTTGACGAGGACGCGTCGAAGCGCGTTTGAGGCGTTCGAACTCGAGACGCGTTGATACTTGTTTACTCCCGGACCCCGGATTGGCAAGTCACGGCTATGCGTCACACTCGTATAAATAATCTCTGTGCTGAAATCCCTGAGAAATAAACCTTCATAGCAAGTGCTACTTTCAAGTAGGCCGTATATATAACTTGATGGATCTGGATTGATTTACTCGCGTTTAAGAGGCATATACTTAAGCCGGCTCCAATAAGTTCGTCAGAAGCATACAGTTGTGACTCCATACCGGTTTTGTGTCACGGATTTCCGCCGCAGAGTATCGGGCGCTTTGCTGAGACTTCGCAGTGCTGTGCCATTCATCTGCGCGGCAGCCTGCGCGATTCTACACTACTGTCCTGACCATCAACTGGACCCATCCGCCCCGCAAGGTCCAAATACCAAATTGGCACCGCCATGCTCTCCGACGTCAGCAGCTTGACCGATATTTCGTCCGAAGACGACAGCTTCGCCCCACCTAGCAAAATGAAGAAGACAACGGTGAAAAAGGCAGGTCAATGGACCCTCAAGCAGGTGCTGAAGGCGCCACGGCCGGTTCAGTTCTCTGCGCAGATGCTTTACGGTGCGTGGCCCTTTGTTCGTTTTGGGAGGTCGTCTTGCTGACGAAGATGGACGAATGATTAGAGGAGATTTTGAATGGAAAGATTGACTTGGATCCAGAATATCAACGAGGTGCATGTCCTTTCGTTATTTCATCTTATCCCATCCCATGTCTTCTGCTTTCATTTCGTTTCAGGAAGCGGGCGCTTGGTCTGCACTTAGGGGCAAGCAACCCCCCGGTCCGCGCCTTATCAGGCGGCAATCGTCTTCTTGCCTTTCCCTGATATATTTCTCATCCGACTGCACTTCCCAGTACTCATGATCGATTAAATAGCTAATGCGTTTGATCTTCAGAGGTCGTTTGGTTAGATGCAAAACAGTCGGGTCTGATCGACTCGCTCTTAAGGAACTTCTACATTCCGCCTGTGATCTTTGGTAAATCAACTGTCCTTTACTTCAATGTCCCAATTTACTCAGTCACCAATTTAGCTTTTAGCCAGTCCGATGATGGCGATGAGAAGAGAACGTGTATAGACGGGAAGCAGCGGTTGACGTCGATCCAGAGGTGGGCAATTTGCTGATGTCCTTCCACTCTACGATGGGGCTAATATTTCCGGATAATTGGAAGATTTATGGATGGGCAGGTGAGCTTCTTTTAATTTAGTTTATTCAAGTGTTACTGATACAAAAATAGATTCCTTGTCAGTATCTTGTCTCAGAAGGTTACATATCGATCTAACATTGTTTTTGACTCGGTTTCTGGCTTGTTCTTCTGTACATTGTAGACAAGGATCCGTATGTCTTCAAAGCGGACTCTCTTCTTAAGAATGACTTATTGATTTTTTTGGTTTCAGGAGGACAAATCAAAAGTTCTATTATAAGCTCAATCCAGGTGTAACTGGAAAATTATTACCTCTACAATATCAACAACAATTTGCCAAGAAGCAAATTGTATGTGTTGAATACACCGACCTCAATGGTGATTCGGAGAGGGAAATCTTCCAGGTAAACCTAATGTGCTTTTATGAAATTAAAAATGCTGAAAGTCTTTTTATAGAGGGTCCAATTGGGAGTTGCATTAACTCCAGCAGGTATGTTTCATCAAGAAGTCAACACTTATAAGTACATATCGTCTAATACCATGTGACAGAACGTATGCAAGCGATACCTGGCCCGTGGTCTCAGCTGGTTCGGGATATACTGGGAGTAATGGATGAGTACAAGATGAGTGAGTTCCTGGAATGGTCCTCTACTCGAGGAAGAGACTTTCAAAGTGTCGCCTCAATCATCTTTCTCATGGAAAAGCCGAAGGCCTCGTATCCGTCATCCGTCGTCCTTGAGAAATACCTAAAGCGTACGACGCCACCGTCTAAACCGTTTAGGGAGCGCGTCGTGGATACTTTTGCCGTCTTCAGACAGCTTGTGATGATGAAGAAGTTCGCAAGCGTATTTCAAAAACCCGCGCGCGTGTCACCGATTGAGTTCATCATGAGTGTGTTGCTCGTTGACGAGCATATGCACTCGCTCACGCTCACGCAGCTTGCGGACGCGGTGCGCAAGATGCGTGATGATGTGCGTTCCAAATACACAGACATCCGCGCAAACACCAAAGTCGCGAAGACGATGCACACGTTCATTATGCAGCGCTCGGTTACGAACCTGAAGAAAGATCCAAGCGAAAAACTGGCGCTAGCTGAGTGTCGTTCGAACCCCTTGCCTCCGCCACGCGAAAAGGGAAAACGCAAGCGTGTAGGCTCGCCGTCCGACTCAGAGAGCGAAGGGAGCTCAGAAGATGAACGACCATTGAAAGCGAAGGTAAAGAAAGCCCCACGGGCGTCGAATGCAGTGCCGGCGTCAACGTCGAAGTTAGTTTTTTCTCGAGTGTCCGGCGCGTCGACGTCGACGTCTACCCCAACGAGGACGGCTACTCAGGTGAAACTCGAGCCGAAGTCCACTCCGAGGGTCGCACCGACTGATCGGCTCGCGGGGCTTCGTGCGGCAAAAGCAAAAGTTGGGTTAGGGAACGCGTCGCAAGCACAAGCGTCTACGCAACAATTAACAAACGGGCATGTTGCAAGCGCAGGCATGGGGGGCGCACAGACACCACCTCCGCGGGCGGAGGCGGTGCCGAATGCACTTAACGTGAATATGGACGTTGTGCAATCGATTTTGCAGCGCTCGCAAGAACAGACACTGCAACAACAGCAATGGCCTGGACAGCCATCTACACCTGGAGCGAGTTTAGCAGACTTGGGGTCTGCAAGCGCGCAGATTCAGATGATGCAGGCGGTCCAGTCACACGCACAGACGCTTGCCTCACAGCCGGGAACACCCATAACCCCGCAGTTCCCACAGCAGCAACATCAGCAGCAGCCGGATATGCAGCCACCGACAGGAGCATCTACGGATCCGAGGCAGAATCCACATCGCACTTCGACGTACGCCGCGCCCTCGTCGGCGTCAAGCCAGAACACAGCTCCGGGAGCGCCGCCGATCCCGCAGAAGCCCCAGAGTGCAGCCTCGGGTGGGCCACCTCTACCGCAGAAACCCCAGTTCGATGGTTTTGAGAACCAAGGCCGAGGACCGACACTGAGTCAATTGAGTCCGCGGCTGAGTCAAAGTCAGTCTTACCCCCCTCGCGGCCCAAATGGGGGAGGAAGTGCAAGCATGAACGATGGCGGTGGGAGCTCGCAGCGGTACGAAAGCCGGTTTGACCGTCCGCCTCCGACATACCCATCAAGCGTCCGCCGTGATAGTAATGGTGCAGGAGGGAGTGGCGACGGCTATCGAAATTCAAACGCAACCCCTGGCTCTCGTCCGCCGCCAACGGAGCCTCGTCGGTTGAGTATGCTAAACAATGCAGAGGCTAATGGCATAAATGGACGCCCCGGTCCGGGAACGTATGCATGGGATGACAGGAATAGCAATGGCAAGGGTCGAGGCAATATAGCCAATGGGAGATAAATCCATTTCGGGGGTGTACACATCCGGTACGTTGTTGCGATTTTCGAGTATGTCAGTTCTGGTTAACAGGCGTCGTCCAAAAGAAAACTACACGGCCTTTTAGTTATATGTCATATCTTCCTAGATCTCACCTGGATATTCTTTAATACGTCTATGTGTCAGCAACGTGTATCTCTATCTGCTTTCTCCTTGCCCTATTCCGTGCAGGCTAATTTGTTAACCCTGACGCCTACATCGATCTGTTCCTGCTGTTCCTGCAATCGCTAAATTGCACTTTGTTCCCAGTCTCATTTAAAGCTCCATGACGCCCTCTCCTTCAATTTATGTCGTCATACACGTTGACTCCGTTCCGCATGCCTGACTGTCTCGTAGCTCTCGCATACTTGTGTTTAGACACAGTAGCTGTAATATTTTGCTCCTGACGTTTCGTATACTATGTCACCTAGTCTACCAGTAAAGCAGTAGTAAATCCAGCAAGTCCTTGAGTTCCGTGAATATATTTGGAAGAGCTCACGTGACTAAATCCATCTCGCTCACGTGACATGACGTCGCTGGTGCCAGAGCTCCCGCAATAAAAGTCTCGGTGCGCGCCAGAATGTCCGAGTTCACGAAACTCATACACCTCCATCCCAAGGTACCATGTCGACCCGCCAGCGCAGAATTTCCCCCGAAAACCCATCTATCAAGCAGGACACGCCCGAGAATCTAGTGCCGAAGCGACGTGGTAAGGCGCTGCGTCCCGTCGCTAAGCCACTCACCCACACGCGCCTCACGAACCTGATATACATCCTTGTCGGCCTCGGCGCGCTCCTTTCCGCCTTTTACGGATACCGCATAATACAGTGGAAGTCGGAGGTGGGCGGATGGTGGAACCTTGCGCTCGGGAAACGTCCACCTCAAATGCAGCCGCCACCACAGGCGGGAAGTGTTTTCGGCGGAGCGGGTATAGGCTCGGGTCGTGGAAAGGGCATGGAGCTCGAGGACCATATCAGCGGCCTCGCGTCTATTCTTGGCATGCAACCTACAGACCTCGCCGCTGCGCTCTCGACTGCCGTTGGTCAACATGTCGCGCCGAAGACGCTCTCCTCGCTTTCGTCGTCGATGTCGTCATCTGCATCTGCCGCCGGCGCGGGCGCGACAGCCGCGGAAGCACTCTTTCGGGACAACAATGGGGATCTAGAGGCCGAGGCGGGGGCGGGCGGCGGAGATACGATGTCGAAGGCTGGTTCAATCGCGCGCGCGGTAGAAGCAATTGTTGGGTCCGAAGAGCCAATTGAGGCTGATTAGCTTTTTCGTTGCTACTTTCAGATCATGGGCGCCGACCACGAACCCGATATTATTGGGTAGATATATTACCGCGAATGGTGGTTGGCAGTTCAAAACTAGGTGCCACTATTACAATCATGTGCGTGCGTGTCTGTTACTCTGCATTCAGTGATATTCTCACCAATCGGAGTTATTTTAGTGTTGAATTCTATAGTGTATTTCTCCAACACAATTAGTCCACAATATTGTACTTCATTGTAGCTGTATCCTACACGCGTTAATGGATCTTTCTACTTGCGTGTCGCCTGTATTGGGCTTATGAATTCACGGTTTCTGAGTAGTTATCCCTTAATCTCCGATAAACGGATGCGAAAGGCTCATCACGTAAATCTATAATCCAAAGTTATGTTTTGCAAACGTCTGGGCATCCAAGCTAGCGAATGAACACAAACGAGTGAAGTAAATAAGAAGGGGGAACGACTCTAAATAATATAATGCAAAGCAGATTATGATCGATAAAGTAGTGACATCTATAAAGACATCTAGTTCTAAATATATTTCACGGTTCCGTTACTTTTCACTTCTTCTGAGGACGTGACTTCTTGTACGCCTCGGCGAGCTCTAACTGCTGCTGAGGGAGCACAGGTGCGTGTGTCTAGTACAGAAGGTGGGTTAGAAAAAGCCGCCTTTCACACTTAGGTCAAGCGTACCTTATATTCCATGCTGAATTCGCCCTTGCCCTGTGTCTGTCCACGCAGCTGACTCGAGTAGCCGAACATGTCGTTCAGCGCGACCTCGGCTGTCACCGTGAACTCGTCGTCGCGTACTTCGCTGTCTAGGATGGTACCGCGACGCGAGGTAACGCCGCCAATTACGTTGCCTGTGCCAGAATGTGTCAACCGTCTTCCAACCAAATCATATATCGTGTACACTTACTCTGGAATTCGACGGGAGCGACAACTTCGACAGTCATGATCGGCTCGAGGATGACTGGACGCGCGTTGAGATAGTTCTCGCGGATGCCCGCAACCGTGCAGACGCGGAACGCAAGCTCGGACGAATCGACGACGTGGAACGAGCCGTCCTTAAGCACGAAGCGGATACCCATGATCGGCGCGCCGCACAGACTACCCTTCAGCAGCGCCTCGTTGAAGCCCTTCTCAATACCAGGGATGTACTGCTCGGGGATGTTCCCGCTCATGACGACGTTCTCGAACTCAGTCTCCTTGCCCGTCTCTGGGTCCTTCTCCATCGGCTCGATGTAACCTGCGATGCGCGCGAACTGACCCGCGCCACCCGACTGCTTCCTGTGCGTGTAGATGAACTCGTGCTTCTGAGTCGGGGTCTCGCGGTACGCGACCTGCGGGCGACCCGTCGTGCACTCAACGTTGTATTCGCGCTTCATGCGCTCGACGTACACTTCGAGGTGCAGCTCACCCATGCCCGAGATAATTGTCTCCTTGCTCTCGTGGTCGATGTGCACGCGGAATGTCGGGTCCTCGCGCTGGAAACGCTGCAGTGCGCGACTGAAGTTCGGTGTCTCCTGGCCGACGGGCTTCAGTGCGAGTGACACGACCGGTTCAGGCACAAACATGCTCGTCATCGAATAGCTCGTTGTACCGTCTGTGAACGTATCGCCAGTCGCACACTCCACGCCGAAGATTGCGCAGATTTCGCCGGGGCCGATCGCTTCGATATCCTCCATCTCGTTACTGTGCATCCGCACGAGCCGCGGCACCTTCACCTTCTTGCCGGTGCGCGCGTGGAAGATGTGCTGCGACTTTCGCAGGCTTCCCTGGTACACGCGCATGTACGTCAGCTGCCCGAAGCGGCTTTCTTCGAGCTTAAACGCAAGTGCGACAAGCGGTGCCTCTGCTGCGGGATAGAGCGGTACAGGAGGCGCGGAAACGGGCAAGGATGTGTCGTGTGCGACGACATCCGACTCGGCTGGGTTCGGCAGGTATGCACATACACCATCGAGCATTGGCTGCACGGCAGTGTTCTTGATCGCAGATCCTAGGAACACCGGCGAGAACTTGAGTCCAACCGTTGCGCGTCGAATCGCCGCAGTCAACTGCGCCGTCGTCGGAGTCTTTTCCTCGAGGAACAGTTCAGCCATTTCGTCGTCGACGTCCGCGAGGGTCTCAATCAGCTCAGTGCGTTTTGCCTGTGCGAGCTCGAGCACCTCCGCAGGGATCTCATCTGACTCGACGACGTTGTTGCCTTTTATGCCTTCGTTGTAAATCGCTTTCCAGCGTACAAGATCAACAACACCCCTGAGCTCATCTTCGGCCCCAATGGGCACCTGGACGGCAGCAGCGGCTATACGGAGCTTCGTTCGGATTTGCTGAATAACCCTCCAGGGGTTTGCGCCGGGACGATCCATCTTGTTGATAAACGAGATACGCGGTACGTTATAACGCCTCATTTGCCTATCCACAGTGGTAGTTTGACTCTGTGGGAATATTAGTATATTGTTAACAATTAACAAAGGTATATCGCATACCTGAACACCAGCAACTGCACATAAAACCAAAATGGCACCGTCCAAAACACGCAACGCACGCTCAACCTCGATGGTGAAGTCAACGTGGCCTGGGGTGTCAATAATGTTAATCGCGTATTTCTTTTTCTCGCCGGTTACGGGTTCCGTTGCTTCCCAATCGCAGAACGTTGCAGCGCTCTGGATAGTAATCCCCTTCTCCCGCTCGAGTTCCATATGGTCCATCTTCGCACCAACCGCATCACGGCCTCTGACCTGAATACCAGAAAAAATGTTTCAAAATTCCGAGGTCGTCCGAAAGGAAAGAAAGAAAAAGTATAGACCTCGTGAATCTCGCGGATACGACCAGTGTAGTACAGAACGCGCTCCGTCAAGGTCGTTTTGCCTGAATCAATGTGCGCAGATACACCAATATTTCGTTGTCTTGTCAGACGCGCATGGTCCTTTTCCGTCAATACATGCTTCGGTGGTTCCGGAGGCTCGGCCGCTGCGGTCGGTGCGGGAGCGGGCTTGACGGCGGCGGCGGTCGCTGCATGCCGCAATGCACCGAACTGCGCTGTCGGGCGGCACGAGGGTGGGAGTTGAGTTTGCAGATTGCGCAGACTGCGCGAACATAAAGTGAAGAACGCCATGGCCGACGGCCGTTCCGCACAAGCCAATGTGCAGGCAGAAACCGGAAGAAACCAAGGCCAGAAATTTCTTGCCAATTTTTCTAGTGTGTCACGTCACTGAAAACATGGGAATATATTGTGTCACAATATATTCAACACACATGGGACAAGAATCACAACAGTCCTCTGGTGTCCTGAAATACATGGATAGGGGGTCTTTAGGCCTTTGAAGAGACAGACTGACAAGAGCCTGTGTTGTCCATAATTAGGTACCTCTTTCTTTAGCATGTTCAAGGAACAAAGGGAGGTTATATTTATCGTCACAGATATGCCAAAACAAGTATTTTTGTGGACCATTTTGTCACATACTGCCTCCACGTCTACCTGACGCGCCGACGCGCCCTCGAAGCATTTCTAACGCGGCATACGATGGTGAGCGGCATTTGCGCATCGTCGGTGTGATTTACTGATGATGCTTTAGGCCTCGTCGACGGCGACAGACTCTATTCCCATAGAAACACACCATGAGGATATGATAGTCAGTGATACATTGTTGAGCCAGGCCAGCAAGCAGCTCTGACGTCCCCCAGCATGATGCCCAGTTGGACTACTACGGAAAACGGCTTGCAACATGCTCCTCAGACAGGACTGTAAAAGTCTTCGATGTTATTGATGGTGAACCCCAAAAGTCATCAGGGGGACAAGTCCTGAAAGGGTGAGCAGCTGCAGTACTTGTTCTTCAGCATTAACACGGCAACAGCTGAGCGATCTCTTGCAGACATACCGGTCCCGTCTGGCAAGTCGCTTGGGCGCACCCAAAATACGGACATATCCTTGCGTCGTGCTCGTACGACGGCAAGGTGCTCATTTGGAAGGAACAGCAGCAGCCAGGTAGCTCTACTGGAACCTGGACAAAGATCAAGGAGCATAACCTCCACAGTGCCTCTGGTAATAAAGTTTCTTCTGCATAATCAGTTAGTAAAGTTTACTCATGTTCTTTAGTGAACTCCATCTCATGGGCACCGCATGAGCTCGGTGCCATCCTCGCCTGTGCATCGTCCGACGGGAAGCTCTCCGTACTCACATTCAAGAGTACGTCATTTTACTCTTATACGCTGCTTTTACAACAGGATTTATTCGGCGCAGACGACGGCTCCTGGGATGCAGACATCTTTAACGGACACGCCATCGGTTGCAACGCTGTTTCTTGGGCGCCCGCCGTCCTCCCTGGTTCCCTCATCACGCCCCAGCAGCCCGCACAGCCGCCCGCCTCTGCGCCAGGTCAACCACCCGCTCCTGGCGCCGCTACCGCAGGCGGCCTCCCCACAGCGAAGCGGTTTGCCAGCGCTGGCTGTGACAATGTCGTGCGCATCTGGGGGTACAACGCCGCCACGCAGGCGTGGGCGGAGGAGGACGTACTCGCAGGGCACACAGACTGGGTCCGCGACGTTGCGTGGGCGCCAAACATCGGCCTCCCACGCTCCTACCTCGCAACGGCTTCGCAGGACCGCACAGTGCTCATCTGGACGAAGGACAACGTCGGTGCTGCGTGGGTCAAGACTGCGCTTGACCCTGCGTCTGCTAGCGTAACTGCTACTGCGACGCCTGGGGCGCAGCCCCCGCAGCCGGGCAAGTTCCCTGACGTCGTCTGGCGTGTTTCGTGGAGTCTCGCTGGAAATATCCTCGCAGTCAGCTGCGGTGACGGGAAGGTCACTCTGTGGAAGGAAAGCCTCAAGGGCGCGTGGGAGTGTGTCAACGAACTGGCCAGCTAATCGTACAGAAGTTTGTATGTATCGGCAATAGATACCTTTTTCTCGTTCGGCATGCGTACAGAAAATGAATTCCATGAAATCGAAATAAACATACAAAAAGATGATATCTACACCTTCCCGCGAGGCCGTCCATAGACATCCTCGGACATCCTCCGCTTCCTTCCTAGCGGTCGATACAGACATAATGACAAGGTTAGCTTCCATATGTAGCTACATACGTTATCAGACCCGCCCACTTGAATAGATGCTCATTGCTCTGCAACAGTATCCTCGGGCACGCTGCTGAACCCGGATGATCGTGGCTTACGCCGATAGTGCATGACGAGCTCACCCGACGAGCGCCATACGAACTGGCGTACGGCTGCGAGAGTCATGTCGAGCGGGAGCACCTGGTCGTTACAAAGAATTTCATACACCTCTTCGGCGCGCGGAAGGGTCGACTCATGTCCATGTCCATGGAGAGGTGAGTGCTGCGAAAGGCGAGGCGTAGATGAACGCGATGCCGACGGTGACGGCGTAGGTGCAGGGGAGGGCGAACCGCGGGCATGGTTGTTGGCGATATCGGTGGACGAGCGCGGGGACGAAAATTTGGACTGCGGAGCTTTATCTAGCTTTTCCTGAACCTAATAATTCACAAAAAGACCTTTCCGTAAGTCCATAAAAGTATTGCGAAAAGCACAGCTTACATGATAGGTAAGCTTCCGAACGCGCAGAAACCTGCTCGCAGACAACTTCGACTGGGATCTGCCGGTATCGGGTTTAGTTTAGCAACGAAAACAATAAGTTAGATACTCTGATCGAACACACATATTCAATAGCTCTGGCAATGTCTCCCCATACTCCACTCTTGCACTTGGCGGTATCTGAGCAGGTAGCAGTACGAAGTTCATCTTGGTCACTGGTACGGGTGGTGCTTTGTTTGCAAGCAGGAACTCTAGCAACCACTCCGGAAGGGTGTCTTCTAACGTGCGCACATCATCTGCCGTACTACCTACGGATCCACGGTACACCGGCGTCCACCCTGATGAGAGATCTTCGGAGACAATGATGGCAACGTCAGTTGGGATGGCGAGAGTCGGAATTTCGGAGGATGAGGGAGGCGTGAACGGCTGAGACTTGAGGCGCTGGATTAGGGTCTTCGGGGGTGAAGGGGAAAGTAGTCGGTCCTGCGGTATTAGGGTCGGCATAAAAGGAAGAAAGTAAATAGTAGGAATGAGTCCTTACCTCAGTGTCGTTACCATTGGACTCATTAAACGGATGCTCTAAAGTTGGTGTATTATCAACCTCTGTCGCTGCCCGCCTGGAGCTCTTCCCGAGATTCTTTAAACGGCCCATGAAGCCGCCCGGAGTACTTGGTGTCGTAGGCCCGCTTTCAAGTGTAGTGGCGCTCTTTGCGCTCCCGGGACCGCCCCAGCCAGAAAAGTCGTCCTCTGCCGCAGGTGCTGCTGTCGTTTGGGACGTAGGTTGCGTGACTGAAGGCCGTCGCCGCAGGGAAAAGTAATCATGGCTCATCGCCGCTGATACGGATGGTGTTGCATTCGTACCGGGGGTCGGAGACATCTGTGTTGATGGAACACTCGCCCCTGTCAACGGATTCATGTTTAATTTGACTATATCCGGAGAAGCAATAGCGTTTGGATGAGCGAAGTTCGAGGGTCGAGGAGGGGAGAACGCATCGCTGCCAACTGAACTTGCAGGAGATTGAGCAATGGAATAAAGACCTTGTATTTTCAGCCCAGAGATTTGCTGTGATGTTGTGCTGGCTGCGTCCGGTGATAGGGCAGGCACATGAGGTGCAGGCGAAGGCGGGCTTAAATCTGGCGTGCGATCTCCGATAGCGGTCTCAGATACCACACGCGGGTGCGGAGACATATGACTCCTATGAGAGTGGCCGCCCTTGAACGTCAAAGGCTGGCTTTTCTCGTGAGCATGTCTTGCTGCCCGCTGTTCCTCCCGAATAAATCCAAGGAAAAGGTTGCGCAAAACCCATTTTCCAATATTCACTTATTTGAACGGGCATCAGCAAAATCTATAACAAAACAAAACAAAGGGCACGAACAGCGGTAGTCATCACTATACGTTCGTTCTGAGACATGGCCTGCCTCATCGGCGAATACCTCTGACTCGAAGCACCTATCTGAGAAATGGATCGTCAGCTCCCCGATCTTTGTGTCCGCGCTAGCCCAAGGAAGGACGACGGCCTCGCCCTCCACACGATCCCGCACGATTTCAAGAGCTTGACGCGGTGATATCTTCTCTGCATCTCCTAACGCAGCAAAATCGCTAGAGGTGCTACATGCTCCATTCGTGTTCGCAGTGTGCACGTCCGCGTGTGAAAATGTTCCAACGCACTGTCCGCGCACAATGTCCCACAGCGCGACAACACCGGAGGTATCGACCGTCAACGCGTGCATACGATCGTTCATTGTCGTCACGCGCACAAGCCCTTGCGCACCCTCGATTACAAAGTCAGGTTCCGCGACGAGCGGTATTGCATCCGGTGCAACGTCCCTTTCCTCATAGGCAGAACGTTCTGTGGGGATAACGCGCGGCAAACCATCTGGCACAGGCGGACTAAGTGTGTCCCTACGGCCCATACTGGGCCCGTGTACGCTGCTTTGACCTTGTGATTGCGAATGTGAATGACCGGTGAAAGGCCCCGAAGGCCCGGAGGAGGGCGTGCGCGCGTGGCGCGGGACGGACATCACAGATGCTGCAGAGTAGAGAGTTGCAACTTCTGCCTCACGGCCACGTGGGAGACCTAGGGGAGTATGATGCGCATTCGGTGCTGTGAGTTTGACGAGAGACTCGTATGGAATACCGTTCAACGAGTTCTCGTTGTCCATATCATGCAGCAGTGAGGATGTACTCGAGAAGAAAGACGCGGTGATGGACGGTGTTGTTGACTGTCCCCTCACGCGCCTCCTGGCTGATGCGTCTGGAGAAGTCGGAGATTTGGGGGGCTTCCCAAACGAACCATGATGACGGAGCGAAAGAGGGCTATTTGTTTCCGAATGAGACATGGATAACTCTCCCGAAGATGCCCTTTCAATCCGGCCCTGCGGGACTTTCCATCTCCGAATGCTTGAGCTACCCGACGCAGTCCATACAAGATGGTCATCCATTGCAATAATCTTGCTTACACCCTCTGATGCGGCCATGTTCGGCTCGCCTTTGTCTTTGCAGAGGACGACACACTCGCCTTGAGCGACGCGGTCACACCCCTCTACGTCGACACGACAGACGAGGCCAGATCGATCACCCGAATAGAAAACGTCGAGAGACGGATGTGAAGAAAATAGAGACCAAACCGATTCAGTATGGTGCGTAAAGGTATAAATGCAACGCTGCGGAGAGACAATAGACCAGAGTTTAATAGATGCGTCCGCGGAACCCGTTAAAAGCTGTTGGCTGTGTCAATATGAGAGCAAGGAGCGGGAAAAGGGATCTCGACGAACATATCTCGAGTCCTCCGATATTAGAATTGCACGGATATTGTCCGTATGCCCAACAAGCTTTCCCGTCCGTTTTCCGGAGCGTGGGTCCCAAGTGCGGACGACACGTTCAGGGCCCCCTGACGCAATTACATGTCCTAATGGATCGCTTGCGAGAGCGTAAACGGAAGATTTTGGTCCAGGGGACTCTGGTGGTAGTAGAGTCGTTATTGGATCTGCACGCGGCTGAGACAAGTCCCAGAGCTTTATTGTGCGATCGAATGAACCGGAAGCGACCCAGTTACGCTCGCGGCTGAATTTGAACAATCAGAATTGTTCGGCGGTGAATTCAGTGCAGACCGGATACCTTTGAGTGAGGCACCTCACATAGTCAGAATGAGTGCCTATGATGGCAGGCGAAGACGACACCGAGCTATGGGGTCTCCAGGCCTTGACGGTGCCGTCCGATGAGCCTGAGATGACTGGTCACAGAATTAGAAATTGAACCGATAAAGGAGTTGTGGTTTGAATCTGACTGAAGCAGATCTTCCCCAGCTCCTGTGAGGGAGTGACGATCTAGTCATGTAAGAGCGGATACGGCATCGTACCTGTCTGGTTAAGATCGCACAGTAGTATATCGTTGACCCAATCGGTATGGGCTTGAGTACTTCTTCTACAACCCGTCGGCTATAATAGCTAAGTCACATTGCGATTACGCCTACCAACGACTTATAAGCATACCTGTCCCGGTTCAACGCGATTTACATCGATCTCCCAGCGCAGTTCGTAAGGGATATCATCCTCCTTCGTCCAATACCGCGAACGCCTCCTGCCTCCACTTTCTTTCACATCTCCGATTATATCGCCGTCGTTTGTCGGCCATTCGTCATCGTCGTCCTCCTCGTATATAGCACTATCTTCCTCTTCATCCCGTGTCAGTCTCTCCCACCGGCCTAATCGACGGCCTCCCGCTTGCATAGCTTCATTGCGCCCGAGAGAGCGGCGCTTTAACGGAAGTCCCAGGTCCCAGGCCGTGATCATACCATCTCTGCCGCCTGTATAAAGTATGCCCTCGGGACTGTCACGTCCAACGAGCTGAGTGGCTGTATCAAGTGCGAAGGCGGCGACTCCGAGTCTATGCCGAGGATGGTTTGACCTAAGCTCGGGCTCGTCACTTGCACCCGCTTCATTAGTAGATGGTATGATTAGAGGGCCTATTTTTCCATGTCTAGGGGCTCCAAGAGGGGGTAGACTGAGTCTTGGGACGGGGCCAGATGGTGAAGGAATAACATAGGACACACGCCGACCCGAGGCTGGTGCCATAGATTCTAGAGAGCCAAGTAGATATAGATATCAAGCACTAGAGCAGCAAGTCCTCATTATATCACGCCCAGCTGGCAATTGTTCCGCATACACCTTGGCCGGCAGCGGCGCAGCTTTTGCAAGTCTGGGTCGACAACTTGCATTGAAGCCCGCAAGCGACCTTGGCGAATGTCATTACGTAAGGAAATAAGCAAGAAATCTAGGCCTTCCTCCCTGATTTGCCTTTACCTCTCCCCGGTCCTTCCTCGCCGTGTCTTTTCTTTCGTCTGCGTTCCCTATGTTCTGAGCTGGCGAACATAAACCGCAACTATGCCTGGATTACTTCGCCGACGAAGCCTGACACGGATATTTTGGATCACTGCGCTCGCTTTTCTTGGTCGCCTGCTTTTCTTTTCCTCTGCAGCGCCAGAGTCACCGCAAATACGCCGTCAGGGTGTGCTAGACCTTGTAGCCGGGTCTGATAGGCTCGACGTGCAGAAGTATGATTTCCTTCAAGTGCGAATAGGTCGGGACGAACGACCTGACTTCCTGAGCGATGTTATACATGACGGCGTAAATGACTTCTGGGACCGGTTTGAGAAGCCCTAGTGAGTTTCGATGTATTTATTTTTCTTTATTGCGTGTTTTACATCATAACTTGTAGCATCACGGGAAAGGCCACGTCTCACATGGACCAGCAAAGCGTATTGGCTGCTATTGAGCAACTCCTCACTTTAAACGGCTGGGTCGCTGCGCTCTGTCCCACTCTCTCGCGGCCGTTCGGCCAGAGCGACAATGCCTATGATGATCTTGTCCGGTCAAATCACCTTTATTTTGTCGGAATGGTCATTCATTCCGCAGACCACTTTCTCGTCGACCAGCTTGCAGTCATCGTCCAAATGGCTCGCAGACTCGGCACTCAGAACGTTTTCGTGTCCATGTTGGACTATGATTCGTCCGACTCTACGGAGACGCTTCTGGACCTGTGCGAAGCCGTTCTCACTTTACTTGGTGTGCCCTTTCGTATCCGCAAAGTCCCACCTATGACGGATGACCCGGCTGCTGCATACTATCCCCTGGAGGAGGCACACACACGCAATCTCGTACTAGAGCCTCTTTACGAGCTGTACCAAAAGAGGAAGGTTAAATTCCACCGGGTCATCTGGCTTAAAGGTTTTACATGTCCGAATGACATTTTCGAGACCATCATGGTGAGCCAGGCGAATGACGCTGCTATGGTATGCGGGATGGACTGGGCAGAACACAATGGCTTCTTCATTTTCTCCGACCGCTGGCGTACGCGCGACATTAATGGGGATCAATTCCGACAATCCAAATCGTCTTCCTCCGCCTCCGCCGGTCCACCGCGCGACCCTGCTGGTGCCGCGCGGTATGGGCAACATCTTCCTTTCCAAGTTTTCTGCTGCGAATCCGGTACGCACGTCATCGACCCTGTACAAACGTATTACGCCGGTTTGCGCTACCGTGCGGGCACAGAGTTTGCAAATCTGAGCACTGTGGAAGCCGCACCACGACGCTCGTCCGATGCGCCATGCCTTGATAGTTCTCAGGCATTCTTCTGCCGTGACCTTTGGCTGAGCGCCGCACGCGAAGGCGTGCGCGAGGTCGAGCAGCATGCTAGCGTGACGAGCAAGACCGGTGGACTTGGTTTCGGACTTGGCTTTGGCTGGGGTTCGGGTGCGAAACCCACGGAGGTGCCCGCAGCTGCCGGCGTACGCAGACACGCAAAACGTGCGGAAGAGGGTGGACATGCCCAACGGCAGCGTCCGCAGGGCGATGCTGATGCGAACGTAGGCTCTGACTTCGATGCGATGCCCGACGATGGGGAAGGAGAGGAGCCCGCCCCACTGCAACGCGTCGACGAGCCTTCCGACAGCTTCTCAATCCCGAATAGCATGTTCCGCCCTGCGCGTATCCTGGTGAACCCGAGATGCGTGACGACATATGCTGGCGTGAGCCACGCACAACTTGCACTTGACCTCTTTGGGCCGGATAAGGATGAAAACGAGCCTGGTTTACGAGAAAAGTACGTACTGGACGATTGGGAGGGCGCACCCGAGACTTTTGTTTGTCAGGAGCAGCGGTAAGCACTGGGATTATTAGCTACCAATATCACAAAACTCAACATCTTCTTAGGTATACTGGTGGACGGAAAGCACCCAAAACACAGAGACGTCTAAGTTTCTCTGTACATGCCGAGTTGGACAGTCCAGAATCTGAGGAGGATCCATAGAATGTAGATATCTATTTCATTATAGCCCTTTTCTCTGTTACTATCGTCTAATATGTATTATGGCTGCTTGTGCTCGCATCTGTTGGCGCCCCTTTCCTTCACTGGGTTCACTTTTTGAATCGTATCCTGAAAAGATCATCTCGACAAAGTGAGAGTTCGGAAGGCTTCGAAATCGCCCCGAATGCTTGCGCACTCCGGGCTCTTCTCCATGATATCACACGCTTCCGGAAGGAGGCTGATAAGTTGCGACGTAGGTGGGAGAAGTCAAGCGCATGCAGCGGACGTGGAGACGCATACGGACCTCTATACGCTCCTTGCTCGTAGGGTGTGTGGGTTTAAAGTCGCTATGGAGCAGGCGGAGCTTTTCCTCGAGAACCGCCAGCCGCTGGTTAACCCTGCGGATTGGTGGACATCTCAGTCGGACGAACTCCAAAAATTGGTAAAGATATGTCAAAACATACTCTATTGCAGCCTGAGGGTTGAAGCAGGCGCGTGCGCTGAGACGTAAGCCAATTTTATCAGCTATACGTCAGGCAAGTCAAGCCAGTAGTCGGAGGAAAAGTTTATTGCGGAAAACAGCAGTTAATCCTATTTGCCTTGTATAGCAAACCTGATGAAAATCTCGCACCTTCGAGCTCTTGTTCGTGCAGACTTGTCGACATTATTTGGTTGAAATTCCAAGGATCCCTGTCCTTGCGGCTAATAAAGCGTAATGGAAAGAGTATGTTGTCTTTTGCCTTAGTATATCGTTCTGCCGTGTGTCGTGCAACTTCATCCAATAAGCATAGAGCAGGTCAATCTAAACCCCTCATGCAATATAAAACCAAGATGAACTGACCAACATGTGCTATCTCTGTGACAAAAGTAATATGAATTTCAGAATTCTAGTTCGAGCCACGAGTTTGTTACGAACCGTGCCCCAAAATGGCTGCAAGCCCATGTTCATCCTTGCATACATGAAGGAGACCAGTGAATACAATTATTCCTCCTGACAAACGTAATGGTAAGAGACATGAAAACAGACTGGGACCTTAACAAAGTATAGACCTACCACTATTAGCCGTAGTGTTCATTATCCTTTCATTGCCAATTACAGCTAGGTGCCATTCCTTCCGTTTCATTTTTGAGACCTCGCCATTCTTGTCATTGGACGCCGGCTGTCCGACAACGTCCTTCTCTGCATCCACAACGGATCCAAGACTATTCGCTTCAAGAATAGAGGCAACGATTCTGCGGACGTGGCGAGTGACGGGATGATCTTCAGGAAGGATATCGTTCTTGGACTGAGATATAACCGAGTTGTACGCGTCTTCTCCAAGCTTTTCACCGGGTTCACGTATTAGTTGTCAACTTAGGAGTATATCCTGAACTGAAAACTAGTGAATCTCACTTTCGCCTCGGCTTCTGGCGTGATACTTATTCTCCTCCATCTACCGCTTTCGGGGACCCTTTCCATTCGACTATAAAGTGTCCCTTCAGTATGCCGCAGAAGAGCAGAAGAAAGTAGAATGAAAACTTACAGGGGATTTGTATAGCATAAAGCGCCAAAAAGGGTAGCGAGAGCTAATAAGGTGTATTTTACAGTCCTCGATCTGTTTGGTGACCCTTTCTTGACATTCGCGCTAGTACTGGTACTAAATACTCTGCCAGAATATCTGCTTGCCGAAGGACGTTTCAGACGACTTTCCCAACTTCGACTTGAGGGGCGAGTCCGCAACGTATATAGACAAGTACTGAGGCAGGTAGTCGAGCGGAACCTCGTGGATAGCATGGATCCCAAGCAATTAACACCAACGGCTTTCTCGGGACCCAAACTTGCGAGAATCGGACGAGGCACCAGCATACGGTTCGTGGGTATTGTGCTGGCCTGCCGTGCGTTCAAAAAGTACTTTGATGGTATAAAGCTCATTGAGTCCATAGAGAACATTCAGTTCATAATCTAGCCATGGACGAAGACACAGCCGAAAAAAAAGTGACGGTTGGATAGTTGAAGGAACAAGCTAATGACGTTAGTGTCGAAGATCGTCGCCATTAAAAAGGGAATGACGATCTTAATTTTCAGCGGAGTCCGAAATGTGCCTCGTCCTCAGCTTTCGTAGAATCGTAAGTACTTCAAGTTCAAGTTTCCGGTCATTACCACTGTACTGGCATTAAATGAAATATATAGCGAGCTCATTACCCTTTGAATGGCATCCAGCTGAATACTTGGAGCTTTCAATTTACTCAATATTTTAACCCACAGGGGATGCAGTCGGCCGAGATAATCACGCATTCTCATTCTGGCATGGTCATGGATACTCGTTGCTGCCTTGAGCCATCAACGGCTACCATTATGGATTTGGAGTTGCCTCCAACATAACCTGCGCATCCTGAGGTTGTACAAACTTGTGGCTTTCGCAGGAGTAATAGATGCTAGTTCCCAACCAATACGCTCGCGAGGACGCTAAGAATCGACCTAGATTACGGATGGGCTTTTACTAGTAGTACAAAATAACTATGGACTACACATGTATTATTAGCATATTAGTACAGAACATTAGAACTTTCCGGTGCAGTCTTCACGAAACAGGCAGGACCTCTTACAGCAAGTAACAAATGGCAAAAGTTATTAGATCCAGGATCCGTAGGCCGAATCGCCAATAACTGATCCCCAAGCATCCTTTATCGACTGGTCAATTTCCCCAGCAAGGGGACCTGATGGCATATTCACACTATCCCCTATGAGGAAATTAAGATTCGAGTTGAGAGAGTCAGTGCCCACCCTAGACCCCCATCCCCCCGACGAACTAGTCGGTGGACCTCCAAGCCAGGGTGTTTGTCCAAATTCAGACGTGGGCTGACTCTTTTCTGAGGCGCCTTCCCATCCCCCTAGCCAAGGTTGTAATCCTGAGCCTTTGTTAAAGCATGCGTACTCCTCGGATGTATGTGTGAAGACACTTCTTATCCCTTGGTCACGAGATACCGAGTGTCCCGCAAGCGCCGCTGTTTCGCCGTGCATGGCAGGACCGCAAAGTGAGGTGGAATTTGGAGCTGTTACGTTTACGCCGTCAGTTGGAGAAAGATTCCCGAAACCGACCCCAGATGGATATTCCATTCCAAGGTCATGAACCCCCTGGGAAAAGAGCTGCGCATAGTGCTTATCCAGCACTTGCGTCTGGAATTGTCGCTGTAACTGATAAATGGACGACACCTTGGGGAAAAGCGGTTCTGTAGGAGAGACATGATGGGGAAATTCCATGTCTTTCGCGGGCCCATCCTCTATGGAGGACGAACTGGAGTGCGAAGATCTCTTAGTACTCTTGAGCTTGACATAGCGCGCTGTTCCGCCAAGTATTTTGAGTTCTTCGTCCACATTAGGTGCTCTGTTCGTTTCAGAAAAAATGGAAGATGCCAAGCCAAACCGTGGAAAGTCGCTCGGACGCGAAAAGTGGTTTGCAATTCGGGCTTTTTCGAGCAAGCGAAGTAGGACCGGCTGTAGTACGTGTATTGAAGGGGACATACCATTAGTAAAGATTTTTGGTCAGAGTTTCCAGATCAAACGTACCAAACCGCTTCTCACGACTGGATGCGATTTCGCTAGTTCGAAAAGCTCGACAGCCAACTCGAGCTCTTTCAGCGCAGCCGAAGCCACAGAGCTCGAAGGACCTCTGACGGCAATGGAGCCGACGATGACCTATCGGAATAATGTAAGCCAAAGCATTCGCTGTACGAAGAAGGGGAATGTGGCATACGCCGGACGTAAGCGCATGTGTCCATAGGATCCATTGACGCAGCAGCAAAGGAGAATGCTTGTCGAAGTACAACCTCACAACTTTAAGCAATGTGATTGCACTGGCGTATGCAGACAAAATGGAGGCTGCGAACGGACTACAGAGCGGTTGAATGGGATTCTCCAGTAGGGCACGTGCGAAAAAGTTGCGGTGGAGGAATAATAGGGCTATGGCACGCAATTAGACTCCATTCCCAGATAAACATGTCATCGTTTGCACCTATTTCTTTGGATAGGCCCCACATGTAGCGGAGCAGGCTCACGCTGAGGTCATCCGTGGGTTTGAAAGACGACCAAAGCATCGATTGTGGCGCTTCAAAGTCGCGCACTTTTCTATCCAGCTCCAGGATCTCTGCATATTTAAGAGTCCCTACGCGACTGAGACACTCTGCAATCGGAGCCACGACTTCTTTTGCGAAACGATGTTTCCAGTACCAGACTGAGCGGGATATCACAATAAGCCGAAATGTAAGCCAAGGGGCTGAACGACTCACAGCTAGGAGCAATGGTGCCATCATCTGCTATCGTGGCTTCTGTATCCTGGGGAAACTCGCAATCCACCTCCCGCAGATTGAACGTTGCTGGTCTACCTGACTCCAAGCTCTTGAAATATGGTCGGAGTTGGTTCCAGCAGATGTTAAAATTCAACTAAGAAGACACTTACTCTCCACTTATCGACGGCGAATATTTCCCAGAAAAGGAATCTTCTGCGTTGTACGAGCTTGTGTTCCATTTCCCAGCGAGCTGGATCACGGTCTATATTAGGAATGTCAGATTGAGCCACCATGGGTGTTGGCAAAACCTTACGAAGACCTATCTGTGGACAAGTAAACAGTATTATTAGGCTTCTGGCCCCGTGTTCAGGACGAGTAATAACTCACACTAGAAGCAAGAGTAACCCCAAAAGTCATTAACTTCCATGCAGGCTCTAGTGAGGCGCTGCGGCAGGAATGGAACTGGTACGCAGCTAGCATGAGAACTGTCTGCACCGATTCCATTGAGACCCCTGCAAATATGGGACGCAAACACAATGTAGCTCGCGCGAGTTGGATGTACAGTTCAGCCTCTTCGTTTATGATGGGGAGAGTAAGATCACCCACTGCCCCACACGCTAACACAGTGAGCAAAAGCGGGAGGCGATAAGTGAAGTCGTTGGCCCCAGAATCTTCTTCATCGGTGTCACTGCCGTATGTATCACCGCTGTTTGCACAAGTAGTGAAAGGTTTGTACAGTGTCGGAAGAAGCTCCTCCATGATCTGTTCGCGTTGCACGACTCGGCAAAACCATGCGATATTTCCCAAGTATGCCTCGACAAGGGCCGTTGCACGCGCATACGGAGGCAAGCTGGCTTTAGCCAGTCTCAGAATCTCTTCCTTGGGCAGACACATAGGCGTAAATGGGAAAGCTTCGTCAACACATGCAATTTGTTCAGACAAATCGTTGGCGTTTCCCGTGACTCGTTCAGGTTGTTCTTCAACCTGAAGTATGGTCTCGATGAAGCGTTGCAGTAATAATGATATCAAACTTACCGTAAGCAAAGCCTGGGAATTCCTTTAAGAATTGTCTCATGGAACGACAAGCCGGTACACACACCTCAGACGCGACGCGACCGACAAAGTACGCTTCTCCGCGTTTTGATATTGTCAGAGTTCCAAGTGCACCAGTCAGTTCTCCCGCAGGATCATTCTCATCGTTAGCCGAACTCTCGTCCGCGACCGAAATATCAACACCGGTCTTTATTAGTAGCAGCTCTTCGGATAGAAGAGGGTGCGTAATCGGCGATATGCTTGCCTGCGCAATTTGCAGAGCATCTTCAAGCTGGCGTATGCGTTTACTCATTTCTAAAAGCTTTTTGTGAAGCTTGTCTGTGTTGGCCAACACATATCTGACGGGTAGAATTAGATTCGGTATGTAAGAGGCCAGATTATAGTCCACCTCGTCCCGTGTCCACCAGAGAGCGATCCTAAACAGCTTGTTCAGCTTCGTCCAATGTTTAACCATAGAAATAACAGACAAACTCACCATTGGGACAGATTGTCTGACAACCTCGGCGTTCGCACGAAGTGCAGGGAACCTGTGTCATAATAGCTTGTAAGCCAGGGGATCGTACGTGAGCTGAGCGGATCACCAAGCATACCTTCCTGTCGCACTTAAGCTTCAATCTGATCATGATTGCAATCATTCACTGTGTTAGTATAATGCGAGGACACTACACTAAACAGCTCGCCTCCTACACTCTGCGCAAGATGCTTCGCCTCTGGCTCGTCGATATTCTAGTTCACGCTCGCGTGTTTTGAACCTGTACCGCGACGTTTGACCCACCCGAGCCAGCAAATCAGACATATCTCTACTTTGCTTCCGGTAAGACCTCTTCCCCTGACTTGGCGGAACAAAAGCAAGAGTATCCAGTCCGGAAGAAGAGACTTTAGTTTGCAGAGAGCAGTGTTATCGTTGTTATAGGCAGCTTTTTCGCAGCTGGATCTGCCAGTCACTGTCGGCGTGATTGCAGTACTTGTGCCGTCGGCAATTTGCCGACTCGGAATTCCGCAGGCGCTTCCGCAAATTTTACCCCCTGCGCAAGTTACGTCGCCCCGAAAACATACTTACTTAGCGATGGTTTGTCAACAATACTAATTCTGCAACGTCTAGACACTGACACAGGGGGTTGCATTTGTAAATGGCTGACAGAGTCCGGACCGACTTCGTTCGCTTGCTCAGTGATGTTGGCAAGCTCTATTAGCACTTTGCCAATAATCTTCCCCCCCAGCGTACTTCAAGCCACTACATATATTCGCGCCGTCAACTCGTTGAACTTCAAGTTGTGAGCCAAATGACGTGAACACGCTGGCGAAGTTGTGATAATTGGCTTTGAGTTTACTCCTTCTTTTGGCAGCGGCCGCAGCATCTAATCCGCGATTGGCCAGAGCCTTAGTAGGAATTTCTGGATGTTTTTATACGAACAAGGAGAAAAACGTTTGAAGACCAGCATAACCGAATATATCGGGAAGCTGTGTCCCACAGTCGAAAATCCCTTCGGAGTCTCCCGGGCCGTGTATCCGTGGGCATGAGTTGATTACGAACATCCTCATGTATGGTACCTCCCGACTAGTCTACTAAAGTGAACTTTTTCCTGGCCGCAGTTCGTAGATCTGGCGGTGTTCGTCATATGCATCCGCCTTCTAGCAGTTCTCTGGCACTCTTACTGCACCGTCCTTGTGCCTCGTGTCTGGTCGCTGTTGATGCCGGTGCGTCTCGGACGTCTGCTTTTTCTCAAGGTCGCCGCATGGCGGCGTATCAATGGATGCGTTGGCGCCTGAGCAAAAGGATCCCGATCTTTCAAGCTGAATGTGAATCAGTGCGATGGTTAGAAGGTGCGTATATTTGCTACGAACTTGCATAGTACGGGTTCAAACGGCGACCTTAATATAACTATTTTCCAGTATCCTGCGGGTGTCTGCTTCCGCCGACTCTTCGACGTATCGTATGATCTGTATCCGTATCACACACACCTCACCCCGATCAATTTTTTTTTTCACGGGTGCGGGAGTCACGTCTCAGATAGCCAGCTGTAAGTTACGAAATAACCTGTGGGAGTCCGAGATCCGCATCTGATCATTCAAGCGCAGCTTTCATCGCGCCTTTCAGCCTGCCCGCCATCATCAAATTGCTTCTTGACTTCCTTCATCTGCCACCTGGGGTCTGGGGTAGGCACCTTAATACTGCGCCTCTCCACGACTGTGCCCCTTCTCATGATTCCTTCTCCGTTTCTATACAACGTCCACCAGTTTCGACACGCTCTATAACAACAGGTCCGCCCTGCTCAACTTGGAAAAATATCCGTGATTGTTGATCCTTCTCTGTTACGATGCAATGCCAGAATACTCGAATGTACCGCCGCATCTTCCGTCAAATCGCCGCAGCCATCGTGTCCGAGATCAGTGGATGCTTTGTCGAGTTGGCACAAGGACGCCGGGGCGAACTACGTGTGATGTTTGGTGAGGCGCCCGCTGCGCCGCACTTCGTTATCAGGCACCAGTCGGCATAAAGCATCAAATACCATGAGTACCATACCCACATCGCGCTAAATATACCGACAGAATCACAGCAGAAAATTTGTTGCCTTGTCGGTTTCGCGATTAATGGCGAAGGCAGTGCACGCTGTTCAAATGTCCAACTGTCCGTCTTCTTTCTGGGATTCGTTGCGAGGAACCTTATGCTCTGGCTTATACTTGGACTACTTCCCCGGGATTGTATCCTCGCGTACGGGAAAGACTGTATAGGTCATGGTCGGCCCGACGTCTTTGAGGTATATCCGTCTTTCTCTGGTCCGCATTTTGACATCTGACCCCTGAGCCCCGAAATTCGGCTCCTGGCTTCTGCGCTCACCCAGTGTTTTCTTTCGGTTGTTACACCATTTTAAGCCGAATGCGAAGTGCACTATTTTCCACAGAGTTACGGCGGCTTGCTATTTCGAAACGATTTGTCTAGGCGACTGGATTCTCAAGCCCTGAAAGAATGGGGTTATAGCGGCCACCCTCGCGGTGGGCGGTGTGCCTCCAAGTTCCATTTCTTCATTCCTGTTGCCTGACCTCTGGCTCCTAGATCTTTGTACTGTCAGTTCCCGACTTCTATCCCTCTTGCCGCTCCCCCTGCCGCTCCCTTTGCCGTTCTGCCGCTTTATGCCCTTCAACTCCGATTATGACCCATGCGTCGTGCTCTCCTCGCCGTACTTCACTTCTTTCGTTCTCGCTCGATCATTGCTCCTATCCCACCCATTTCTTCCTTCAGCTTCAATTGCATGGTGCAGAATGTCGCCCTCGACTTCGCTTCTGAAACACTCGTTGATAAGCGCCCTGTTCCAAATTGGAAGGCAAACCTCTGTATGAAGCACCGACGAAGTAAGGGACGGGTTCGAGAGAAAAAACGGCTGTCCTTCCGGTGGATATTCAAATATGCGCGGGTCTCGTCCGTATCTTCCCGGCTTCCCTTCTTTTCATCTTGCGAAAATAAGTATGTCTAAATATGAAGGAAAGCGTTTTTCCGGGACCATCCTAAGCAGCTTGATTCGGGTTCTTCCATCTTCAAGTACTCAAGCACCTTCGCCGGCACGACCAATTTGATCAACAAGTCCGTTTCTCGTGCTTGATTGTGCATCCGTACATCTTCAAAGTGGCGGCGGCGTATACATATGGTCCTCTCCGTCTTTGTGGCCTCCTTCCAACTTTCTATTACTTTATCCGGGCGCCACACCTATCGACACACGGCCTACCCCCTTCCCCGAGAAGGCCGCCGGGGAAGGGAGAGAACGGTGTCTCTCCGCGGATGACCCGAAGAGCTTGATTTCACAGGTATTTTCGACCCGCTCGTGCAATTTTTTCCTTTCACGGAGCCTGTCTGCCGTGCACAAAGCGTTGTACGGTGCCGGCGCTTGTACGCTGTCTTTTGCTATTCACACTGTGCAGTGTACCGCGTGTTGGTTCTGCGCGGACCTGTCTCATGCTATCGATTGGCACCGTGCCCCGGAAAATCACATTCCTCACTTAGACCCGAGAAGGCACCACGCCTTTGTCACTTTAAAAAGCAGCGAATAAACAAGCACTGCTATTATGCGACTCCTCCGCTTTCCGCCAAATTGGTGATGACGTCGGCTGAATAAAAAATTCTGACCCTGCCCCTTTTTTCGTGTACGTGCATACATATATATGTACAATCATCAGGATTCGTGCCAGTGTAAAAAGGAAAGCGGCTTATGTACTGTGTCCGATCAACACCGTGCTTGGTGTGGGACTTCGTCAAAATTAATATAGTTGGTCTATTGATCAACGTGTCCATCGTGAGCATCCGGCCCGTCGTAATGCGCGCACTACACAAGCCCTTGAGGACACATAACTGCACGCACATCCATGGTATCTGATCGCGCTCGCACAGCCCGGAAACAGCGCCGCGCCTGTCACGGATAGTAAAACGGAAAGCGAAGAACCTACATATGTATTTCCCACTTGGAAGTCAATAGTTCTTCGATTTATCAAAATTTAAAGCACATGCATAATATCAAAATTTGTTTGTGGCGTAAAAGAGTGTATGAACATGGGCCCGTCAACGATGCAGTCCAGTGTCTGATAGCTAAGTAAATATATAGTCCATAGTCCGCAGATGGGAGGAGCCTAATCCAAAAGTTTCAGATGGACAGAAAACGATGCTCGAGGGAGAGTATATATAGTACGTGTATAAGTGAGGATGGTAATATGCAAAAGGCAGGCGTAGTTAGACGGTACAGGAGGAAAAGGGAGACGGGGGAGGAGCGGAAGAGGATGTACGAACGTGACAATCCAGACGACCCAAAACAAAGAGAGACCAGATCAGATGCCCAAAGGAGAATTACTACAAAAAGACGACCAAAAACAGAAAAGACAGGAATGGGGTGGGTCCCGTCTGTCATCTATAACAACACCAGTACATCGGTCAAACAAGCTGCAGCGCGCTCAATATGAGAAGATCATCAACCATGGGTTCAGGATGATGGGGTAGAGCACATGGCAACCGACAGTAATCGCAAGCGGGAAGATGACTGCCCAGTCAAACGAAGGAACACGCCACTCGGGGGGCACAATGGGCAGGCTGAGCACGACCATCATTGCGATAAGCATTATGCTCACAACAATCGACAGCCAGAAACGTCGAAGAATCTTCGGCACCTCAAGGAAGAAGTTTGAGCGCTCGACCTCCTTTTTAGTTGCGCCCCACGAGATATTATACGAGAATAAGTGGGCAAGGAGCGCCTGAGCTAGATGAATGGAGAGGCCACCGAAAAAGAAGAAGCTGAAAGGGAGGAGTTAGCACGAACGCAAACGGATAAGAGATGATGGGTCGAGACACGCACAAAAATGGCACCCAAGTACAGTTCTCGATTAACGAATCGATAAGGCTTCGTGTGCCAAGGCGATACTCGAGCAATGTGTACCCAAAGTTACCGGCGCCGGGGAAAACGACTGTGCATGCAAGCCAGATCTCGAACGAATGCATGTAAAATCCGTCAATGTCGATAGCGAAGCCGAGGATGATGTAGTTGAGCAGAGAGAGGGAGACGGCAGCAGCAATCCCATAGTAGGAAAACATATAACTCAACATGCTGATTTTGTAGTGAAGCGGCGCGCCGCTCCACATGAATACATGAAGCTGCTTGTTGATTGGACCTTTGCGCCACCATTGAATGAGCGGATTGAAAATGAGCTCGTTGCATCCATATGCGTATTTTTGCCAGCGATTTAGTTCATCGTCGCATGTAAGCGACACACCTTCCTTGAAGCCACCGTTTGAGTAGCTTGCCCAGCGGATGATGTAGCCCTTGAGTTGGAGACGCAATGCCATATCGAAATCTTCGCTGACGTTCACCTCGGACCACATCTTCCTTTGGCCGTCTGCTTCGTCGATAAAAGCGGCATCCTGAATTGCACTCCAGCGTAAGAACGCGTTGTGTCCAACGAACGGTGCGACGTCGCCATTTGCGCATGACATGGATATACAGCGGTTGATGCGGCGTGTGAAGTGTGCAATACCGTTCTCGAAGTAGTGGTGCGCGACCTGCATGACGTCCGATTCGTGCTGGATGATTGCAACTTCGGGACATTCAGCAAGTTCACGTGCTGCATCGCGCAGGCAATCCTCAGGTACGATCGTGTCCGAGTCAACGATGAGAATTATTTCACCGATTCTCAGCGAACGCGCGTTGGCTGCCCATGGACGCCAGCGGCCGCCCGTCTCTACGAAAGTCTCCTCGACAGCCATTTGAAGAGCACGTTCCTCGAGCTTCTCGTCGTCCTCATAGTCTTCGTCATCGTCGTCATTGATGTAGTTACCATACATATCCTGCTGTTGCTGTTGCTGTTGTGCAAGGTCATCTGAACTCGCCGCGCGGCTTGATTTCTCGCTTCTGCGCAGTTCAAGTTCGCTTTCAAGCCTCTTCAAACACTTCTCGAGCTTCAAGCTAAGCGCGAGCCCATAATTCATATTACTGGCTTTTTTGAAACGGCCCGCACGGTTGTATCCACCAGGTTCACTGCTGTGCGGTGGGCGGGCGACGAAGCCGATGCCGTGGTTTGAGTAGAACTCAAGGCGAGCATCTCGCTCGTCGGGCTTGAGTAGCTGAAGACCATCATCGTTGACGAAGATTGTTGATGTTCCGCCTTGCCTCGCGTAGGTCTGCATGGCCTTCTTGAGCGACTCGACAGATGGTGTGCTGATGTGAAAAAAAAAAAATGAAAAAAAACGTCAGTTCATGTCAACCGTGTCTGGATGAAGAAAAGGCTAGGGGTTTCGGTTGACAAAGTCGAGGCACAAGGCCACGGGCGAGGACATGCAGAGGAAACGATAGGTCAAATTGAATTTGAAGGGGTACATACATAGTCTCTTTCAAGCTTTCCTTGTAGACAGGCATTTGGATCGTGACGTGTGGAAGCGCGTTGTCAACCTGTTTGTTGGCCTTGGGGGCAACGGCGCTATAGTATTTACTGTTCTCGTGATACTGCGCAACGGGTCCAAGCACGAATGAGATGTTCGTGACGACTTGCAGAGAGAAGAACTGAATGCTGAAGTAAGCGAGAGATGAGTTAAACGCTATGGAATGCAACGCACGATAGAAACGCAAAACAAGAAGGGCGCAGTCACGAGCAAGGCAAAGCGCACATAGGAACCGTCGAGCATCGATTCCTGGAGAAGAACGTTGGTACCGCTGCCGACGAAGAATATACTCAAAGCTGCGCCACAGCCACCGTAGATGGGAGCGAAAAGACGGATAGGACGCGGCTCGGGACCATCGGCCTCAGCATCACCAAGTTTTTCGGTACGGCCACCACTGCCCCTACTAGGCGCGGTGAGGCCCTTCTTGCTTTTAGTCGTGCGCCAGCCAAACCAGTTGAATCCCTTCTTCGCCTGCGCGCGCTGCTCTGCGACTGCCTTCTCGTCAACGACCACTTCGGAGGTATTGGTGGACGATGCCTCAGCCTTCTCATTCACAGCTCCGGTGAGATTCTGAGAGGAGGGCGCAAGAGAAAGGGACAGCCCCAACGAGCCGAGCGAGCCGGCGGTGATAGCGGATGCATTAGAAGACAGCGGTGGTCGTGCGCGCCAGACAAGCTTGATGAGCTTGTCTTCGAAATCGCGGCAGACCGGGATGATAGAGTCAAGGTTATCAGACCAGATCACCAGCACGCGTTCGTCACGCTGAGGAGAAGCGGTGCATCAATATAAGCTCTGGCTATGAGAATAATGGTACTGACAATGAAAGCAGCGCATTGCTCCTTGTCAGCTCGTGGAAGGCGTGTCATATTGTCAAGAATCTGGATACGTGTATTACTGTCGAGATAGAGGGCAACATCGACGTCGGATCTGTCAGGCAAGCCAAGCATATCAGCCACCCATTCCAGTCACGAAGCATGCAGGGTCGAGAACTCACACAGAGGCGAGCGCAGCATGTACAGCAGCACTACGGACTTTAACGGCGACGACAGGGTTGAGTGCACGAACTGCAGCCTCAAAGGGGGCTAGGAGGTGGTTCTCGTAGGGAAACACGCGGAAATGGCCCGGTTCAACGCGGAGACAGACACCGGCGGCGGCATTCTCTTCGGAAGGCTTGAACCATGCATCTCCCTGTGTTTGCTTGAAGACGTGGTGAAGGATGGCGTCGTACGCGTCGTAATCCATCGCTGTCTTCTAAGGTATGTTGTCAGTAGCCTGCTCGGAGTACTGCGAGGAAGGCGAAGACTCGGACCTGAATGGGAGGGGGAGGGGGGTCTGTCGACTAGGAGCGCGGAGAAAAAGAAGGGGAGGAGGTCTAGGAGAATCTAGGAGGAGGGAGCGACGACAGGACGACCATGGTAGGATGGCAGCAGTTCTTAAGCGAGCCTGCTCTGTGGGTTACAGAGAGTGGCATTCGCATCCGCTCGAAGTATTAGTCCCAGTTGAGTAATCGCCGCTACTCCGGAAACCCGAGCCACTCAACTCGGTTGAGGAAATAAGGAGGGAATAAAAGGTACGGGTCTGATTGCGGTCCATTGTACCTCCATTTCGTGGTTATTACCATTTAATTATTGGATATTACTCCTACGGGCGGGCGTAAGTGATCAACGAAGGATCTACAGGTCTAAAATACACACTTTTACCCGATAGCCCGATCTCATCTCCGCCCTGTTTCTCCGTTCAGCGCACCAAGGGTCTCCTGGCAGCAACTGAACGCTGTTTACGCAACGCGGGAGTTCGCGCATGCAATCAGACGTCCCATCACGTACGCATGCACACAGGCCTCGCCCCACCTCGCCTCACCTCATCTTGCCAGAATCTTGTTCTCGTTCTTGTCTTTTTTTTCTCTTCTTTCTCACAGACGTCTTCTTACGTCAACTCGTTTAGGACCCCGGAGCAAGTTTACGAACCAATCAGTGTGCCAGTGAAGCGACGAATCATGAAAATTGCGCAAGGAAGTCCAGAAGACAGGGCGACGGATGGGAGTGAAAAGATAAGAGCGAAACGTTGTCGGTCGCAGGGGAGACCGATGGCGGCAGGTCACTAAGTACACAAAAGGAAAGAAACGTCGGCGTCGATCCCTCAGTTTTCAAGTGCTTAGAATTACCTATTTCGTCTCTCGAGCCGGGCCGCTCTCCCGTACTTGCCAAACCGATCACGCAAAAATCCGAAGTACGTATGTATGTGAAAACCAAATCTGTAAGCAGGGTGTAGCGCGTAACTCTTGTTGCTTCCGCTCCAGTGCTATCTGGTGCCTCTCCGTACCTCGCACTGTCAAATTCGCCCAGCTCCTTGAGCTCCAGACTCCTTGCGTCGAGTCGCATGTTCATCGCAGTACATAACCGGTAATCCATGAAGCCTTATCCTAAATTTATCGTATCCTTCCTGCAATGTGTCCGGCTCCCGGCCACATCAGTCCGATTCATACCCAAACCTTGTCTTCTCCCGACACCGCCTATCGACGCTCAATACACGCCGCTAGCCCGCTTGGGGGCCAAGTCTTCCCTAACCAACTTTGAGCCCCCTAACAACTTCCAACAGACCAAGGAACAGCCCTGTAGCCTTCAATACCATACCAATCCGCTAGTATCGCATCGCGCCAGGCACGGGCGGTTACTGTGGTCGGGGTCAAAAGCTAGCGCACAGGGGGCATTGGAGAAGGCGATCTGGCGCCCCGACGAAAATGAGCATCACTCAACACCGGATTCTCGACGGGGTCCTTTGAATCTTCAAGGCATCGCAACAGCACAAATCCAGCATCCACGGACCTGCCCCACTGCAAGCTTCTTTTTTGCATAGCCCAAAGTATCCTGCCTCCTTTCAGTACACTCCCCCAAACACTCCACTCCTATCGTCAGTAATAAGTATCAATAGTTCGAAGCCTCGAGAGAGCCTTGCAGATGTCGTGTCACAGTCGGCCAATGATACTTCCGATGTAAGCTGGAAGTTCAACATTTATTCTTCCTGACGAACGTGTGGAGCGTGGTAGACATCGACTAAAGTCCATTGCAAGAGCCAATGGCTCAATATTAATACTAGGCTTTCGACTTCTACTGCAAACAAATGGTGTACCAGCTCCCAGCGTGTATGGCTGTCCCCGCTGGTGTCCAGTTTTCCCGACGCGAAGACCATTGCTGCCTCTTGAGAATAGTACACACATTTTTCAGATGGGCAGGGAAGAGTACAGATTCTCTGCCTGAGCGAACCCTGCTCCCCTTCCGCGTTCGAGGGGTCCCGACTCCTGTTGCCGGCTTTCCGAGGTGTTGTCGGGTGTCGATCATGATCGCCCAAGTTCAATACCATACAGGGAAAACACGTGGGTTACGGAACCAATTCCGGCTAGTTTCCTTTTGATAGGCCGGAATGTTTTTTCTTGGTGTCAGGACATACTATACCAAGGGGTGCAAGTTTACTCTTTCAAGCTGAAAACTAGCAGACAGATCCAGTATTGGCAAGTTTTCGAGAAAATTCTGGTACAGTGCACTGATTGGTGAATTTACATCTGTGGCGCAATACTGCAACGGACAACGACAATGTGGTGTCGTTTCTCAATGTTAGTACTGTGGGCCGTCTAGTCGTCGAACGAGGGGAAAGGCCTTCTTGGAGCCCTTCTGCACGAATAGGATTGCCTATTCTCCTTTTCCGACTCCCAATACCGGGTTCTCCCAATAAGATGACCTACTATCAAGTGCTTAACCTTCGAGTCGCTTCGGGTACCGGATGGGGTTGAGATATAGATCAACAAGCCGGCATCTAACGAATACAATCCGGAAGTCGCGCTCGGGCGGCGCCCATGCGGCGAGTTTATGCTTCGCAACTGAGGGAGTTTGCACGGCAGATTCGTGATGTTGCCAACGTCATTTGAATTGACAGACCACACTATTGGGTTGTGATCAAACTTAGGTGTCACCCTTAATACCCCTAATACCCAATTCCTTCGTTAAGGTGGCGGCGCCTATTCTTGGCCTTCTCTCTAGCTTTTCGCCTCGTGCGAACGCCATCTGGATCTTCGCCTCCTACGCCTACGGCTGCAATTTTGATTCGCGTTACCGCGGGCGCGTAATTACCTCGGCGTATCAAGGGACAAGTAATTGATAATAAGGATGTACTGCATCCCTTGAGTAAAGTCAGTGGTCCTTCCTCTTATCATTAAGTGATTATTCTTCTCATTATCTTCGCCATACTTCCCTGCTTTCACTTGGCGAGGATGACAGGACTGAAAAATAGGACCGTCGGAAGCGCCTCCCCAGGCACTCGCCCAACATATTATCGTCTCACTCACTTCTGCTTAGTGCAAATTCTACAATTTTCATCAACCCTCGTAACGCATTAAGTCTAAATACTTCTTTCTGCTCTCCCAAAGAGCTAACTGGCGTCTATTTGTGCTGCCTTTACCCCGAGACGGCCAACCCTAGCTCTCACGACACTATCCTCATATGCGCGCTCATCAAAAATTCAACTTGGCGCCTCATTGAAGTTCGTCCCATCGAAGCGTGATTTTCACCAATGGTTACGCCGTGAGCGTCTCATAGCTTCTCAAATTTCCACAACTTGGTGTCGATATTTTAGCTATCACTTGGACAGGCGCAACTACCCTCTGTGTAAGGGTGGCTTCCAATCCTTTTCCAAGATCCGGACTTCACTTCGACCATTCAACACGGCCCTTGAGTTCCTGCCAACATTTCCCTTACTTCTCATCAATGATTTGCTGACAAAAATTTCCAGTTCGCCCGGAAGTCAGATTAGGAGCGCTCTTTGCTAAAAATGGTACAAAGGTTTCCTACACTAAGCTCTTGGTACAATTCGCGTGTCACATTTGCACCTCTCGGTATGGATGTCATTGTAATACACGGTATACGTCTCTCATTATCTCCCATTATTGCTTATACCGTCCCTGGCCGCCGCCGCGCTAACTAGTGAACCGGCTGAACGCGGGCCACTTGACGCGGCGAGCGCCCTGGTAGTGGAATATCTTCCAAGAGGTTCCCTGCATGCGGTGAAACAGGCACCGCAATCACGATGTTTCCTTGGGCGCGAGTTTTCCACTCGCACAATCGTACGTCTCCGACACTCACTAACGTCGTGGCTCGAAGGAGAGGGATCAATGCCTCAAGCAAGCGAGTAGGATATGCGCGTTTGCAAAGAAATCGGGCCATTGGACGGGGAAAGTCTTTCCAGGATCAAATGTTTTGAGATGACAACATGATTATAATTCGCTTTTCCGCTTTTGTAGCGTCCGTGCCTACATTTGCGCCTTTTCGCGTGCGCCCATTTACTTTAGTTTATTTATGTTACTCCGCCACTGGCGCCAGGTACACTTGTGCGCCTTTTATCATTATCTTCCGACGTACTGAATCTCCATCTCATTCAATAATTTCGCCCCTTCCTTTGAGAATTTATGGAGATTCCCGACAATTTCATAATTTCGTCCCAATAATATGAGACTCTTGTTCCCATTCTGATTTTCGTTCGTCTCTTCGGGAGACACTTGCGTCGTGCGTGCGAATATCAATTACTCTTAATCGGCTTTACTCTAGATAAACAAGTATGAGCCTTATTAATTCTGATATGGTCGCTGTTGGCCCGGTGTAGTGTATCGCGGTTGCGGACATTGATTTCAGTACGTACAATCGCGGTTATGCGCGCATTTAACGAGGTCTCGTCCTTACTTAGCCACTATCGTCTATCTTTAGCTAAAGTTTTTAAGAACGCAAATTTACACGACGTAAAACTCAGGTAAGAGGTTATTCTCAGACAATGATCTGTATTTATTTTTAGAAGAGCGAAGGCGACACAACCAAGAGGCACCCGCCGGTCCAGCAAAGCACGGTCTAAGTAGAACACACGCAGATAACTTGAGCGTAAAATATCGCGAAGCATCACATGTATATTTCTCGGTGGATTTAGGGGACAGATAGTAATTTATATTCTCCGGCCGGACATTGGTATTTCCGGCGGAAATTCCTGAATACGGTTCCTTCCTGTGTGTTAAAAAAGGCGCGTGTGGAGTTCCAATTAAGTGTTTGAAGCCAGCCACTCGCGTGCGGCCACCTTACCTCAGTAATACCGTGTAAATAAGGCTCTAAAACGGATACTTACACACGCTACTCCAAGGGGGGACTAATAGAGTTATGTATTTACACTGATCACCCACATATACAAAACACATGAATCTTGGACGATTTTAACAAGTCTACAGAGGCGACCTGAAAGAACTTCACTCAGATCTTTTTAGTGGCCCGCAAGGCCGAGTGAAAGGCACAAATCGAAGTCGACCCGGTACCATGGAATTGTTGAAAAGAAGGGGGAAAAAGAGGGATGGAATTAGGATTCGTCTAGTGATGGCGCCAGATCATTGTTTGAGAGAAGGAAGCAAAAGGGGTAATTCAGGGTGTCAAAAAGACCCAATGTATTCTGAGGAACTGATGGGATGTAGAGGACTTGGGAAGATTGCAGTGCAGGCCTCGAGTCGTTGGTTTCTCGCCAGAAGTCCAGGTCCTCGCAGCAGGGAATCAATCAACGCGGGTGGTCACGCTCCCTGCAGTATGGACTCGGAGGCAGCTTGAAAGTAAAAAACGTACTATACAGAAGCTTGATAACCTTTTGTATCAAGTATTGACTTCGCCTTTATGAAATCAGCATTTTACTCCACGGGAAAGTCTAGCAGTCGAGGAAACCAACACTAGTACCGTCTAGGACAGGAAAAAAAGGGAAAACACGGGCCCCGGTGTGATCGACTCACTTAGGGGCTATTATGGCGTCAGTACCGCGGCCATAATGCAGTGCGTTGGGACGGAATTAAAGTCAACAAGCGAAAAGCTGCGTTACCGGACCGCCACACGGCAGACTGGTAAGGGCGCAGACCTGAAGCATCCCGCCGGCTTCAGCGAGCTGTCGGTGGAGTTTGATTCCATGGATAGCACCGTAGCGGACGCTGGTGGAGGAAACTTCGGTTCCAGACCATCTAAACAGATTGAAGCAGGAACGCAGCACGCATCGTTCAATAGAATCTTAATGAGTCCGAGTCCGAGCCCGAAAATGAAAACAAAGAAACATGAACACACGAAGTTGAAAATCCACGGCTGTCCGTGGAGTCCATCAGCAAATCTCTTCGCAGGTTTTCGCCGTTCCTGGCTCCATCGATCAAACGCAAATCAGCAAATCTTTCCCTTCGCGGACCTGACGATACTCCGACCGGAAACTCCCATAAGCTCATTCAATAACGATCCTGGCGTGATCCATTACAAGGTACACTGCCGCTCGTTCTGACAATCCAACCCCTTGAAAGAATACACAGGGACTCTGAGTTCTGCACCAGCCAGTGCATCTTTGCTCCTTCACATGTCTCGTTTCTCTCACCACTTGTCTTTCTGCTATTGGTCGCTAGGATGCGGGGCCAAGTAAGATTGATTGTGGATCATACGGTAGGAATCCAAATCGTAAATCTGGTATCTCTCAATCTGTGATCCTTGCGACGGGCGGGCGGAGGCGGGTAAGCGCTACGATAATGTATGGGCGGACACTTGAAAGCAAATGCGGTCTTTACGTCGGCCGGGCAGACCGCACAACGATAACTGTCGATCTGGTACCTTCTGTGCCTTCTAGTCGATTTTATACATTGAAGTACAATTTCATTTAAGTGGGAACGTCTCAGTCAGGGCGTCAGCCTGCAGGCGCATCAATTGCTCGATAGAAAAGGATAACCGGTACGGGACAGACATGCTTCATTATCAGCCATTTTTCCGGCACTCAGGCTCTTGTTATGGAAGAAGGGAGGACAGGTACCGCAAGGCGGACTGGAATCGGGTCGGAAAACAGCAGTGGGGGTGTGCGCATTACTAGTTAGCTTGCTCCATAGGTGATTTAGGTATCACCGAGCTACCATCATCCGTGTGGAGATAATGTGGCAACTGTGCAGTTGCTGGAGCATACCAGCGGCAACTGAGGAGGAGTTCGTGTTCGAGTCGGTACCTCGTTCCTATGCTGGTATGAGCAGCTCGAACGCTGTTTCTTCTGCTGTACCATTTTATCATCGTGTGTCGGTCTCAACCACTGTTAATCTTCTTGAGGTCTGTTACTGATTCAGTGACGCTTAGGTTATGGTCCTGATGAAGTGTTTTTTCAACTGTTTTGAACGCCACTGTCACAGAATGTTCCTTTTTTGGAAGAGCCATCGGACAGCGTGACCATCACCGGCGTCGCGCCCGTCCTCAATCCTTGACCATCATGTTGACTTACCCATTGGGTCCATCACACTTGGGACACTGCTTTTACCGAAATCTCTACGGGTATTTACGAGTCGAACACAGTGGGAAAATCCGGAGACGGTTTTATTTTCCTCGAATCACGAAGCCCAATTAAGTCATTCTCAAAAGCCGTGACCGTAGATATCTCCGGTACTGGTATCTTGTGGTTATGCCATTCACCGTCGAGTCCAGTTGCCTTTCCCGTACAAAGATAATACTTTGAATACCAGCACTGAAAGTGGTCAGGTCCGTCTCTCTGCAGCACGTTATCTCCAATTCCATAAATTTGCTCAGGGTGCTGTCAAGAAGGCTTGGCTCGGACAAGGGCGTACTGATAGTGATGTCGACGCGATGATACCCGAGTATAGGAGGGAATGGAAGCGATACGGGTCGAAAGGAAGGGTTGGACAAGATAAATTCTCAGGCGTGCGTTCGCGGCTTGGGTACCTGTGCGTGAGTCTTGTCAATTCAGTGTTCGCTTACGCGATACCGGAGGTAAAGTGCTAGGATGCTCAGAAGCCTTCTTCGAACTCGCTATTCTTGCAGCCTGCACCCGGGGGACAGCACGAGTCGACACGGCTCATCGAAACGAGACTTTGGCGGAAAATTCAATTGCAGACAGCCGAATAGGGAAATCCTCCTTTGAGGTAGTGCACCCTTTTGCTGAATTATGAAGCACTGCTTAGCCGATCCCATATTATACCTGGCCATTGGACGGATCCCTTACGCGCAGGACTCCTCCCCTCCTCGCCTGAACTCGGTCTCATTTAGTGACTATTCCGCTCGCTACCTATCTTCGCTCGCTTGAACTTCCTCTCGAGATATGTCCAGCGCGAGTTCCAAATCCAATCCCCCTTCCCCAGGCATCCATTTCCACAACGACGCCGAAGGTGACGAGTACTTCCCGCGTGGCTCACTGCGCCATTCAACAAGCATGCGGGCTGTAGACTCTGCGACACATGTGTACTCAACATCCGCGCAGTCTGCTATCCTTGAGAATCTCGGGGACGGCGAACAGGAACACGAGTTCGATCCGACCGACACTTGCCCGCCGACTCCGCGCGACCCGTTCTTGACTCCAGCGCCGTCCGCTCCTGGGTCGACATATAACCTTACGCAGCTCGCTGGACCAACGGCCTCTCGTCTCTCCATCCACAGTCCTATATACAACTTCGCAGAACTCGCGAATGGGCAAGGCGCTGGCCCGTATCATACAGGTTCCGGCTCGCGGAAGGGAAAAGCTAATGCGGAGACAGAAATTACCGTGCTATCCCGAGTGAGCACCGCACCTGGCACGCTTTCCGGTGCGGGCGGCGCTGTGCCTCCGGTCCCACCTCTTCCCTCTTTCGTAAACCGTCACTCGCGCTCATCCACTGGCGTCGCGGACCTTGCTGCTGCCACTGGTGCGCAATTCGGAAAGCGTGAGTCCTTTGCTGCGCCGCCGCCAATGATGCGCCCCCCTTCTGCGTCGTTCCTGAACACGGGAGCTACGCGGCGCACGTCGCAGCGCCCTGGGACGGGCGGAACTCTCGGGACTGTAGGGTCTAACTCAGATGGATCTACATACCTCTCTCCTCCGGGTTCTGCACACTCACTCTCCGAAAAGTATGCGGGGGGTCCTGGTAACCCCAGTGTCACATTCCAGATTGGTGCGCTTGACCGCAAGGATTCGAATTCAAAGCGCATGCAGTCCACAATGCTGGAACCAGATAATGTCCCTGAGAAGCCATGGTTGAAGTCGCCTAATCCCCGCGCACGCGTCTCATACTGGCTAACTTTCGGCGTTACAATGATCGGTATCGTCGGAAGCTTCCTGCGAATCTTTTTCGGCTCGAAGTCTGTGCAGCTTCTGAAGGGCAACCTCTGTCTGGTCATGGAGGATGATTTCAATGGTGACAAGATCGATGATACCAAGTGGGGATGGGAAGTCCAAATGGACGGATTTGGGTGAGTAGCTTGGCAATCGTGACATTTCTCCTTCAATCTCTTTGGAATCGGTGTTCTCCTCCGCACTCTGCTCGCTTACAGGGGGGAAGACGTTGAAGACGTTTTACAAGACCTTATCCTCTTCTCCCCCGCAGCGACTGGGCTACGACAAGCTTGTGCTACGGCGCTGAGCCTGTGATTCTATTTTTGTGTCCTCGTGTCAGGAGCGGACGTTGGCTCCCACGCTCTAAGTCCATGCGCTAGCGGACATACCCGAAGTCGTTTTCGGTATCTTCTTCCATTCGTACCGGAGGCGGCTGTCGTTGAACAGTTCCTTCTCGCGTTTTCCTCGCCGCGCGACATACGTCTACCAAATTTGGATATGTAGCCTTTAGCCTTTTGTGTTTCCAAGATCGACACCACTAGCCGATCCGATCGGCGCTCTTACTGTCTTTGTCGTCGCAGATCGTTGTCTAGTTTCAACATCGCGGATCCATTTCAACTTGTTCTCTGCGCTTCGTGGACGAATACTGATCACAAGCTTTGACCCCACAGGAACGGCGAATTTGAGATGACGACGTCCAACTCAAACAATTCCTTCGTGCAGGACGGTATACTCTACATCGTTCCGACGCTCACATCAGATGTCATTGGCACCTCCGCCATCTTCGACGGAAGTACATTTAATCTTACAGGATGTACTTCTCTCAATTCTTCCGCATGCGGGGCCGTTTCCAACATCACGACACGCACCGTTATCAACCCTGTGCAGTCCGCGCGTCTTACCACTATCAACAGCTCTTCGATTCAATACGGACGAGTTGAGGTTCGTGCGAAGAACCCGGCTGGCGATTGGCTTTGGCCCGCGTTGTGGATGCTTCCCGTAAATAACACCTACGGCCCGTGGCCACTATCCGGGGAAATCGACATCATGGAGTCGCGCGGTAACCCGAAGAGCTACACTGAGCAAGGCCGCGATTATGTACGCGCGAGCCTCAATTGGGGTCCGATTACATGGCTCAACGAGGTATCGAAGACGTTTGGCTGGTGGAACAGTCGTCGTGGTAGCTATGACCAAGACTTTCACATCTATGCGGTAGAGTGGTCGGATACGTTTATGTCGGTGTCTTCTCCTTTCAGGTCTATGCCCGTACTTTTTGCTCATCTTGAAATTTGTGATCCGTGCAGCCGGGCGTATGTCGACTCGCGACTCCATTTCATGCTCGACCTTAGTTTTAACGAGCCGTTCTTTGATCGGGGAGACTTCCCGCCTACTATCTTCAATGGCTCTCAGGAGATCCCGGTTCCGAACCCATGGGGTCTTGACAGCTTCTCAGCACCTTTCGACCAGCGTGCGTCACTCCATAAGCGTTCCCCTTTTACCCAGTGTTGCTAACTTCCCGCCCTTAGCGTTCTACTTAATCATGGACGTCGCAGTGGGCGGCACAAGCGGATGGTTCCCCGACAATGCCGGCGGAAAGCCATGGTTAGACCAGTCCGAGAGTACGTCAACTCACGCTCTGCTTTGAACGTGCATCCTAACGAAATGCACGAAATAGCTGCCATGTACGACTTTGCACGCGCACAGAACACATGGTATGCGACGTGGCCGACAGATGTGCGGGACCGTGCTTTGGCTGTGTACGTCACACGATTTTTGCTTTTTACCCTTTATCTCATAAACCCTCTTAGCGACTATGTGAAAATGTGGCAGCTTTGTTAGTAGCTGTGCTCTCCTTTCCTACGTCTGTGTTGCTGCAGGTCCGAGGGCTGGTCTACGCTATCCCCTTCTTCATAGGGGTCGTATCACCTTTCCAGGATTATCTACAAAATCTTAGGCAAGCTTTCGGACTTAATTTGCGCTCATCGTTGCTCGTTCCGCGTTTCTTGACCATTATTGCATGGCGCTTAGATCACTTTTCTCATGCCCCACTCGCAAGTTTGCATTTTACACACTGTCATTACCTGTTGATGTCTATGTTTGCATATTATCCCGTTCTCATTGCGGACTTAAGTATTTAGTTTGGGTCTTGTGTGTGTCGTGCCTACGTGTTTTTCTCCGATTCGATTCGGGATTTTTTTTGGTTGTATCTACTGTACTACGAGTTTCGGAGTCAGTCATAGACGATGATGAATATAATTATACACGATGATATTTCGCGAGCTACGAAGCCTGAGAGTCCGAATGGCGTCCTGCGCGCACCTGGCTGAACTCGACTTAGCTCCTCGAGAACTTGAGACGCTTTGAGATCGTCGATAGCTTTGTGCCAAGGTGATCTTACGGCCGACCCGCTGGGCTCGGAGGTAAGAACATTTTGAGTGCCGCATCTCCTTGAATTTCCATAGTGAGAACGCCTTTGCGAGCAGCCCGGACAAGGGCTTGCACGGTTGACGGCGTTTCAGGTATGGCGTCGGCAACTCCATGCAGTCGCGGTGATAAATCGATATTGACGCCTTCCATGATGTATATGGCGGACCCAAATAGGGTTTATCTGCACAGGCGAGCAGCACGCTGGTTGCTGGCAGATACGTGATAGTAGCTGTCGCTAAATGCAACCAGATTCTCCCGTTGACCTCTGGATCTAACATCTATCTTCCATAGCGCGGTGGATGGGTCTGCGGTTGTCGTGTGGGCATCAATGTTGATTCGGATTTGGCCGAGCTTGCCTTACAAGTTGTTAGCTCCGGGTACTCAGCTTCCAAGGGAGTTGAGGCAGTGATCTGAGGCGCTGCCTTGGTACACGCCTTCTCGTTTCCCAGTTGCCCAATTGGAAGAATTTCCTCATTTCCTTTCACTCAATCAACTAAGCTGTCGTGCTAGTGCACATACATAGACGCGGATCTTTAAAGCGCCGTTAGGGCCAAAAACCAATATCAATTTGTCAAAATTCAGTTACAATACTACAAAGCAAAAACAAGGCGCCTTCCATGCCCGGAAAGCGTACATGTTATACCAAACTTCAAAGTCCCAGTCGATAGTAGCATTAATTATACCGAAACCAAGCCGTCGAACAGAAGGGTATTCCGAAGGATGTGAAACCTTGAAGGAAAGAGAATAATATTTATTTAGGGAACGATCTCACGGAAGGATTTTTTTTGAAAGATTGTTGTCCGGGTTAGGAGTAGATAAAGAATGAAGTTTGAAAGAACGTATTGGGTTCAAAGACTATTATTAGTAGCGTCCACACTGCCTTTAAACTCCCGGAAGTGTGAAGTCAGGGAAATTAGGCCAGTTGCCTGTAAAGTTACGACGTGATGTAAGTATCAAGGATCGCCTAGACAATTGACGTGCAAACGTACCCAGTTCCGAGGGATCACCTCCAATACGGACCCATTGAGAGAACGAAGGTGTCGGCCCATCCAGCACGAAGATCTGGAACCAACCCGGCGGGCTGACGTGTGCATTCGGAGGCGCAGTAATTGTGCACGTATTTCCTGCACAAGTGAACTCCGGGAATATCGTACGCGCGCCCATGCTATTGCCGTGTGTGCTCGAAATGGCTATCATGCGAACAACACGTTGAGCTTCAAACTGTATATAGATAGAGAAGGTAATTACCTCCAAGAAGTGATACGCGCATGCCGCTCGTGGTGCCCTGGTGGAGAGTAACGGTGATCGAGTACTGTCCTCCGTACTCCCAGTCTGTCTCTTCAATTGTGAACTCCGGTTGGGTAAGCCCGGTAGTCAGATACGGCGGGTAGTACACTTCGACACGGTACTCCTGCGGGAAGCGTGTGTCCTCCGGGTCAGAGCCTGATACGAGTATGCGACCATCGCTGAGGAGAATTGCCTCAGAGTGGTATAGGCGATCCACAATTGTTTCATTAAGAATCGAGAAACGAGAGCCTATAGGCTGGGTAGGATCATAGAGCAGCGCCTGCAAGTTCGGTTCAGTCGCGAGGCCGAAACCTGCGACACCCTGCTGAGCTCCGTTCATGATTATGTACGTTCCGTCGGGAAGTGGGACCATGCAGGTCATGACACGCTTCGAAGGCTGTCAAGGCGAGTGAGTGAACTGTTATCGGTATGTATAGATGAGACAGGGACATACCATGCGCTCAATTGCCCATTGCGGGTTCTCCGTATCTGGCTGCGTGGTGACACAGTTGTCGAGGGCAATAGCTGGTCCAGGCGTCGATCCACCACACACGAGAACTGTGACAGGGTCGGTGTACGGAGCAAACTGGGGAAGCATTACGGCGGTGCCCTCCATCGGGTACGTTCGTCCGCCTAGGAAGTTGTCTACCGCGCCTGGGACGTTCGGAAGAGTCTTAATAGTGTCAAAGGTGACCTCGTCAAGGATGCGCGCTTCATTGTAGTAGACGACAAGGATTCCTCCAGAGGGTAGAACGAAGAGGAACGGATAAAGGTTGTTCGGGTCCGTACGCTGAAGCCAATCCATCTCGAGCACCGTGCTGCCACCTGCAGGCGTTGGTAGGATCTCGAGTGTTGGAACAGGTGGTCCATTGCTGCCGTTTTCGCCACCTACAACGAGAATTGAACCATTTGCCATTATCATCGCGCCAGGGTACCAGCGACCGTTCTAAGAAAAAAGGTACGTCGTCAGGACTTTCCTTTGGGCACCAATGCGTGATCATAATACCTGCAGCTCGAGCTCATTGGGATTTTCTTCCCAGTCCGTGGTACCATTAACACCAGCTGAGCCACTAGGCGTATATAACCTGATACCGAACGTCGATACAAGAGACCATCCGCCGACATTAATAAGACGTCCGGCTTTGTCGGGAAGAGTAAGGCTGGCCGAGCAGAAGACGTCAGTTTGGACGTGCATCGCGCGCCACGCTTTGGTGAAATCATCCGTAAGAGAGAGATCGAGCTCGTAGGCACCTGTAAATTTGAGTAAATTTTGATAGAGGGTGGCAGGCATACGTGACTAGCTTACCCGTGGAGTTAGGGGGTCCTGTACCCCACTTCTCAAGGAATTGTACCTTGTTGTTGAGTCCAAGATTGGCGATAAGAGGAACGACGAGGCCGCCAATTAAGAACTGCAAACATATCCCAAACGTTAGAGCTCTTCCGAATGAAGATATGGGAAAAGATGCGTACCTCATAATAACCGGTGTTTTCGGGCGTATGCCATGTGTTCAAGCCACCTTGCCACTCGTACAGACTCAGACGCTCCGCACCACCACAAAGGTGGATAGGATCCCCGGAGCATGCTGCCGAACAATCGGTTTCGGGAGCCATCGTGCCGCCGTTGGTGGTTATATCTGAGACATCACCGCACCCTGATTACAGAGCCACATTAAAGCACATGTTTTGAAAATGCCAAAAATGTGAATACTAACAACACTCGTCGCCGAATTCCATACCAGCAGCTGGGTAGCCGAAGTCAGAGCACTGAGTCAGACAGTTAGTCGCCGAGTTGTTCAGTGTATTGATGAGCTGATACGGGAAAACACGATCTGCACCCGGCTCGCTGGAATAAATTATTGGTTAGCGAGGACAGACGTGGATAAACAATGTCACTCACGCGAGACAACCAATGTACTTCCATTGACCTGGGAGGCTTGTGTTCTGCGTCGTAGGAACAGGCAGGAGTGTCACGTTTGCTGTGGAAGTATAAATTGACATGAGGTCCGGTCCACCACATGCCTCGCTGTGTACGCATTTGGTGGATTTTAGATAGAAGACAGCGTTGTCCAGTTGGAAAAGGAACGGTGGAGATAATTCAAGGATTACGAATCATCAACGCGATTGGCATGGACCGAGAACGCAAGTTTGAGATCGACGGTGCCGAATAAGACGAGAAGACGCGGGCAATATGAATGAACCGGTATCATGGTAAAAGCGGAGATAAAAGAAGGTATAGTTAGCGTGTTATTAAGAGAATAGGAGGTCCGATGCACGGGTGATCCAGAACACCTTCTGAAGCCAGGGGAATAGTATAAGTGGATACTCACGTTGCATTTCCTCCACAGGCCATGTCGCAGTCTGTGTCTGCCGAAGCGAGCACACCGCCGTTTATTACATCGTTGTCACAGACTAGCAACGAGTTGTCAGTTTTGGTAACAACGGTCAGTTATGAGAGGAAGAATAAGTGCGAAACTCGAAGGCTCCGCCGAAGAATTCTGGCGGGGAAGCAGAAGGGGGAAGCGAAAAGAAGCACATACAGCACTGAACGCCGAACTCGACTCCCGCGAGCGTAAAGTTCCCTCCCGCGCAGAATTCGATGCATGATTCAACAGTTAATGTGTCGTTGTCGGGTTGTTCAGTACCCAGGACGCGACCATGCGCGTTATCGCTGTTTCAGATAAGCTAATTCAGCGCAGGCCCTTCCACGGCAGACCAGACCAAATGAAGACGTACATGTAGCACCCACTGTAGGCCCATGGCGTCGGGAGGCCGGACGTCACTGGATGAACATCTGGGTTCGCTCCGCCACCGCCACCTCCGCCGCCTGGGTTCACCACGGGCGGGCCAGTGATCGTGCCAGTGAAATTGTACATGTTGAGCCTATTCGCCCCGCCACAGAGGGTGGTTGAGTTTCCCTGGCAGACCATATTGCAACCGGATGTAGCGGGCGCGCCTGTGCCTTCGATGTCCGTTCCACAGTAGCATTGCGTTGAGAACTCGACGCCGGCAAGCGGGAAGTTGTCTGCCTGGCATGCAGCGACGCAGGCCGGCACAGTCATATCACCATTTACACCGACTGGTGTCGACAGCGTACGATTATTGACATCATCCCTAAAGTCCACCCGTATTAGTGAGATTTGAAAGATTCTGCCCTTAATGCAGATACGCACGTATAGCACCCCAAGGACTCCCACTGGCCCACACTGGATACCTCAGTCGGCTGCGGCGGAGGGGAGCCACCAGAGAAGAAGAGGTTCAAACGGCTCGAGCCACCGCATAACTCCGCAGAGTCGCCCGTGCAAGCCATGTTGCAGTCCGTGGATGTCGCATTTGTGCCACCATTCTCGATAAAGTTGTCGCAGTCTACGAGTATGAAACTTCTTAATAATTGCATGCCGCACGCTTATGGGACAGCTAAACGTACAGCATTCCTGAGAAAATTCGACACCGGCGTAAATATAGCTTGTACTCTGGGCTGGGATGCCGTCTGCGCCTGTACTTGAGCCAGAACAGAAGGTGATGCAGCCCTCAACGGTCATTCCAGTGGTGTTAGTGAACGAGGGCCCCGTAAGAGTGCGCGAGGCAGGGTTATCACTTCGTGAAATATGAGAGGTAAGTTATTGAGGGAGTTGAAGCGAAAACTAGACGTACGTGAAGCAGCCTTGGCTTGTCCAGTTACCAGGCAGAGACGCGGGCACGCTCTGACGTTTAACATGGGCCGCGCGTATGTGAGGGCTGAAGAATGCCCCGGCATCGGCATGAGGAGAGGCCAACGACGACGGCGTAGCCTGGAATACGGGCAGTACCCATGTAAGGGTACGGATAAAGGGTAGATAAACGAGGTATGCAATGGTAGGAGCAAAGTTAAACAACATTAAAGTCAGGGAGGGGTCACTTCACTCACCGACAGCATCAGCGCGACGAGGGCAACCCCCCGGAAGGAGGGATTGTTTGAAGAAAGAGAGGAAGGTGACCACGGCATGGTGGTGATGGATACTGAGTGTTGCAAGCCTTTCGTACCCTTGTCCGAGTCAACGAGACTGAGGGTATGGAGAAAAGGTGGACGCGCGCAGTTTCTTTAAGTACCCCTCGTGCCCATGCTGTTAATTTCGACGCGCCAAAATTTGAAGGTTGTATCCGGAAAGATCAGCTGTGAAAATCCTGCAGCGATTCTGGAAGGGAACATCGAATCTGTTGAGAACAGTTTGTACCGAGATGGGCGTATAACGGCATCGACAGCTCGGGACGATAGCTGGCTCTAGGTCTATTAAGGTACGAAGCAGTTGCGGACTCACGTCAAACGCGGGTTTCGAAAGGAGGGGCGAGATACAAATCCGGTATCACCCCTCGCTGATAATGTAAATAAGTATAGACTTGACCAGAGAAAGCTCCATTGGGTATAACGGGTATCATAAATAGGCAGCTGTGTTGTGTTTTGATTATTCATGGAAGATGTACGGCCATTGGGCGGTAATAAAGGACAAAACCAGAAGCACATCAGATGACAGGGTTCATGTTTGCAGCCGCACTTGAGCAACGCGGCAGTTCGTGGAAGCAAAACACAGCTTGCGCGCCGGCCGGCAGGTATCACCAGAGCTCAATATAAGAATAGCAAAAGTGATGACACGGCGGTTGCGGCGTGAGCACTTTCAGCTAAATCAAAGATGAAGTCAACTGAGTTGAGCTGGCGATACTGAACTAGCGGATACATACATAAAGAAGTCAACAATGGACCTGGTGCCCGAAGGCAGTGACCGAGGCACAGTGTTTTTCCGTTTTAGCGGACCCAAGCGCGCTCGAATTATTGGCGTCTTGGAGAGGAAAAGGGGGAATATGGACTCATTATCTGAGGGGTTGACGTCGCTTAGCCATTATTTTTCCAATTCATATTCGAAATACGAGACTTGACACTCGCCTTGGACGATAATCGGCCCCCCTAGTCGCCATCTAGCAAGGATGGAAGTAATCCAGAGCGGTAGCAAAGTTGCAGGGAATCAGAGGAATGCGCGCTGGCCCGGCCGGAATTTGCCGGTCACTTGCCGATCCCACAACTTGCTGCCTCACCGTCGGACCGTCCATGCCCTTGTTCTCCTTCAATACAGTACTGGGCTGGGTAAACCTCACAGGAAGACGGTGTACTTCCCGAAGCATCTGAGGAAAAATTGTCGATGCACTCCTTCTGCATGCGCCACCTTTCCCTCCGACGGTTACATACGCATGGCATGGCAGCATGGAAGAGCTTCTTCGGGCTTGCTGTAACAATTCACAGACCCAGATGAAGATTGAGTCGGCACTTGACCATCGATCTGCTGAGGACGCTGATGAATGTAATCCGTTTCCCGCCGTCGCGAGAGCACCGTTCCTGGACCTGGGGTTTGAGTGTGAGCGTCTGATTTCAAGATGCCAATATCCTTCTCACCAGCGCTTCCCCCTATAGCACATAGCAGCTCGCTATCTTCGCAACGATACCAGGCATTCCGGTCTACTGAATGCGAAGAAAGGCCAGGAGGATAAGGTGAACCGCCGAAAAAATGTACGTAGCCAGATAACGCAAGGACAGAATATACGTTCCGCATTAGGCAAGCAAATTTCGACTTCAAAAAAAGCTTCCAGGTGAAATTCACGGATAAAGGTCCTGCGTTTCTGTAGATCAAGCTCGCATGTGAAAAGAGACGGAACAATACACTTCGCTCGAATATCCCCGGTGATCCCCTCGCCGATCACAGGTCCACGGGGGCTAACACTCTCCCGAACAGACGGCCTAGGCGTCCCACCGATGGTAGATTCCTCTCTCCCAAGCTTTGAGCATAACAAGTCTCCGGAGGCACGATAGCATTCACTTGATTGTTTTGGTGACAAAAGCTCACGCTATCAGTCCACTTCCTGAGCTCAGAGCAGCTCCAGCCGAGTCGCATCAGCGGAGCATGGACGTCTTGCGCTTTCCCAGTCTTCTTGACCGTTCACGGGACTCCTCCCGTATGCCGAAAATACATTCTCCCGCGATTTGTACCTATACAACTGTAAAAGCTGACGATCATCGAACACGATCGACGCACGAGCGACAGCGCGCCGTCCCCAAACCTTCCCGATGTACCTGCTTCGCCGAACCTACTTAGCCCAGGTCGCCACGGACTTTTGTATTCCTTCACACTGCCCTACCGTCCGATGTACAAGGAATATCAGAAATCATTCCCGCTTAAATTTTCTTATTATTCCCGAATAGAGCCCAGGCCACCTCAATCGGACGTCCCAGGCACAATAGGACTACTCTCGCCCTTGAACGGTCAAGAAATTAAGAAGCTGAGAAGTCACTTTTCTTGCGAAGGTAGCCGACGAACGGCGTACGTATCTTTCCCATATATCAATTCACTCCAGTCTTCAAACTATTATTCTTCCGGGCCTGATTGCTCGCATGTGGCCGACAAATACCCTCAACAGCTCGTCTTTATCCTCAGGTACGAAAACCAGTCTCGCCTTTTGCGTTTCTCGACCATCAATTACCAATATGAAAGGGCGGTTTTATAACCTTTCCCGAGCTGAGCACTTAACACATCATACTTCCAAAGTACTGTCAAAGCACATTCACCCCGTTCTCCTGGAAAATTAAGAACCCTGGCATGATATGGAGAATAGAAGAGTGAGGGACCGAGAACAACTTCTTTTGTCTCCTATCCTCCGAACGTACATGGCGGCCGATAGAACGGATCTTTCTTGTGTCTGCGGACAGCGCTTTTTCTGTTGAACCCTGATCTCTGAGCGGGACAGCGGCGGTTACTCGGTGCCGAAGAAAGGGAACTGTCCCTGTTCATCGTCGGCCTACTTTAGACGTGTCCTTTACTGAGAAAAAAATAGACATGGAGGCCATGGTGCGACATTCTATCCCTGAGTGCGAGTCTGTAAAGTACAATACAGGAACAGACCAGCATCTCTCTCACTCCTTTTCTGCGTACTCTCCCACAACCGCTTCTGCCACATATCGAGAGCCATTCTTTCCATTTTTTGCCAGTCAAGGGCTCACTAAGGATTGTACAACAGTATACGGGTATAGTACTGGCTCGGGTCCGCGTATTAATTCCATCAGGCTATGAAAACATCCGTGTAAGGATGTAGCAGTCACTCCCGCGCACACATACATACAGTAGTTCACTTTGTAAAGAAGGGGCTCCTATCGCGGCCCATGGGGATGTAATGGGGTGGACGCAGCTTTGCTGCAGTGGGAAGCCATACAAGGATTGACATTTGTAAGCAAATGCTGATCATGCATCGATCAACTGAGCTGTTGCCGGTGCCGAGACGCGCATTCATTCTCGGATGGCGAGCGGTGCTGCGTTACATCTTGACTCGTCCTTGCCAGTTGTCCATACATCTCTAGGAGGTCGAAAAGTGTGCTGAACTATACCGTTGTCCTTGGCTGCTGTCTTTGCTTTGCTTGCGTTTTCGATATAGCGTTGGGACTCGGGTACCATGTCTTGGAAGGGCGAGCCTGTCGCGGATGGCTGGAGCCCAAGTGCCAAGTCCGACAGCAACGCAAGCGGTAGTGACTTGAGCGCGCAAGCTAAGGCTCGAAAAATACGGGAACGAGAGTTGGAACGCAAACGTGCGAGAGGAGAGGTGTCATGCGCGGAGTGTAGGCGGTAAGAAGCTTTGTACCCCTTCATTAAGATGTGCCGTTCACTGTCTCACCATATAAAGCTTGAAGTTGAAATGCAATAAAAAGGTACATTCATTATTACGCATTTTTACGTTATCTTGTTTATATTTAATTCACAGGTTCCGTGTGCCTCCTGCATACGCAGGGGCTGCCACAGTATCTGCCCAAATGGCAAGTTTGGGGCTTCTAGCATGTGGACTGTCGAGTGATGTAGCAACGTTTCTTCATTAGGTTCACTTGCTTCTGGACAAGGAACGAGGTTTGTTCTGGCTAATACAGACAAACTGCACAGCAAGTTATTGGAAATGAGCAAACGAATTAGACAGCTCGAGGACGCATTACAGATCGCGCAAGCGCTCATGTCTTCGGAACCGCATCCGCTTCTCTTTGAGGATTTACTCTCCATCAAAGCAGGCGTTGACATCCCGAGCGGCGACGAGCATGTAAAGTTAGAGGAAAATCATGAAGAAGATCCGGAAATGTCCGCAGAATTCGGAAATTTGACTATAGCGGAACAAGGAGAAGCTCGCCCAGCCGGATGCCCCGGGTCGGAGGTATGATATTGGAATTGCAGCGTCTTTCTCTGGACTAAAAAAACTCGCATCCTCAGACTATGAATGTGGTAACTATTAATCGAGCCACTTTTGCTGATTTTACCGAGCTGACAGTATCCACAAACTTCTTATGATCAGTTTATAGCAGCTCAGACTGCATATAAGGAATTCGATATAATCAATGCCCTACCCGACGAAATTAACCATGCTGCCAAGGCCTTCCCCTTCGCTCCTGTATATCTGCCGAAGGACCAGATATACGCACTCATTGAGGCACAACTCCCTTCATACGAACGAGCGACAGCGCTAGTTGAAGCATATCTAGAACATGTCACTTGGTTTTTCCGTCCCGTGAAGCGCGAGCAGATCATGGAGGACCTCCTCCCGATCATCTACAAGAGGCGATGGTCGGAACAGCCAAATTCTGAGAAGGAATGTTTCCCCAAAGCCGAAGACGAAGCACATCGGCTGGCGCTCCTGCTGATGGTGTTGGCATGCGGCGCAGTTGCGGACTTGACACTCGCTCCAAGCAACGCGGAAGCGGAGCTTTACAATCACCTCGGCAGAGCAGCTCTCAGTCTACGGTCGGTCTTTGACGGCGCTTCATTCAGGACTGTGCAGGCTGTCATGCTGCTCGCTATTTATGACTTCTTTTCATGTGCGAAAGCCTCAAATGAGTATGCCTGGAAGATGCTGTCATTCGGACTCGTACTCGCATCAAGCGTAAGTTGTGCTCACATCTGGTTCTTTCTTCACTCGGTATTTCTGTGCTTATTATTGATTCCCTTTGCTCGTAGATCGGTCTACGTAGGCGGCCTTCGTTCTTTTAGGTATTGTTAATCAACTAAGTTTGCATCCCAACAGATCATGACCCTGCGCGGTATAATATGAACCCTAAGCATATGGACAATAGAAGGGGTTTGTTTTGGGAGATTTTTTCGGTTGATAAGTGGAAGGCTAGTTGACAATATTTGATCTTTTGAGCTTTGCTAAAACACTAACTTTCGTCCGTTAATCACAGAGTCTAGGCTCGGGAAGGCCAGCCATTTTTCATTTGAGTGAAGTGGACTGTCAGATTCCGAAGGAAGTCACTGTATCGGAGGATGGGAAGGAACTGTCGGGACGTACGTGCATCTGCTGATAATACAATTTCTAACTTTAACTTCAATCACAACGTCAAGTCTACTCCTGGAAATACCGCTTCACAAAGGAAATTACCGGACCGGTTTCTGAGCATCTCTGTCTAGCACGGCCAACAAAATACTCTGAAATTTTGGAATTCGACAGAAAAATCCGCGATTTCGAAGATCACCCTTTTGTGAAGAAACCGACATCGGAGTACTTGAAGTTCATCGGTACGCAGCAGTATACGTGGAGCATGTTCAAAGAGATAGGTATGAAACCCTTAAAGGTTGTTTTATCAAAAGAAAAAATAAGTTTCACGAATTTCTTTTATTAGTACTTATTATGATCCATCGCAATTTTTTCGCTCGTGCGATGCTTGAATACCCTGACAATCCGATGCGTAGCCCATTCGCATTATCATTCCTCGCCGCATATTCGACCTCGATTACCTTGTTGCGTGGTATACGGACAGTGATCGACCACAATCCGCATGTCCTGCTTCGCCAATGGGCCGCCTGGGCACACACATTAACAGCTGCAGTGCGTATTTATCAAGTTCCTGCCTGCCATCGTCGAGCATTTACTGATCATGTAAGTATGCCACATTAAAAATAGATAATTGTAGGATCGGTTGCCTCTAGAAGCAAAGCACCGATGCTTGCGCCTGCCGCCTTTAAGGAGCTCGACTGCACTATTACCCTTTTGGAGAAAGCCGAAGGCCATCCGGTCGTCAGGAGTGGTCTGGTAAGCCTCCCCACTCCATCAGACACTCGGGTGAAGATGCCTACCAATTGAAATATCTACTAGCCAATCCTTCGTCGTCTTCATGAGAAAGCGATCCGCTCGTTACAGAGCGCATCCGTCTCGGAGACCGGCGTTCCTAAGCAATTGCCAATACAGAGAAACGTGGAGGACGCAGGCGGGAAACATGAACGTAGTATACCACGCGACACGGTGCGGTCAGTGCAGGCACCAAAAAGGAGCAGGAGCAAGAAGGCGGACACTAGAAGCACAGGCACTAAAAGCAACACATCCTTATCACAGGACTCGGCTGAAGGCGATAAATCAAACAGCGACAGCAGCAACGCCCCATCCCCGCCCACGAACGTACCGACCGTGACGGCGAATACACTCTCGACGATGGCGGCGCCTATTCAGCAGCAGCCCAATACGCATATTGTCAATACTCCGTTGAACTCATCTTCGTCTTCATCGGCATCAACAGGAATGGACACCAGTGGAATCTCAACTCAAGGTCTCTTCGATGTCGGCGGTATCCCCGCGCGGTCTTACCCGAAGCAACAGGATGCTGGGCCCACAGGTTCTGATGTCTATTCGGACCTGTCGACTTTCATGGACTTCATCAACAGCAATGACCTCAGTAGTATATGTGGGGCCCCTACACCGTCGACAGCTCAAATTTCTGTCAATCCTCAGCTGTACGATCCTATAATGCGCAACGACATCCCGTATGGACAGAACGCGCAGGAACAGACCATGATCATGGATGACTGGTCGGAGCTCGGGCTTAGGACGGTTATGGAGAGCCTCACTTCCGAACCTGCCCGTAGTTACCCTACGGGGGTGGACACCATAAGCCAGGGCACCATGAACAATGCTTTTGGGGTCACCGGAGGTCCCCTGCTGGGTGCGGGCGTGCAGTCCAACTTGGGCAATGCCTCAATCGGCACTGTTCCGTCTGCGCAGAGCGCGGGATTACCTACACTCGGGAAATTTGCACCAGGGGGTTATGATGTCCGTTGGAGACAAGGAGGCGACTCGCTGACGGACGCGACTCTCAGCGGCACTAGTGATGACGCGTCGCTTGTGGAAGCATGGCGATCAATCTCTGAATACTCGCAGTTCACGGGCTTGGAAATGGATCAAGACTTATATCTATGATCTATTGTAGTGCTACAACCATGTACGAGGCACGCCGGAGTATGTACGTCATAGCTCTTGACTGTAACTATCCCTTCATTAACTACACAAACGTATTCTAACAATAATTCGGTACAACTTAAAAATTTACCTTACTGTAGTAACAATGTATTAGATATACTTACTGTAGATGATAGCAATTTACACATCCCCACTCTCGTCCTGGTTGGCTTTTTTGTGCGTGTTCAGTTTGCAACAGCGACGGAGGACAAGAATGAAAACCCTACGTTTAAACTTAACATAACTTGAGCCAAGTTCCCTCAGATCGGTCGGGGTGTATATGATTTTCTTCACGTACACCCATGTCCATGTACAAATATTCGTGCGCCGGTCTGTGCCCATCGTTCCAACTGAATTCATCGTATACTTTCCAAAATGCATCATGCCGACGGAGTTTCCCCTCTCCTCATAGCCCAGACTCGGGAGGGGAGACATTCCAACCTCCAGCGCCGATGATTCAGTGCTGGCTGTTGCTGATCTTGAATTTTTAACGTCTTGAGTCTGGGTTATCGAGGGAGCGGCCATTTCGTCCTGAAACTCCGTCGGAATTGAATCCGTTTTACATGTCCCATTATGCACCGGGTTGTGCCCGTTTTTTGTCTTCTCGCCGTTGTCTCATGCTGTCTTTCGGAAGCAGTAATATAGTCTTAGCAAAGAATACGGCGCCGAGGAAGAACGGAGAAGGATAGATGGGGACAAGAAGGAGAGACACTGCACCGGAGATAGTTGGATCCATCACACCTCAACAACAATTTTAAATCCTATGTATATTGAGTTTCAATTGAGTTGTGCGTGCGTCTCTAAATAGTTGCGATAAATGTTTAGTACAGGGTAGTCTTTCTCTGACACAGTCACAAAGGAAAGGAATCCAGTTCTGACAGCCTGGGTTAGACGACCACGCGCCCCCAGACGTATCTGCACTTATCGCAGCACCCGCTCTTGTCCCTCACGCACCCTATCCGCCGCCTCTCGGAACGCGTCAAAGTCGTCCTGTAAATGCGCACAAGCGCCGCTCGATGCGCGGAGTGTATACGCCTCGGGGAGCGCATCCGTGAGGAGCTAGAAACCACATGAAAGAGGTCGATGCACCCGAAGAGAGTGGGGGGAAGAAGGTGTTCCGTCAATCAGTAACGTTCACAAGTCAGAAAGAAGCAGTCGGCAGATGGTGCGGGAACCGGAAGGGGAGAGAAGGGATACACACCTTAATGCGCTGATCGCCCGTGGGGTGCGTGTACAAGAAGCTCACGTTCAGCCGGCGAGATCCCTGTCGCCTTTCTAAATCGAGGAGGCGCGCTTGCATACTGCGTTGAGACAAACACGTCAATTTCGAAAAGATGGAACTGCGAGCGGTACGCACGCTGGGGCCCCGCGTGGATCGAAGCATGCGCGTGCGGCTAACTGTAGGCCGATCTTGTCCGCTGGAAGCAGAAAGTTAGTCGTCAGCTGTTATGTCCAGTTTATTTGGGGGGAGGGTTGGACTTCAAGGATAATGTATTAATACAAGAAACGAGTCGAGAAGGTGGGAGTTCAGAAGGTATCAAATTTATAAACATGACCGCACCTTCAAGCTCTTGAGTACGGGAATTGGGTAACGAGTATAGATATTCCATGAGGAGGCTGCCAAATCCTGGGTCGAGGCCGAGTACGCCAAGCACGTTTACGACAAACTTGAACACGAGCATCGATGAGAGCTTCTCTGATACGTGGCGTGCAACTGAGTTTATGAGGAAGGTTTTAGGTGTCATAATTGATATTTAAAATAAGAAAATACAAACGAGCTAAAGAAGACGTCGACTTACCTACGTGTGCGATCTCTTGAGATTTTTCAAAAGAAGGGTATGATGAGCCGCATATATAACCAACGTGCAAACGGGAATACGCACCATGACTAAGGACAGCGGCAAGTCCCTGCTCGTCTCTCGCAACGGGAAGGATTCCGGTGAATACTATGATGGTCCCTGCGAAGGAAACGCGTTATTGACCGATTATTAACGGTCGATATACAAAGAGCCTACCATGGCTAGCCGCTGCATTTACAACTTTTTCGTCATGCACCACAATTAAGTTCCATTCCCGCGTGTTCGTATGCGTGTCAGAACCGTCACTTTCCCTATATCCCGTCCTCTCTGAGTCGGGGTCCCACATATCTTCCGAGCCGGGCCCAGGACCAGTATACGCTGGATATTCGCCCTTGACCACGCCAAGATTGTTTGCCTCGAGGATCGCAGAGACGATCCTTCTAATCTGTTGTACTACAGGGTGATTAGATGGCAGGATGCGCCCTTTGTATTCTTCCTGTAAGGACGCTTGTTCCTGCTCTGCAATCTGGGCTTCAGCTTTTGGGTTAACGCTCATGAATCGCCATCTTCCAGTCTCGGGAACCTGTTCAAGGCTATGCGTAATAGATAGCATTCATGAATGTCAACCAAAATAGCTGAGAGACCACGGTGAAGATTAAAAAAACGCACTGAGTGAGATAGTACGCCGTACCGCCCACGAGCGCGATCACCGCGAGCTTCGTCGCAGTGTCCCATTTCTCCCAGTCCGTATCGAGGCCAGTACTAGGCTGGGGAGACGGACGGCTGGGCCCGAACCTGCGCGCGTCCGCCGAGCTGAACTGTCTGCGCGAGCGGAAATGACAGTCCGGGACGGCGGGGACGGCGAATCGGACACCCTTATACGGCGGATGCCACGAGCGCGTTGCAGGCGCGTGCGCCGCCAGGAGCGAGTTCGCGCCTGTGCTCGGGAGCCTCAGTGTCATCGTCGGCATACCAGCGTAGGAGAGGCGCGCGCGCGCCGCATGAGCGCCGGCGGCGGCCTGACTCGGAAGACTCATAGGCACCATCGGCACTGTGCCCCGCGGTGCGGCCGAGCTGAAGGCGCGAAAAAATGTGCGAAGTGCGGAGGCCATCGCATCGTCAAGTAGCGATGCGCAGCGGGATGGGCGGCGCGAGTGCAAGGAGGAGTCGCGGCTCGCCATCGAGTCAAGGTTGCCCGCGAGTCCAAAAGCGCTCAGAGCGCGCCGGGGTCACGTGGGTCCACGCTCGTTGGACACGACATGTTCGCTTGTAGTCCCGGAGGGCTGCACCCTCTTTTTCGTTGTTGCTGTGTCGCAGAGCAGCCATGGTGAGTGTTGTCGATGCTGTTCGAAGCCGGAGGGCTGCTGACGACGGATGTTGCAGTCAGCGTTGTTTAACTTTCAGTCGCTCTTGTTTGTGATCCTCCTCCTCATCTGCTCTTGCACCTATGTCCGCTCTGTCATGCCTGCCTTAATCGACAGGAACAAGCAGGGGTGCGTACGTTCAGCTAGCACTTATTCCATGCGTTAACTGTCCTCTCTTTTTGTGCAGTTTCCTTGGTGTCTTTTGGATGTTTTCGCGGATAGGTAAGCATCCGAGTTCTCTTTGGCATGATCATATGCTAATTGTGATTCAAGGGGAACGCTTGTCGCCCTATATGGCACTAGCATGCGTAGCAATGGCCGTGTCGCTCATCTATCAGTGATATGGAGGCCCCCTCTCTCCCCGAAGCCCATCCCCTCTTTGGTATCCAAGAACACGTTTGTAGGCATCATCTGGAACTCCATTCCCCCCTTTTGTGTGAGAGTAGAGACACGTCGCACCACCTTTACTTCGTCCTGGAATCTGGCAGGCCTGAACCACGGACGACGCATCCCCCTGGAGCCGGTGAAGGGCAGTTAGGAGCGTGCCAACGATGTGGGTTGTTCGACACTCTCCGCATGTATTTATATTCCCTATTATAGACTCTGTTATCGAAACATAATATTGTCTGCGCTTTAAGACCAACGCTTGTCACCGAGGCGATATCCCCCGACGTCTCCCGCCACATGGATGATCTGGGCACTTCTGCTCCTCCTCGAAGACACTTAACCTTCATCATCCTTCATGGACGGAAGCGCGGCTTCGGGACTATTGGAAGTGAAATGACTAACCTGGAAGTAGACGTTGAAACAAGGGCGACACTAGCGCAAGAATAGCCTGTTCGACAGAGAGGGTGTTGAACAGTCTTCTGTCCCCTCCCCCCCCTCTCTCTCTCCGAGCTCCCTGACTAATCAGCAGGCTAGTGCGGATTTATGCTGTTAAGGGCTGCCTTTCAAATAAGGGTCCGAGTGTCTGCAGAGTCACGGCAACGCGTATGATTGACGACAAGCGGTCTGTATTTGAAATTTGAAATTGCCGCCATTAAAGTGTACAATAACGAATCAAAGAAGTCGTCTCTCCCAAGTTTCCCTGCACTCTAGAATCCCCTCATACATTTTCAAATTCCAGACAACACAGAGATGCTTCCTGGGCATTAGTGGCGTACTGCGAATAGTGTTTGACAAATTCAGTGAGCAGTAAGATGTAAGCACGTATACGACGATTATAGCCTAACTAACGGAAATCATTCAAAAAGTGACAGAACATATAAGTCCCAGAGTCTGGAAAGTCCGCGGTGTCTGCTAAAATAATCTCTGGCAGCTGGTTGTAAGAACACTTGCTGACTGGCTTGCTAGGGCAACATCGACGTCGGCATGTTAGGCCCGCTCTGTGAATTGCTAAGAGACAGCGCCCGCTCTGAGCGCCAATCGCCCAGCTGAAATTTCACTTTCACATCCTATTTTTTTTCCACCAGTCCGAACCGACCGACCGACCTGTTCTAGCGCGAAACTCGGGGGAAGGAGCCACGAATTCGGGATGGACGACGCTCTGGAGTCTGGATGGCCGTTAAATTAACGGCATGGAAGATGCAGTACACAGCACACAGTACGCAGGGGGGTTTTCATCTGGACTTGGTGACGACTCTGATGACGGCGCAAGGAATGGAAGCGCACAGATCGAGTGTCCTTGAATCGCTGTTACTCTGCAAATAATACCATGAGCAAGCTGAAAAGGTTAGTCTCGAGTCTCGAGTCTTGACGGCGATCGACCATGTCTGGCTGTGTTTTTTTTTAATGCTCTTGATGCAACTCGGCATGCTGTGGCTTTCGGCGTATCATGATGCGTTGATAAGATTCGATGGGCTACGTAAGTTATTCATGGATTACTTCCGGATGGTCGGGCGCCTGTTTATATTAACGATTGGAAGATACGAATCCGTGTAAGACGCATACCACATTGTACCAGGAATACTCCGAGTTGTACCAGGCAAAATGTATTGGCTGGCCGTGTAGGGTGCAGCTGCAGAGTCTTCTAGCGGGGAAGGAATACGAAGACGATGAGAGATACTGATAGGCGCTCGGATTTACATCCCAATGTGTGCATGAGGGGATCGCATGGTCTTCTGGAGGATGCTATCGTGGGGAACGAGGGCGGCACGGCATCTCACGAGCCACCCCTCGGGCATGCTGAGACGCGTTCCGAACTCTATTCAGATTTGAGATCCGCAGTATACGGCTGGTGAGTTGGTGGCTGTTTGATTAGAAGTTAATTTAAAAAGACAAGTTTGCGATATGAATTCAAGTTTGCGATATGTGTTCAAGTTTGCGATATGCTAAATGTATTTGATGACTTAAGATTGTGCTTCATCTACCTCTAAGTAACAATTGGCGATGCGACACTAACCGATCACTGGAGATTCCCGAGCCATACCGTTAGCATGAGAGCATTAATCCAAGGTTGGAGACTGAATTGACTAGGCGGCAAAGAGACAGTGATAGCCTGCATAAATTATAATAACCTGGTCCGCAGTGGCGATGTAATCAGCATGCCGGCATTTAGGGCGAGGATGAGCTAGCTGCACCTCTGCGAAATGACCCAATGCTCATGCAGTGCTGGGCTGATCCTTTGGCTGTGAATTTATTGCAAATGCTGCGGCGGTTCAAGTGTACTCGTCTCGGCGTCCTGAAACGGGGAGCAGCGGGTGTCGATCATCCGCCCAGCTGGCAGTATGATGCGGTGCTACCATATTTAGGAATCTGCCCTATGGAGCACAGCGACCGGCTTGAAGGCGCATCTGAACCAACTTAACTTTACTTAACCGCTCGTCCATCTTCTCCTCCATCCTCGTTCATATCGCCCATTCGAAACGAAACGCGCACGCTCGGTCTTCTCTTCAGTCTGTATTTATTTCCCCTAGGTGGGTCGCGCTTGATCTGTCGTAGCTCAGCGTCTCCCCACCACCTTCTGGGTTCTTAAACATCCTGCACCGCTCGCTGAACGAAAAACTCTCCCGTCGTCCCAGTTCTTTCGACGCCCCGAAGACATGGCATCCTGGTACGTGATTGCAGGCCTTCTTCGTCGAACGCACTCTTGCTGACGCTCGTGCGGTGCACCCCAGGTACGACTTGTTCACGCTTGTCTTGGTACGTGCTCGAGCGCCAAGCGCAAGAACCAATCTCTCATCAACGCGTCCCCTAGACAATCTCTGCATTTGTCGGCGCTGTCCTGGGCGTCAGATTCGTCGCGGCGCGTATCCGTGCCGCCGTTGACTCGACCAAAGAATCGTGCGTCCATCACGAGAAACCTCTTCTCTATCGCCCGCCTCCTAACCTGTTGTACCTGTCTCACTCTCCCCCTCCGCCCCCCTCTCGGATACACAGTCTCAAATCAAAGGGTCTGACGATATCAGACAAGGGCGTGTCAGTGCGCACCTCCTCGCACCTCAGTCGCGAGGACTACGTCGATGCCACGCAGCGCGGCTTCATGCGCGCGATGAATGTCGCAGGCTTCAGCAAATCCAACAACATCGGAGACGACCCCGTAGACTCCCCCGGGTCTGGGCCCGGGTCGGGGTCTCCGCCCAAACCCGCAGAGATGGCGCGCCACGAGTCGAACTCGAGCCTGCACTCGAACGGCAGCATGGATACTGCTGATGAGAAGGAGCCGAAGCGGAGGCACTTCCGGTTGCGGAAGGGTGCGCGGGCGTGACGGCGCGGATGTTTTTTCCGGGCTGCTGTATGGTCGCGACGTGCGTGGGTAGAGGTTTCTTGTGAGCTGCTGGTCTGTAACAGCCCGTGCCTGTGATTCGCTTCCATGCAACAGGACGGGGGTGCGTCTGTTATGGGCCGTGAGCTGTCCTTCCAGTACTTCGAAAAAAAACTGTTATTCTATTTCGTTCCCCTCAATCCCCTGTATTGCACTACCTCATTAAGTTTATTTTCCAGTTATAAAACTATGTATTAGACGACAAGCCTCCCGCTTTTTGACAGTACAAAAATCATCATTCGTACATGACGTTAAAAAACTTCTGCAAGCAATTACACTTCAGAGTCGCATACTTAACGGTCTACACGGCCACCCCATCCACGCCCGCCATAAACGTGAACGCAAGTCCGCTATCGTCGTCCACCTCCATCACGCCCGAACCACCACCCGCCACGCGTGCGGCCCTCCGCTCCGCCTTGCGCGCACGTTTCGCGTCGCGCCGCAACGACTGGCGCCCGAGTGAGTTGTGCGCCGCGAGGTTCTTGACGCCACGCTCGTGCGCAGCCGTGTCGTAGCTCGGCGCTTCGCGCATGCATTTTTGGCGCTTCGACGGCGGGGTGGGCGCGGTGTCGGACGGGCGGGTGAACGTGTCCGGAACGACGGTGGTGGTGGTGGTAGTGGGGGCGGGAGAGGGCGAGCGGGAGCGTTTGCGCGGGACGGACGGCGTGAGGTCGTCCGACTCCATGTTCACACTGCGGTAAGGTGTAATTTAGTGAGCCGCGTGGTCTGTGTATGCGCGGGGGTCGCGAGGGACTTACACACCGTCGTCCGCTGCGGCTGCGGCTGCAGCCTGCTCGCTGTCCTGCATCTCGTAGTCGAACGCCCCTGCGTCTGCCTGGCTGAAGAGCCCGCCGAGGTCGAACGCCGGTGCCATCTCCGTGACGATCTGCGCGCTCCCGACGTCCTCAGCGCCAGGCGCGATCGCAGGGCCGGTCCCTCCGAGCCCGTACCTTCCGTGCGAAAGAAGAAAAAATAAGTTCGTCGGGATCTCGAGACAGGAAGAACTGAAAACCCACTTGGCCGAGGCGGCTGCACTGACAGTCGCAGGAACGCTACTCGGGTGGATCGAGGGCGGCATGGAGAAGTACGGGATCTTCTGCGCGTTCCAGTCTTGGATCACTTGCCGTGCTGCGCCGAGTACATCGGGGGTCCCGCCCTTGTGGAGCCGCCCGCTCGTGAGCGCGAGCTTCGTGAGGAACTCGAGCGTCGAGGAGGACGGGGGAAGCTTGTAGATCTCCATCAACTTTGAAGGCTCCGTTTTGGAGAGTATTTGTTCGACTGGTTAAATGTTAGTTGTAGAAATGCGCCGGGAGGGCCAGGTGCGTACCGACGGCGATGGGGTCGGCCATGTCTTCGACTCTGACGACGTTCCGGAGGAGAATGTTACTGCTCTCCTGCTCGTCGTCGTCGAACACGACACCGGGAGAGTCAAGCACGCGCACGCCTCGCTCGACCTGTACGCTCTGCATCTCCTTCGTGTGGCCCGCCTCGGCGGCGACGGCGCACACTTTGGCACGTTTCAACGAGTTGATAAGACTGCTCTTGCCTACATTGGGGTAGCCGACGACACCGACAGACACGCTGCCGGCCTTGGCGGTGCGTTTGTAGCCTTTGAGCAGATTGAGAAGCGCAGGCGACGTCTTTGAGGCTAGATTTGTGCGCTGCTGCTGCGTCGAGGCGCGGAAGGGAAGTGTTGGCGTTGTGTGCCGCAAATAGCGGAGCCACGCCTCGGCGTTCGCGCGCGGGACGAGGTCTAAATAAAATTAGAAACTCGATCAAGTTGCGAAAAAGGCGGGATACTTACCGATTTTGTTAAGGACAAAGACGAGCCGCTTCCCCTCGTGTTCGCGCCTACGCACCTCCTCTTCGACGATTCTGCTACGACAGCCCTCCGGATCGCGCGCATCAAGGACGAGGACGACTATGTCTGACTCCTCGATGACCTTGTGCAGCGTGCGAATGTACTGTCGCCGGAGCTGCACCTTGAATGCGGTAGTCGAGGACGATGGGTCGATTATAGCATCGTCGTACATCCTCCCTGATGCTTCCGAGGCCTCCGCGAGGGCCGCGAGCGAGGAAAGCGTCGGCTCGGAAGCCATGGGCGAGTCGGGATCGCCTTTGAAAGGCTGCAAGGAGCGCTGTGCGGCATATGAGGATCATCTTAGATGGCTAGTACTGATAAGACACGCGCCTGTGTTGCCTTTTGCTTTTCTACGTTTTTCCTTTGCTTCAGATCAGGGAGCTTGGGGATCCCGGGATCTTTTTTGAGCTCTGCGGGATAGTGAGCAGACCTCGACTCGCGATGGTCGATCGAGAGAACGTACTGGACTTTGTAGGCATATTTCGAGCTGCTTCTGGTCGAACAGATAGAGTAGATGCGGGGAGAATGGTTAGACATGATGAGTGAGTTCAAGAAATCCACTCACTGTTTCTCCCCATTTCTTCGGTGAAAGACTGAGTTGAGTGTGGTACTTAGCTAGTAGTAAGTAAAGAAAGTAAGAAAAATAAAGCTGCACATCCGCGGCATCCAGGACCACAATATCTCCGCGCATCACGTGGCTGCTCAAAACGTAATCATCCTATTTTGGAAGGGGATATGAATGGACCCTGACGGCGTCCGGGTAAAGCTGAATCCTCCAGACTCTCAAGCACGAACCACAGCCAACTCCCCCTTCGTCCAACCGCAAACGCCTATTCTCATATGACCCACGGAGGTTTGTCTGCGTCTACTCTTCGTAATCACGCGCCTTACTTACCGCATTTCTTTGCAGAATTATGGCATATTCTGAGCTGGCAAACTGGGACGGGTCGGTGAACAACCACCAGAAGCGCATTTCGCCAAAGCGCGACGCCGCGGACAACAAACGCGGTCCATTAGATAGGGATAATGCACCGAACAGACAGATCGTGCGCTATGGGCGCTCAGGAGGGAGTGCACGAGTACGTGCTCAGCCGACGGGAGGCGGCGCGACGATAGACGGGGCTGGAAGCCCTACTAGGGGCGGGCACGGAGAGGTGCCTATGGGAGGCGGCGTCGGTATAAACGATCAGGTTAGTCCCCCCGCTCTGTGCTTGCGCTCCCCGCAACCCTATAAATTCCCCTGGGCCCTGGCGCGCGATCCGCGCCTGCGGAGGCGTAAGTGCCCAGTCACGTTCCCCGTATATAGTAACGCGCAGCATTGACGCGTTCACATAAAAATAACTTTCATTTCACAATTTCCCGAACTGCCCCACATTTCTAACGCACCCCTCAGCGACAAAGCGCGTCGATCGTGGGTCCGTTATTGTCGCCAGAGGATAGCCGAGATAAGGTGGGGATCTATAGCATTTATCGACTTCGCAACGTCTTTTTTACGTTCAATTTATAAATACTTGGATGTTCAGCAATCCGAATCTTTACGCTCAGAAAGGGCCAGCGGAAGAACTCTGGCATCGATACTTCCAAGTAGCCACATAACGGTAACCGTACAGGCATGCTCCGCTCGGCTGATATTAACATTTATTTTCTGTCATGCAGACGGATCAGCATGTAGCGTCAAGTGCAAGTGCTGACCCAAAGGAAACAACAAAGGGACTTCGGACATACCTAAGCCGTACTAAGAAGCCAGTCCCTCCCCCTCTCCGAGATGGATCGCTGTCTTCAGCTTTACTGGAATTCGATGAAGAAACTGTGGATGATTCCTCCGATCAGGATAGTTCCGCCAAAGTTGAAGATTTAGTGACAGTCAGGGACTCTTTCTCACCTGGCGCCCTTAGGCGTCATAAGGACGGCCGGGGGATGTCTGCCGTAAGCGTCTTCCGCGCCCTTTGTTAAGTGTTGTATTTACAGACGTATCATCGTATTTTCAGGACAGCCATGGAGAGCGATCCTCGGCTGCTTTCGAATATCCCGAAGACTTTACGCTCCAATATCCCGAGCCAGAGCCAGACGAGGTGGTTGCGGAGTCCAAAGCGGATTCGTCACCTTCGCCTCCCAGGAAGCTCGCGTTCGACTGCGTACTCATTCCACCTTTGGCGCAGTCTCGTGAACTGTACAAATCGGTTGATGATATATACGCCTCCTCTCATAAAAGAGGTGAAACGCAAAGGGGGAGGCGGGGCTCGGAGCTCAAGCAGCCTTCCAAGAAGAAAGAAGCGAGGAACAAAGGCGGCTCAGGAAGGGCGGCGCGTGATGTGATCTACGTGTCTTCGTCGTCCGACGTGCCAGTCGCCAAGCCCTCGGTCTTGGCCGCGACTTATTCTTCTAGAAATGCTCGGTCCAAAGACCCTGGACGGAATCACAGCAAGGCCCAAGTTGGGGGTAAAGGGACAGAACCTCGGGATCCCGACATCATTCATATTGACTCGGATTCAGACGGTGAGCCTGTCGCTCTGACGGCCGTGACTACCTCAAATTCCGGGCGCTCGAAGGCAAGTGCAATCAAGAAACCCGGAGCGCACGTCTTAGTACATGCAAAAAGAGAAACGAAAGTGAAGGAAGGCAAAAAAGCGAAGCCGGTGACTGTGCTTCAAAATCCGCCCGGTTTTGGGAGAGACACTTCAGCAACTGGCCATGCACGCTCGCAGTCACAGCGATTAGTTTCTCTGTCACCGGTGCCTTCACTTCCGCGAGAACCGTCAGCATCTGAGGAACAGGAGGTAAATCGAAAGCTGCCTGAAGTCGAGTCAGAAAATGATGTGCAGACTGTTCGGGAGCTTATCGAACAGTCTGAGGACGCACTTATCAAAGTGTCTGCTGGAGTTAAAACTGTCGAGTGCTTCACTGGCGAATACACCGCTCAACCCTATCAGCAACGGCCTTCGGAAGATGTGATTGTTACACAACCGTTGTCTGTTCCGGCTATTACACAGACATGTTCGCCAGCGTTTGACGCCGAGGATGAGACGCCGGTCGCCTCAGCTGATCGGCATATGTCTGATGCGTCCCGACGTCCCTCATCTCCGCCAGCCTTTACAAGCAAGGAGTCTCGCCTTTCTTCACCTGGTCCTTCTAGATACTCTTTGACTGCGCCACTCTTACATTCCAGTAGGCAATTGGCGGCAGTCAAAAGAGGTAGAGATCAAGATAAGGAGAAAGGATCAAGTGAAACGAACCGGGTCCAATCGGACGATGACATCGAGGAGGATGTTTTTTGTCACAGTTGTCGCAACAGGAATGTGTATGCGAAGATGAAGTGCACAAACGTAGTCGATGGATGGGTCTGCCCGCTCTCATTTTGCCATAAATGTATCATAATCAAGTGAGTCGTGATCCATTCATCATTTGCCTTCCGGGCACATGAACTCGGCTCCCCCAGACCTATTAAACTGACGTGC
>JAKOPK010000026.1:129656-153114 GCA_024195185.1 Coniferiporia weirii
ACCAAGTGAGTCGTGATCCATTCATCATTTGCCTTCCGGGCACATGAACTCGGCTCCCCCAGACCTATTAAACTGACGTGCGCCACAGACATCCCGAGATCGTTTTCGACCCATACTCGGTAATGTTCGTCTGTCCGCGCTGCGATGAAACTTGCATATGTACCATATGCAGAAAAAAGCGTGGCGTCCCATTCAAGAAGCAGAATATATCCTGGAAGAATATTAACGTCCCACTATTGCTTTCAGAACAGGCAACGCTGCGTCAGAAGCGCTATGGCTCACTAAGTGTATCGGCAGTGCACCGACTGCGCGATAACAGCATTAGTAGAGCAGCTTCGCGGAAAGCGGAAAAAGTGGGAGTCGAGCCCGACAAGGATTTAGATGCGGTGAATTGGATTAGCGCACACAACAGGTTGCGTGCAGAGGCCCGGAAGCCACCTGGGAGAGTATTCATTGGCGAGTGGCAGGGTGCATGGGGACCACCGCCTGTAGCGGTACGTGAAATGGACAGCGTCGAGCTCGACGTGCACGGCGGAGTGACGGGTAAAGGAAAGGGCAAGGCCATTGACCCTTACGGTCGACTCTACTTGGGAGACGTCCGAACCTTGCGACTTCCCTTCTTGCGAGCGGCCGATGTGTACCTCCCCGCAACAAAGCTTCGCTTGAGGAAGAAGCCGGTGAAGGCACGCAAGCGCGATGACAGCATCGAGTACAACGAGTCAGACATGCCCAAGAAAAAGAAAACCCGTAAATCAAAGAGGAGCTCGCACGTTCCCGAATTCACACTGAATCATCAGGAGAGCGAGGCACCCAGCGCTACATCTTCGATGCAACTATTGACTCCTAACGACTTCCCCGTCCCCGGACTCGTGCCGGACTCAGGCTCACAGACGCTTCAGTATATGCTTACCGACCCCATTCCGGATGTGCTTGGGCACGGTCACGACCAGGATGTGTCTAACGATGACCCGTACGATGCTTTCGGCTTCGACTGGGAGCGCTTTCAAGGCCCAGACATTGCTACGAAACCCTACTCCTATGCGTCATACGACGACCCAAGCTTCTCGTACCAAGAGTCCTACGAGTCGTATGCATCAGCACTGGGTTCTGCAGCGGCTTTGGGACTACGGGACGAACCAGGCATGGTCCCAGGATATGGATATGGGAATTCTGCGCCCTTTCTCACGTCAGAACCCGGGAGACGCAGTGAAGGTGATCGGATGGATCTATACTCCGCGACGAGCCAGGACCCCCCGTTACATGTCCCAGGTACAGTAGCTGATCCAGTGGGCTTCAGTTTGGATGTGATCGACCCAGCCCTAATAGGAGAGGGTGGTCCCACAATCGTCGGACATAGTAATGACTTTCAGCCTAGTCCGTTTAGCGAGCCCGCTCTCGAAGACTACTCAAGGTTTTTGAAACAGAACGCGAATTCGTCTCGGCACGAAGCTGGTCCTTTCGTCAACGGTGCACCAGGTCCAGTGGTTTTGTCGAAAGAGGATCTCGAACGCGCAGTGCGTATAGCCTTGGCAACTCTTGCTCTGCCAAAAGAGGCTCCGTCTCAAACTGTAGGATACAGCACATAGTGCTTTTGAAAAGCAGAATTACTTCCACATTCTATATCTTCAAATCGCTCTAATCCTCTAAGTATGTGTATTAATTCTAGCTATCCGGAGTATCTACGCCATGTATATCTTGATTATTCCTCTTTCTTCGCTACACTAGATCTACGAAAATACAAAGTTAATTCGAGGCATAATCGGCGATGACGTAATCACTGCGAGCGGCATGCCCTTAACTCTCTTCCCCGCCGAAAGTTATTCCCCCTCTTACTCGTACTCCCATGAGGCTCTCTCTGCCTCTCCTTGCATGCGCTCTCAGCATTCTCCCCGCGCTGGTGCTCGTGTCAGCGTCAGCGTTGCCGACCGCAGTCCGCAGCGACGGCACGCCTTGCGAGCTCGTTCTGGAGGGTCAGGTGCTAAATGTATGCACTGAATATTTGACGGCAGCGCTGGACGCGAACGAGCCTGCGGAGGGCAAACAGCCCGAATTATCTCCGGGCGACGGCGACGAAGATGAAGGGGAATCCGATGGGAGCGAATTCATCTCACCCCATATGCCGGTGCGAGACGGCAGGCGACGAGCGGGCGCATTGGGCATTCTTAGTGCCGTTGCACTCACGTCCGTGGTCGTTTACTTCCTCTACACTCGCAGGACCCGTGTGCGCACCGCCCTCGCCTCTCTCCCTGCCCTCCCGCACTCGCTGCACGTCCCCTCCCTTAACTTGAAGTCTCTACCTCATATTTCATTCCCCACGCTCTCTACGACGCGCCGCACCCGCCGCCGAGCCCGCACTCGGGGCGGCTCTAAGGGCTTCCGCCCGCATGCCTCCCGCCTCCGCGCATGGGCGACTGAGGAGGGGGTACTCGATGACGCCTACGAAAGTGGGCTCTTCGCAGACACCGAATCGTTCGACGACGACCTCGAAAGCGCAGGTCTCGACCTCGGCGCAGACGAGGACTTCATGATCGGCGCGCCACGGCGCATCGCCAGCTTTGGCAACAAGAATAAAGTGTTGTTCACAGTTGGCGATATAGACAACGTACTCGAAACCGACGAGGCATTACCCCTCGCACCAAGCCCTCGCAAATTTGGCTCAGGAGCTAGGGGGTACGGGAGCGCCAGCTGAGCGTAGACCGTCCCTTCCGTGTACAAGGTTCCACTCGCCTCTCGTTCCCTGCTTCGTTTCGCTATGTGTAGACCTATCTCTCCCACTCACTGCCCGGGCTCGCTGACCGGTGGACTCTTCCCCGTGACCACCACGTCTCTGACCTATTTTTGCCTCTATCTCTCGCACTCGCTTCCGTTCCTTTCGTCTTCGCGCTTAAATTGTGAACGTCAGCGCAAGTTCTGTGTACTCACATCACTCACATCCGCTCCTTGCAGACCCATCTAGCCCGTTTTTTGACCTGTGTTCTCCATATATAGCTCTCTTAGTGCCCGCGCTTCGGGAGCGATATGCGGGTTTAAACCTCCCACTACAGCGCACAAGAAGGCGCTTCCATCATATACGCGCCAATCCGGGGCCCGGGCCCGATCCGGGCTTTATCCGTTTACCCTATGCCCCTCCGTTATCAAATACTTCGTTTTCTTTCCCTTATTCCCGTCTCTCTGTGATATAAATTGTGTATGTATTGTACTTACCCAATATCCCGTGTACGTCGACCCTGATCGTCAAAACATGCCACTATCATCCGTTGTGCGTTTCATTGATCGTGTGTATGCGAAAAGTGTATGGAATTACGACGTAGCCTATTAGCCCAGATCTCGGAACAATGGGAGATAGGGAAGACAAGAGCGGGGGAACAAGTGGTGGAAGAGCGGGGGCAACGCAACCGAATAGCGAACATCCGTTATACAAGTCGAGGAAGGGTTAAAAATGACATAAATAGGTGTAATTGTGAAATTTGCAATGTGTTTTGAATGCGCGCCACAAGTATGTGTGAGGGAAGAACCCAGCGGCGTCCTTCCATCCATCTACGTCGGAAATGCAGAAAAATTAAACCAATCCCGCGGTTAGGCTGATTTGCTTGAGCCATACGTCTTGAGGACGCTACGCGAGAGTTCGCGCAGCATTGCCAGTGTCACAAGAGATGACTTGGACGACTCAGCGTTGGACGTTGCGGCGCTCGGTGTCGGCGAAGGTGGCACGCGGGACTCCTGCTCCTGCTCCCGCTCCCGCTCCTGCTCACGTTCTCCCGCAGATGCTTCGGACGCCAATGACATTCGTGCGCGCTTCGCGCCATTCGTGTACACCGAGGGGGTAGAACTGTTTCTCCAGATCCTTAGTTGAAATTCAAACAGAGTCAAAGCCAAAAGGAAGAACGCACCTTGGGTCTCGCGGGGCCGACCCGTTTATATCACCAGCGGTTGTAGATCGGCCCTCCGAGATGCGTGGCGGGCGCGGGAGAGTCTTGATCGCGGAATTAAGATGTTTCTGCGACTCTTGCAGCGCTTCAGAGAAGGCCGCCGATGAACGTTCCAGACCAGCTTTTGTTACTGCGCGCGGGAGCATCGCACCGGGAGTACAGTTCTGGACGTGTAAAAATGCAAGATCTAACAGATGATCAAAAAAGCCCCGGGCCTCAAAGTCTGTGAGGTAATGTTCGCAATTAGTAAAGGGTACGGCAAGGGTAGATCGAGTACAAACCTTTGTGGAAGTCCCCGGCGCTGAAATTGTTTGTAAGGTAGTTCTGATCAAACACGGGTGATCGCAACCATTTGCGAACTATTTCGATGACAGACCTGTGCAAGCTAAATCAGAGTGCGAAGACTTGAATTGGAGCCACATACCGCTCATCTCTGACCGTCCCGAATGGCACCTGAGGGAGTGGGGATGGCTGTGCGGCGCTCGGCTTCCATGCAGCGAGGATGTTCTCCATCATAGCGTTCAAACTATTCGCGAAGGTTTCCAACACATGACTGAACATTGCCCAATTGACTAACGTAGACAAATAATTAGCGGTTTGCTTATATTGTCTCCATTTAGAGGGCTTACATGACTCATCAGAAGCACATGCGTCTATCCATACAGAGACAGCATCCCTCCATGGAGTCATAAACCGCTTGAAAAGGTCTATGTTCGATCGTTGAGGACACATGTGTAGACCTGAGAGAAAGAAGAGCCGACCTTTAAGCACAAGCTTTTCTACCAGTTCCCCTTGCAAATCGATGTCTAGCGATTTTAAGCATTTCACAAACGCCAGAACGAGGTCGTCGTCTGATTTAATGGACAGTGTATTGACATCGCGAAGCGTCTTTTCTTGTACATATTTGACGACCTGACACGCCGTTAGCGGACGTTTCGGGTTGAGCATAAGGCACCACATACCATGTCCGAGATGTCATCGGAGCCCGAATTCGAATCCCAATTGACGAGTAATAACGACGGCACAAAGTGTCGACGGTCCGGTAACATAGACATAATGTCCCTTAGTCGTGAGCAGTCGTCGAGAATGCGGTATTTCCTGTAGCGGTAATTCAACAAGCAGTCAGGGCTAATAAACAGAGTAACGTACTTCTCTATTTCGTCACTAACACCTTCAAGTGGTGTGCACTCAAAGATAATTAGCCCGGGAAACCCTTCCACGGAAGGGTTCGTAGACACTGGTATTTGAAAGAGTGCTTCGGATTCCCAGGTCCCCGATTTTGGCACGTCGAACTTTTGCTCTAACCAGATGGCCGTCTGATCATTGTACGAATTCATGCATAGCCAAACCGTCCAATTCGGGGGCACGCTTCCAGTCTGTACTTGTATGTGTTCCCGGATAGTGCTGACGAACGCGCCTCTTGCCCACCTGCGCTCATTCACTTTTTTGTTCTACGGAGCAACTTGTTTGTGGGACCACAGTGTAAAGGAGAGTGAAAACCAACCTGTGCAAGTCGTTCTGCAAGCTCCTCATCTGTTCTGGGTATCATGGTCTGCGAGACTCTGTTTTTTAATCGGCGTCGCGCGCGGGCGGGCTCGACCGGTTCAGGGGCTTCTCTCCGACGCTTTGAAGATGAAGACGAGCGCAGAAGATCGTCACTAGTGCTCTCTTTCAGCTTTTGCTTGTACGCGTCGCTCCTCCGACATGCCTCCTTCCAGGATATCGCATCTGACGCTCGCTTCCTCCATTTCGTGAAGCTCCCCCGGACAATATTGAGCCTGCATTCGAAAGCAAGTGCTTTGGCCAGGAGCTCCGCTTTGGATTTTTCTGAAGTCAATGCGGCCGGAGGATGCGGCACATCTGCTACGCTCGAGGGTCTTCTGTTTGCAGGAGGTGAAGAGAACACCGATGATGGGGATCTTTGAAAGGGAGAAATGCTAATCCGTTCCGGAGAGCCAACCGACAAAAGTGAAGAAGAAGGGAAAACACCGGCCATACTCGTAGTGGCTGTCGGCAAGCCCGAGCGAGTTCCTGAAGAATCGTAGATGGAAATTGGAGTTGAGGGTCCGACGGGAGGGACTGAATCGGCGGAGAAGGAAGCAGTAGGAGTTCCCGGCAAAGAGATAGGGGCTTTACGGCTCAGTGGAGGCGGGCCAACGGGAGAATCGATTGCGAATGCTTTTCTAGTTTGTCCGGTTGAGGTCATCACCACGCCGGTGTTGATTGACAGGGGGGAAGTTGTAACAGGTTTGTAGGGGGAAGGGGAAGGGAAGGAGGATGAAGATGCTGTCATTGTCGTAAAGGTTCGACGAACAGGGTCCACGACATTTTGCAGTAGTGAGTCGGTTTGGAGGGGAGCCAGGTTTGCTCTTGAATTAGCGGGTGGCCGGGTGTAGGTAAGCGGATGTTGACTCGACTCTGGCGTGAAGGGAGGAGCAAATGTATTGAGCACAGGAGCGCTGTGTGAAGAGGCAAATGGAGGGGGCGGTGGAGGTGTTCTGATGGCCTCTGAAGAAGAAACACGATCTTCGTCTCCTGTAGATGAAAGAGGAGCTGCGTCGGCAAGCGAACTTCTCACTGGCTTGCTTTGGATGATGGGTGCTGAAATTTGGCGTTGAGGGGGGAATGACACCGTTGGCTGCTTCGTTGGCTCTTCCGCCTTCGTTGTTGGAAAGGCACTAGTGGTGGAAGGCGCCCCAAAGACAGGACCCCCGAAGACATTCTTTGCAGAACCAAAGGCGTTGGATGAGCCGCCAAATATGGACGAGGATGAGCTGCCCGCGCCGAAGACTGAAGGTGTCGTCGACGATCCAACAAGCTTCCCAAAAACTGAATCCCCCGCTCCTGGGGACGACCCAAATATCAATTGAGTGGAAGGGCCTCCAAAAGGTGATGCAGAGGTAAATCCTACAATACAAGTCAGGACATGTTAAATTCGAGATAAGTAAGCGAAAACGGTACCAGGTAAAGATTGTGGACGTGGAACATCTGCGTCTTTCGGCGGGGTAGGAGCATTTCCAAAATTGTCAGTTAGCCACTGGGTCGCCCCTCGTTTTAAAGGAGAAGGAACTGGAGAGTCCATTTGCTGGGCCTCCGACATCCCGTCGTCGTATGAATCATCCACGTAATCGGCGTCGTCAACAAACGCGCTGAGATCATCTCCTACGCTTACGGCCTCTTGTGACAGCTCCTCATCCATGAGTGTATCCACATCTTCCACTTCAGCATCTGTTTCCACAATGTCTACACCCTCAGAATTCCCGTCGATAATATCCTGTATCGTCAAGGAGCCCTTGACGCTTTCCAGGTCTTCGATAGTGTCCTTTCCGAAAATGTGCTCAAGGAAACATGCGACAAGGTAGATCATCACAACATTGCCTCGCGCGCGCAGTACTCCCGCGAGCTCTGCAAATGTCTGCATCGCTGCATCGTTCACCTTCATTGAGGATACCTTTGTGATGGGGCTGCTTGCAGCCTGCACCTCGCGGCGGAAGCGTGTAATGAGCTGGAAGGCGGGATCACGAGCGATGTGTGGGGGTGGCTTGTCGTTCCGCTCTTGCTGGTCGCGAATAAGGCCAAGGCGGTGGTAGATGCGCATCTCCAGTTCAGCTGGCGACTGATACCTGTCCCTCTGGTCATCGTAGAACTCCTTAAGAGATAGGAGGGCTTTCGGGCGATTAGACTGTTGGTAAAAATTTGCCCAAGCTCGTATCCAACTTACAGTTCATAAGTTGTTGTATTTCTAAGGCCCTGTCAAAGGTCGATACCCCATACAGCAAGTGTAGGGAAAGTATGTGAAATCGTGTACAACGTTCGTGGCATTCCATGGCAACAGAGCCCTTATCTTGCTGGATCGTGAAGTCGTTGCGCACCGCGCGCGACCTGTCACGGACAAATGCTTGGGTGTCCGGAAAGCCGCCACGCAAGATGAGGTCGTGAAAGAGGTAGTCCAGAGTCATCTTTGGAATTTGGAATGCCATAGTGTAAATGCAGGTTGAAAAACATATAATAATCAGGGCGAGCGCACCTTGAGGACAGGTGCAGGTCTTAGATCAGAAGGAACGATTTTGTCGCCTTGGCCGCGCTCGTATATCTTCACGGCATGCCTATGGTCGACCTTCTTGGTTGGTTTTCCGTCGGGTCCCATAAGCTAGCACCGCATATGTCAGGAAATTGTCAGAGTAACGGACTGATTGAACTTTTCAGAGGATGTGGCACACGCACGCATTCCCATTTGTCCAGGTTGTTCTCCCTTTCACGTCGGTAGCGTTCGAACTCTGGACACATGTCTTGGCAGGTCCCGACGATGGTAATAGCCTCGTCCAACCGCTTGGGCTTAGTTGGATCGTCCATCTTGCCTTCGCGTATTGCGCGTGCGCGTTCGATATCGCGTGCCTTGACGAGCTAGAAAGCGGGGAGCGCAGTGAAAGCAGTCGACGGTAAATCATGAGCACGAAAGAAAAAGAGGGGATGGCGCAGAATCTGACGTGGCGGGTAGGTTACGAGTGGTAAAAGTTGGCAGACGTACCTCTTCCCAAGTTTTCACCGTACCGTTCGAATAAGCAGGACCCGCATCGGAGACATGTTCAGCCTCGTCCTCCGTGCCGTTCGCTGAAGGCGCAGCACTCCGCGAGGCGCGATCATACGTCGCATGCGTTCCGCGCGCATGCGCGCCGCGTACACTTATCCCCCGACCGCGTTCCCACTTGGCCTCTGGGGTCGCCGACGGACTGCGTCCACTGACCCACGTTTTGTTCTTCGAGGGCAAGTGTGCATGTGTGTGCGGGCCACCGCCGCGCGTGCCCAAGCCACGGATAAGAGGGCGCGCCTTATGCGGCGCTGCGGCGTGCATCTGCGCCGCCGCGTCGTTCATGTTTCGTTCGTGTTTGGAGGAGTTCACGTCGCGCTCGACGCGGGACGGCTCGTCCGGGGTCGAAGTTCGTGAACAAGAGTGAGTGACACTCCGGATACGCCGAGATGATCGCCATGTCACGTTTCCTTTTCTAGATGCGAGCAAGCCCAGACTCAGGGGTGTCCATTCGGACGACCTGTCTTCACTCAGCACTCAAAGTGTCTCGCGGAAGCTCTTATTAAAACTTGTAATGTTTATTTCTCTTCAGAAGTTATAATATACAACGTACAATGTATACAGCAAACGACATGTGGTGAATACAGGACAACAGATTGGTTTGTTTGGATAGCGAACGTAGAAGTATTCCCTATTGACTCTGGCATTCACATTCATAATTATGTGTCTGAGCCTTGAGTCGGGATATAAGTAAAAAGGAAAGGGAAAGGATGTGGACCAAAAGTACAATAAAAAAACTCCCGATATTGCAGCAGACAAGGAGCGCGAGCGAAAAAGGCGATTACAAACACAGGTCCTTTAGACACATCTTAAGTGTCCGGCGTCGTAACTGCATCCCAAGACCAAAGTTGAATAGAGGCGTCTCAGGGCGCGTAAGCAAGCGCCGCCCATGCAATCACCATACCAAGTGATGTGTACCCAGCGGCACTCGCCACGTTCCGCATGACTTTGCCAACCTCAATGCTCGTGCGAGCACGCTTCGCTGGTCGCTCACAGTAACGCCTGCGCTCACTTGACAGCTCCGCGCAGTTTGCAACGGCAGAAGTCGCCTCCTCCCTCTCTTCGTCGTCATTTCTTCTGCGCTTCAAGCTCGAGGAGCTGGGTATTGTCTGCGAACATTTCGTTTGTACGGCATCGATTTGACGGCTGCCTGAGGACTCTGTGGAGTTGGCCGAGCCCGTAGGTGTCTCACTAGGCGCCCGGTCGTTAACCTGAACCGCCTGCTCGACGCGTGTCGCCAGAGGCCTCGGCTCTTGTGCACTCGAATGGAGTATCACATTTGCCTCATTCAGTTTTGTGACAGCACTCTCCATCAGCGATGACAGACGACGCAGCTCTAAATTATGTCGAAAGAGTTAACAGAGGAAACGTTAAATTAACGCACAGAAAGGCGAGTAAGGCTAACCTTCGCGTATGCCGGCCAACTCCTTCTCTACCTCCTTAGGCACGACCGACGGTAACGGTGCAGAAGGAACAGCCGGGAATGAGGCCGACTTCAAGATCGCAGCACTATCCCTAAGCTCCACCATACGTGCCTCGAGAGCATGGATCTGAGAAAGAAGGGGTCGTGAACTGTCCTCAGGACCCGAATCCCAACTAGCGTCCCAATCAGAGTTCCAGTTCCAAATGGAGGGCTATTAGGAAGTTGAGATTAGCCATCTTCAGGAAAACATAAGAGAGTGAAAGATAATGGAAATAGAGATCCAGAAATTAGAAAATGGCAGTCGCCAATACGACTAACACGGCTGAAAGCCCCGGGACATCCAGAAGTGCAGGTGCATGCTGCTGGAAAGTACAGAGCAACTTAATATAACACATACCTCCAGAGAATCATGCCCAAGAAGCTGGGGTAAAGATGTGCGCTTAGGTTTGACAGCATCGACCGTTGCCAGTGCAGAATCGGGGAACCTCTCCTCCACAAGTTTGGGTTTTCCATCACTCTCCCGTAAAGCTTGCGCAGTTTGTTGGGCTCTAGCGTTGGTATGGAGATCAAGCTCGTCCACGTCTGCATCTGCACTCGCGTTCATATTCGCCTTTGCCTCCGAGCTAAGGACCTGCGCGCGGAAGCTCGGGCTTGAGTCGAGACTTGGGCTAGGCGAGATCTCCATTGGAGCCTCAAACTCCTCGCCCCCGTTGATCTCGGCCTGATCCCCACTCTCCGCCTCGAATTCCTGGGAATTCCTATCCTCGTCTTCGTTTTCCGACTCAGGCTCGTCGGCATACATGTCATCTCCGTCTCCGTCTTCGTTCTCTATCCGGATCTCGTGGCTACCGACTTCACCAGCGTTCTCAGTGCTCACATACCCAGGATTGGTCTCGGAAACAAAAATGGGCATGAGCCCAGTATCTGTGAGCCCAAGCTGATTCTCCGGGTAGGACGGAAATGCATAGCTGTATAAGTCTCCTTCGTTCCCGAATCCGCCCCCGCTCGAGCAGTCGATTTCTTCCTCACGAACTTTAGCCTTGAAGTCCGTTTCCGAGCTCCGGGAATCAACATTCAATGTCACATCCCCGTCCTCAATTGCGTCACTGCTACTAGTGGCGCCCCTATTCCTACTCCGACTACCCTCTGTGCCATTGATATTGTCTGTGTTTCCGAAGATGCCAAGATCGCGTAAAGACAGATGCGGACGAAGCGGCGGAAACGGCGGGAGAGGAGGTAACTGAAGGTTCTGAAGGTTGTGAAAGCTCTGGAAGGGCAGGGGCAACATTGAGCGCAGACGCGCGCCTGCACTCAACCCCGTATCCACGGAGCCTGATTCATTGGTACTGGCCTTGTTGTCCATGGCACTGTTGTCCTTGATGCAATCGTGAATGATACTCGCAGGAAGTCCCAAGTTAATAGGTGACGAAAGCGGAGACGTGCTTGATGAAGACGAATAAGAGCTCAGGTCTTCCTCGTCGCCTTCGCCAAAGGAAGAAGAAGATATTTCATCGTCCTCCTCATCATCCTCGCTGTATATGCCGTAACGATTTGATGCATCGAGCGCGGGGTTGACCGATGAGGGAAGTTTCCCGGAAGCCTCGGTTTCGGCTTGTAGGAGCGTCACTCGTACGACGACGGGCTGCCAGAACTGTGTTGTGCAAAAAAATGTGAGAAAAGGCAATGGATACCGGCAGAAATGGAGATGGAGTTTCAAAGATACAAGATAATGGTCAGAATGGATGAAATATATATAATAAAGGGCTCGTATGAAAAGGAGCATGATGCTTACACTTACCCTGTCGCTTCGGTAAATGGATTTTCCGAGATGAACAATATCCCCAGAGCGTAGCGTATATGGCTTGTGCGGTACAAGTTTATCTGAAATACGTGTGCTGCCAGCGACGGTAGTCTGTAAGTACGACCCGTGCATGGAAGCAAGGTCCATGAAGGAAACCTGATACATTCACAGTCAGTTATCACGCAAAAAATATGTATAAGTGAGCGGGTGAGGTCTGGACGTAGATGTGCGAAGTGGAGGTTTCAGATGAATGACGCGGCGGGCACAGGGCACATCGACGATAATAATAAACAAGCGCCGGGCAGCAACTTGCATCGCAGGACTGGCCAAAGTGACTCACAGAACCGTCGCTCTCAAAGGATATCCGTGCATGCTGTCTGCTCATAACGGGGCTACTGAATGTTGCGCGTGCGGCGCTGCCGGATGCTGTACTGTGGACATCCGGACAATGCCTGACGACGGTCGCACGCACAAGATCAATCGAACGATGTTGCGCGCTGTAGAAACGGTAAAGTCGACACTCGTCGCCTTGGTCTGACATGTCATCGCATGAAAGAGTGACGCCTGAGTTGCATCCCGCGTCGTCAGAGGAGAGATCAGTGCCAGATCCCCTATTGCGATAAAGACAAAGCACCTATCGCAAGACTCCCATCATCGTTGCCGTCGAGTTTGTCCTGCGAATTAATGTCTTGAGTGGGCTGTCGTCCATGTACGCTTGGGTCCATGGTGGGTAATGGTAGTGGTATTGCAAGGGGACGACGTCAAGGACGACGTTGTGGTCGGATCGAAAGGCACTCGCCAGTCGCCCACCGGCACGCTGCGGGTGAGGCGGGCGCTAATGGAATGACTTGCATGCAGTCACGTGTGCTACCGCATCCGACCCCTCAGCGCCCAGACTTGGACCGCCATCTCGGTATGAGGGCAAGTACCGCTGCAACTTGAAGTCCCCCGGTGATGTCTGATATCGCAGGCGAAGCGTGCTCTCTCCTCTTCGTCGCATGCCTGGAAGTCTTCTCCGGCTTTTGTTTAGACTTCGCGTCCATACGTGCGTACTATCTGGGCGCGGGGGCAGAGCAACGGCATTATTGACAAGTTTATTCCCCTTTCGTATGCAGGCCATAACTGTACAAACTGCGTGAGCTGTTGCTCCTACTGCTCATCCCCGTGCGGTAAATCTAGTCGCCACACCATGCAGCTTGCGGATGACAGCACAGAACGCGAACCTCTCATCCGCTCGACACAGCCTATGCCTGTGCCCGAACTAGCATCCACGACGATGGATCCGACGGGAGCTACGTCAAAAACGTGAATCTGCATGTTATTCTGCTCCATGTCGAACATCATGCGGGCCTTCTTTCCCGCGTTTTCTCGCCAGGACGTTTCCTCGCATTGCCAAATGAGAATGATGACTTCAACAGTCGTTGCTCCAGTCCTGCAACTGTCTGCTTACCTGCGCGGATTACCTTACTGCTTGCTGGGTTGTATAAAAGAGCAAATCACGTACTGGCATACTCTGCGTGAAGTGGCATAAAGTTTAGGCAGGGCCGCTGTTTTGCAGTGAGCAAGAGTAAAGCAATGTGTTCTTCCTAAAATTAAAACAAAAAGGACAGTATCTCATCCAAACTTGCACATTCGTCCAGGTCCCTTACGGTGTGCACCGGATGATATCTCGAGGATAACAACAGAAGTCTAGAAATAGGTGCAATGTAACGACCGCCTCACTATACTCAATGCGCCGCCGAACCTACTGATGGCTCGTCCACGATTATATTTTCTACAAATAAGACATGACCTTAGGCACATTCAATATTGGATCCCAAGGAACGCGTCCGACTGGAGAAGCACACTATTTAGCACAATTAATCGCAAAAATATATTCGGGTACGGGGAGTCGAACCCCGAGCTGGGGTTCAAATCCTAGTGTACCCTTTAGGAACTGTATTCCCATGAAATCATATGAATAACGGCCTCTTGACGGCACTCATCCCGATATAGAAGCCCGCAAGGCCCGGCGTTTTCAACTTTTCCGCACCGAGTCATTTGAGGTTCAACGACTTACTAACGCAACTCTACGACTTTAAGAGTCGTCTTGCCGCCGACGGACTTGGCAGCAGGCATGAAGTCGTCCTCTTCAGCTTCTGGCAGTTCCACCAGCGCACTTAGTTTTGGAGCTGTTCGCCATATTCACAATGCTATCTGGTCAAAAAAAGGACAGACCGCTCTGTCTACGACCGTAGAGGAAGTAGGAATCGACAACGCTGGCAGCACGGGAAACCTCCTAGATAACGATGACTTTATGCTAAAGACTGGACCTTCTCTGGTCATAATGATATTGCAAAATGTCTTTTTACAGGTGACTAGTGTTGCCGCACTTTCTACGCTCGGCTTGATTCTGTTATTTCAACGCTAAAGACTCATGTCTGCGACAGATATCGTTTTTCTCTATAGTATCGTCCTCTTCCGCCTACGCCGAGCATCTCGGTGGAACTGCTACGTTTTCGGGTCTGGTCATTGGTATACCGACGGCGATCTCAGGACTTGCGCTTATCCCGCTCATGAGGATCGACGGAGGTAAGGTGGTCACAATATTGGGCTTAAGATAAAAGCTGAAAATTGTACAAGGGCAATACAAGATGGCCTTACACATCTCCTGCGGCTCCATGGTCCTCGGATCTATTCTATACGGATTAGCATACAAAACCAACTTCCTCTACCTCATCCTCCTGGGACGAATGGTCCAGGGCGTCGGTTTTATCGGCTTTTTATACACCAAGCGCTACTGCACCGATTCGCGTATTGTCGGGATACGCAGGCGCACGACTCTCGCAAGCTTCCTCGTCCTCGGACAGGGAATCGGCATGAGCGCCGGACCGTTTCTCGGTGGCCTGCTGTACAAGATCGGCTTCGCGAGCACGGTGTTCAACGGCTACACAGGGCCCGGGTGGGTCATGGCCGGTGCCTGGCTAGCGTTCTGGGTCGCATGCGCGTTGCTGTTTGAAGACGTCCCGCGCGCGGACCCCTCGCAGAGCACGCAAATGACAAGTCTGCCGCCACCCTCGCCCACACAGCCGACTCGCGTGCTCTCTTCCCGCCAGTGGGGCGTCGTCGTGACCATGTGCTGGTTCGCCATGACCTGCTTCTTCATCCTCGGCGCCTGGGAGTCGAACATCCCCGTCTTCGGCTCCGCCTCATCTCACACCGTCTCCGCCTCCGGCTCTACTCTCTCGCGTACAGTCCCCCACCTCGCGCTGCTCTCTCGAACACACTCACTCTACCCATTCCACTGGTCTCCCTTCGCGTCAGGCAACTTCATCGCGCTAGGCGGCGCCGCAATCTTCCCATTCCTCTTCCTCAACCTCCTGCTCGCGCGGCGTACGCAGGACCGACACATCCTCGCACTCGGCGCAGGTCTCGGTCTCGCAGGCCTCCTCACCGCACTCGCCCTACTTCGCTTGCAGCCCGCGACCGACGTGCTCTCGTACGGCGCCTTCTTCGCGTGTTGGTTCCTCGTCGCTCTCGGCTTCAACCTCGCGAGCACGTGCACACTTAGCTTGCTCAGCAAGCAACTGCCACCGTCGTGGAATGGTCGGACGAGTCTTGGTGAGCGAATTTTCTATTTGCGTGTTCTTTCTTCTCGTTCCCATACTGACTTCTGCCGGCACAGCCATCCAGTACAGCAATTATACCGGGCGAGTCACCGGTGCCGTTTGGGGAGGAAGTGGCGTCAAGGTCGGGATGTTGAACTATCTGGGTTTAGAAATTGCAATCATCGGAATTGGCGCAGTCATGTTTTTGACCTTATGGCGCGAGCTGAAGGCTAAGACAGGATAGAGCAAGTAGCGAAAAGACTAGGAGTTAGGCTTTGCTTTAGACTTCCTTATCGTTTATACACATAATGTGAATGGATAACTCGTCATGAGCTCGATTGGCCTTCTCTGGTCTCTCATCCGCGCGCAGAAAACGACATCAGAAGCCAGACAGGCACGAGTATTTACGCGGCTACTTATCGAGTACTTTTATTCTATAGTCACCTAATTCACGGAACCGTAACCTTCCTTGAACTTTCCCAGAACTGTCCACTGAACATAGCCCGTCACGAAGGACCATCCTCCAATCCACCATACTCGATCATACGCTTACAACTCGCGATAAGTAGTTACTCTGAGACGAGACCTTGATGGTTGCTTATTCATCATCAGTCACCCATTCGCACTTCCCCATTCCAACGTCCTGCAGTGCGGCCCAGTAGAAGCCCGTTCCGTGCGCAAGAATCCTTCCGAGTAAAGGTATTTCCTGCAAATCATGCATCACGCGGCGGAGGGGTGTTTTCTTGCTGTCAAGTGAGCCGGGGTGGAACTCAGACTCAACGGCGACCCACGTCCCCGGTGTAATGTGCATCCCGCTCAGTTTGCAGCGCTTGGGAGCACTCTGCAATTTTACCTCGCAGCCGAGGTGAGAGACTGATGAATGTTAGTGCATAAAATTGAGGATGATTTTCGACTAAACATATGAGACTTACATGAAAAGAGATTCCACGGGGAAAACAACCATCCGACATTATCGCCTCCGTCGGGCAAGCAGGTCGCCACGGCATCCCCACCCTTTTTATGACGAAGAATCTATTAGAACCAGATAGTATCCGCTCACGTTCCCTTGCCTTACATTAGTGACGCGCCACATTGTCCTAGGAAACTCAGAGAAGTGATTCATCCTGCCGTTAAAAGCTTCCACGATGTGCGTCAATGTATGTATAGCGATTCCGTCGACACTGTATATACTTACCATTAGCGGATAACACATCACAAACAACTGGCGCTGCGAAAAGGTAAACGTCCCGAACAACAACACTTGCCCCACACTCGTGAGGTTCATTTATTAAGCGCGCGTAAAAGAGTGAGGCAAGGGCGCAGCCGAGCGAATGACCCGTAATCCACTGTGATGTTTTTTGCATGAAATGATTTTTAGAGAAAATAATGTTTTTCTTACAACGTTAATTGGTTTCCCCGACGAGGACAGATGTGCTGAAACACTTTTGATTGCCTCAATTATTGTTGCTAACAAAAAGAAAATCACCGTGAGACTACCGCTTCGAAATAATCTGCAAATTAGGACTTGCTATACGGCATGCATGAGTCTGGAGGAATCCTTGTCGGAAATACTTTATTCATGAAACCATCGTGCGCTGGGACCTATTTTTAAGACAGCTATTTTGACATCGTTCAGTGAGTTCTGCACTGACCTTTGCCAAACCCTCTGAGCCACAAGCCTGCCTCGCGCATATGGATCGTGAAATCCGACGTCCACTCAGAAAAGTCGGTCGGAGTCGTGCCTTTGAATGAGACGATAATAAACGTGTCCTGCGGGTCCCAAAACAAGCCACAGAACGCGCTTCCGATGCTGTTGAGCTCTGAGATCGTCGTATAATTAAGTCCGAGCTTGTCGTATGCGATGTCGACGATCGTATTCTCCTTACAGCTTGTGCTATGCAGCTCCGCAGTGACGGCTTGGGCACCGGCAGTACCACATTTTTCTTCGAGCCTAGATCCAGGGGCTGTTTCTAAAAGGTCCGGGTCGGCGGTCTGTCCAAGATGAGAGTTCGAAGCAGCGACAGCCGCGGCTCGATGTGTGGCCCGAGAGTCACGCTCGTACATAAGTGCGGCACATTGAAGCCTACGTAACTACATATCAGCTTCACCATCAGGGATATTTTACACAGTTAATTACATACAGGAGTTTAGAAGCATCGAGGTTGAATATGCGCCGATTTAAGCGGTTGCGTGACTCTTTGATAGGCTGCGAGAGGTGTTTCCGACCCGCAGCAATTTCTTCCCTTGAGAGTTCTTCAAATATCGTCGGATACGCTAATTATGCCCTTCAGCGTCATTGAATAGTGATAGAAAATTAAACGTACAAGCATTAACAATACTGAGTCCATTGCACGCGTGTTTTGAAATGTAGTCGAACGATTCAACCACAAAGGGTATGTTACAGAGTAGGCACCAAAATAAGAGCACAGACATAATTATGCACGTCAAAGCAGATAAGGTTATGGCAGAAACGCAATCCATCAGACCTTTGTAAACGAGACCAGACTATGAGACGACGCAGCTTGTAAAACTGGTAGTGTGGAGAGCTCACAGGCGGGGAAGAAAATCACACCCCATGCTACCTTCGTCCAGGTGTTTAACAAGAACCAAAAATAGGTTTTGATCATTGCGTAGGAGCTATGAACCCATGACTTTCCGTATTTTCTTTCTGAGCCAGTCAGCTTTCGACTCAAATTGACGAACTCGTCCGCATGGAGGGCATGTAAATGGGAGAGTAATCTTTGCTGTTCATCCGCACCCTCTTGATGTGAGTCTTGGCCCGAGAGGGAGAATGCCTTGATTTGCTTAGGAGGGGGTGACGGAGGACAGCGAACCATCCTCGGCTTTTTGAATGTCCCTTGTTTTGAGATCTAAGGGCCGTTGTTGTGCCTGCTTGTGTGTCTGTCAAGTTCAAGCAGTAGCAAGGGGAGACACCAAGTACGAAAACAGATGTAAGCCTGAGAGGTCTATGCCACCGACAGTCCTACAGCCTACAGTAGGCCGCCGATGTTGGCCCACAAGACGGTTTCAGAAACTTGAAGTAGATGGGGTTTGAGCACCAGAGATAAACGAGCTCGGCCAAAGTCTTGTCTTGAGAAACAACAGGAGAAACTTATCACAGAAAGACAGGCGAACACCAGGCTTACCGCATTGCTTTTTTTAAGACGAGAACTCAGGCAAGCAGACACTGGCAGTGCCACACGGGTTCTTTTAAATTAAATCGATATCTCGGAAACCGGCCCTAAACGACCCAGGCATACAGTACGTCTAGAGTGATGTCATCGTACCAGTCTATTATTAGCAGCGGACAAAAGTGTCAAGTCAAATAAAAACGACTTGTACTGAAATCAGTTTCAATGTTCAGAAAGATTATGACAAAATTCGGACTATATGAAACAGAAACAGGACTTATGCTACAGTGGAATTAAATTACGATGTACAGATGTCGGAGGATGACAGAAGACGCGTCATTTTTGTCTGGACATATACATACGACTAAATACAACCAAACTCCTGCTACCAGGGTATTGGCCATGGGGATTATTCGCGTCGCTCCTGTCTTTCGTTTTTTGTTAGGTGCACGAGGAAGAAGGGGACATTTCTCTGTATTGCAAAATATGAGACACGAATCCGCTTCGAATATCATAAACGACTTGCAGACGAGGGGCCCGGAGTAGAAATCTGCTTCTTCTTTCTTCTTCATTTGGACCTCAGGGATGCTCTGCCTTTATCGGGGCCGTGGGGACATCCACGAAGGAGCAGTTATAATCGTGGTTCGGCTCAGCGCTCAAAGGAGTCGGCCGAGCCAACAACGTCCCGACGCACGTGACATTCTTCTGGTTATGTACGTAAGCATTAGTGATCGCTCGTCGGTCTTCGCCGAACTCGAAAAGTAGCAACTGACTGGGTGACCATTAGGACGGCCACTGGCACCGCAGCTCTGAAGAACTGGGTACTTAAGAGCTCGAGGCGAGGGATGTATCGACATATCTGAATTTCCGTGATTTACACCGGCCTGCAACTTTCTTTCGGGACCACTCTCCACTGAACGGGCCGCTGTCTAACGAATCTAATATCCTGCCGAGTCATGGTCCCAAAGGTCAAACTCGCAATTATCGGCGGAGGTCCTTCCGCGTTCTTCGTAGCCTCACGACTGCTACAACTTCTACCCACTACTCACAGCTCTCATCCATCTCTTGGTATACACATCTACGACAGGCTGTGGGCACCGCACGGACTCGTGAGGTATGGCGTTGCGCCTGACCATCCAGAGGTAAAGGTGAGTTCGTATTTCCAATCTATATTAATTCCTTCTTTTCATTTTCAAGTTCCACACGCTAACGCTACAACCGACTGGGTGGGCAGAACTGCACGCACAAATTCGACGAGGCCGCCCGCGACCCGCGACTTTCGTTCTTCGGAAACGTGAATATCTCCTCGACGCCTTCACCTGTCCCGCACGCTGTCGACGTCCCGCTATCCTCCTTTTTTCCACATTATACCCACCTTCTCCTCGCGTCCGGCTGCACCATCCCTAAACTGCACCCCTCTCTCCCGCCCTCACCCTTCTGCCGCCCCGCGCTCGACCTCGTCCACTGGTACACTCAACACCCCGCCGCGTCCAAGGCACCTCCTCTCGACGAAATAGAGCACGTGTCCGTGATTGGGCACGGAAACGTCGCGCTTGATGTCGCCCGCATGCTCCTCGCCCCAATCGAGCATCTCGAGAAGCACGATGTGCCCGAACCCGTACTCGACACGCTGCGCCACTCGACGGTGAAGCACGTGAGCATAATAGGACGCCGCGGCCCTCTTGAGGCCAGCTTCACAACGAAGGAGCTGCGGGAAATGACGAACCTCCCGAACGCGTCGATGGCCCCGCTGTCCCCAGACGCACTCGCCGCCGCCGCCGGAGGCCGGGACCTGACCCGCCAGCAGACGCGATTGTTGCAGCTGTTGGCTAAGGGCTCGAAGAATGCGTTCGGGACGACGCCGAAGACGTGGTCACTCGAGTTCTTCCGTTCGCCGACGGGACTCACAGCCTCGCCAGCGTCTTCAGCACGCGCCGCACGCCTCTCCCTTGCACATACAGCGCTTGGCAAAGACGGACGTGCACTTCCGTCTGGTGAGACGTCTACACTTGACACCGACCTCATTCTGCCATCGCTCGGATACCACGCTGAGCCGATGGGCGCGTGGTACGAGCCCGCACACGGACATGTACGCAACGTCGGTGGCCGCGTCGTCGGGTCGCGAGGGCAGGTGCTGCGCAACGTGTACGCAAGCGGCTGGGCGGCGACGGGTGCGCGCGGCGTCCTTGCAAGCACGATGCTCGACGCGCACGCGGTCGTCGACACGCTCCTCTCCGACCTTCAGGGACAGGCAGGCGGTTACCAGCTGCTGCAGACGGGTGGGGTGACACCGCCAGTCACGAACGTGTTAGAAGGCGAAGTGGAGAGCGTTTTGAATGCTGATGCAGATATGGACAGCGTGCCCAAAGAGTTAGAGGCTGCGATTGCAAAGTGCCTGGTCATGAGTTACGATGACTGGAGGAAGATTGATGCAGAAGAGGAGCGGCGCGGAAGAGAGGCGGATAAAGAGCGGGAGCGGATGCTTTGGGAAGAGGCCCGCACATTCATCTCGCCTTGAGGCGAGTATAAAATTCATCGTCGTGCCTTACTTCTGGCCTTTCGCAGACGAAATTGCATAGACAAACGTCCTTCCCCAACCCGCCGATTCTGGAAAAGTGGAATTTGAAGGCCCCCGTTTTCAGAAAACTATAAAGCACTTGCTCTATAGTTTGCTTGAACAGGACGGCCACTGAATGGCTTGCCTATGTGAGTCCGGACTATCACCAGGTGGCTTCCGTCTGTTTGCCAGGTATCGAAATTACTAGTCCCCTCTCAGTCACCCATAAGCCCATAAGAGTAGTAGCCGCTGCCCAAAGTACAAGACTGGGCAATAATGTAGTGGATTTTAAGAGCATGAGGGGTTCGCATCGTGCGCGCGGATAAGCTTGGCGCGTACAGTGTCCGTCGGTGCCAAGCCCGCTCACATGGGGGTAGAGATATCGAATATTGAATTGAATGTAGACCGCAACTCTCTCAAAACGCGCTTACACGCCTGAGTGGCCGTGCTTCGTCCGCTCCCATCACCATGTCCGTCGTCCTCGAGCGGAAGAGCGAGCTGGGCGACGCCCCGATCGTCGTCGTATCGGACGTCGAGCACGCCGGCGGCGAGGACGAGGTAAAGGACACGGCCAAATCGCGTGTTGAGCGGCGACGTTCGTGGACGCGGTGGGAGTCGGGGCCGTCGCAGGAGGGGACGACGCTGCGCCTGTTCGCGCACAACTGTAAGCCCGACATCATACGCTGGTGCTCAAATCTGTAGATGACGATGAACTCCATCGGTGATTAGTTTTCTCAGAAGAGGTGTCGGCGTGCCGGCGAGCGTATTTAAAGCTCGTCTTGCGCGCGACTATTCTTACCATCATCCTGACGTGGGCTTGCTTACCCATGTGCGTTGTTTTTATTATTATTTGTTTATTTTTGTTGAGGTTCATTTTCATTTGCTCTTCTAGCTACTGGGGCTCGCTTTCAGCCTCTGCGGAATTGACTGGCAACCTTGAAGCTTGGGTGATAAACCGTGATGAAGGGCGGATTGGCGAGTCGTTCGTGAGTGCGGTGATTGCTGCTCCCACAAAGGGCCCTGGGGCACTCTTGTGGACTCCAATCAATGCTTCAATTGCCGGGGACGATGAGACTATCGCACAGGCAGTGATAAATGAACAGACATGGCTTGCCGTCGTAGGTCTGTCTTCAGTCCTTGGGGAGTAACCCCCTCATGTCATGGAAAAGATATTGACGGAAGCGTTTAGTAACGAAGAATGCCAGCACGCGACTGAGTGCTGCGCGGGCTTCGGGAGATGTGACATACGACCCAACGTCCGTCTTTACGGTTTACTACGCCCAAGTAAGAGGGTTACTCCTCAGCCTTCTCGCCCTTTACGTTGCACTCATGAGCACTTCGAAACGTTTGAGGCTCGGAATGATGTAGCTACAGGCAATTTCCTGCTCCCAGCCGCGACCGCGATGCTCTCCAATTTCACGTCGACATACGCGACTGCCTCTACACAGCGCTTCCTCGCAACAATTGTCGCGCAGAATGGGTCCGTGAACATCACTGCCCTGAACGGCATCGCCCAGGCGCCGCAGACAATAAGCCCCGGCATCGGATATCGACTTGTGAATTTACGTCCATACACGTCTCCTGTCTCTCAAGCAGTCTTGCTTGTAGGGAACATTTATTTGTGCATATTCACGTGAGTTGTCAGCAATGTACCAGGCGTTTCTGTTGGATACTAATCTAACCCGGTGCTTTCCTCTAGCTTCATGCTTGTAAGAGTCTAAACCTCATCCAGACTATATGCGCTCTAACAATGTTCCCCTCCTCAGGCGATGGCTCATTCCTCTGCGCGCGCCTACGTCGAACAACACCTCACCTTTTCGTCGTATCTCTCGATTAGGATTGCGACACCACTTTTACTTTATATCCCGCTCAGCCTCAGTTACGCCATGGTCAGTCTAGCGTTCAGGCTGCCGTTCGGAGCGCGATACACGTACGGCACGGGCTTCGTCGCGTTCTTCGCGTACATCTACCTCGGGATGTGTGGGCTCGGACTTGCACTTGAAGCGATGATCACGGTCCTTACGCCGCGATTCGTGCCGTTCTTCCTCGTTTTACTCGTGCGTGCTGAAGTTCAGGAGCTGTTTGCCTATATTTTAACTGACACTGTAATCTACAATAGATCATCGTCAACATATCCACCGTCTCGCTTCCGCCAGACTTGCAGCCGAACATCTACACATACGGCATCGGTTTCCCGTTCTGGAACATGTAAGAGCACCCTATTTCTGCGATAATTCCAATTCTGACGAGTGACTCGCATTAATTTCTTCCAGTCAGCAGGCAATACGCACAATCCTTTTCGACACCGCCTCGCACCTCCCGCAGAACGCCGGCGTGCTTATTGCGTGGGTCCTCCTCTCCTGCGGCACACTTTCTACGTTCACATGGCTCCTGCACGTGCGTGACCTGCGACGGACGCACCGCGCTCGTTTGGCGTGGGGA
>JAKOPK010000027.1:0-154337 GCA_024195185.1 Coniferiporia weirii
TGGGCCTTTAAGAAGCGCGGGTACTGTCCGACGATGTACATGATGTTCGACGCGACGATAGCTTTATTATCCTTCCCGCGTTTCATTTCGACGAGGCCGAGAAGCTCCTTGATAACCGTCACGAGGAAGCGTTTCTCCGTTTCCTCGTCTGAGGAAAATTATGAGCCGAATTCCAACAAACTCCAGGATACAAAACTCACTCATTGCACCAGAAATCGAACCAATGGCCCAGCAAAGAGTGTTAAGGTTGTTCCATGACCATTCCGTACCATCCACTTGTTTGCCAAGCTTTTCAGTGAGAATAGTCTCAGTATCAAGAACATCCAAATGGGTCAAGTAGACAAGCAGTTCGCGCATTGACTTGTACAGGACAATGGTGTCACTTTCCTTCATGAACTCACGCACGACTTCGCCTTCGTCATTTTCCACCACAAGTACCTTAAATAATGGGTGAGCTACTTATAATCATATAAGGTCTCGGACGACCTCACTAACCTCTTCAGGCTTGACCATCTTCTCGATAACGACAAGGCGGAGATTCGAGAGAACATCACTGTATATATTTTTTCGTAGTGATATGCTGTTCAACATTGACGATCCACCCAGGTTGAGTCCCATAAGTAATCCTGAGTCTCCAATCGGAAGGCTTTGGATCTCTTCGTACAACTCCGCGACTAGCTTCAGCCAGTACTCCAGACAGATCTTAAAAACCTCCCGTTCGTCGACTTGCGAGATCTTCACCATGTATAGGTGAGCATTCAGGAGCACGTCACGGTTTTGCTCTGTCTCAACGGCACGTAGATGATTTGAGAGAAAGTTCGTAAGGAAGAGCGCGAGGTTTAAGACGAGTTCTTGCCCTGCATCGTTTGCGTTTGCGTAGGCTTCGGCGATATTTGTGTTTGGCGGGATCATGCGATTGACAGAGGTCATTACCATTGCAAAGAGAATAACGAATTTGGGATCGTACTCCGGCCCAACACTCAGTGACGCGATCTCGGCTAAATTTTTTAGAGTAACATTTCTGAATTCAGAGGCCTCGAGGAACTGCAAAGGGCTCATTAGCATCATCTTTATGCTCTAGTATATATTCGATGTAACCTACCCTCGTCATAAGCAGGTCTATAATGGTTGTTTCAAAAATGTAACCAAGTGGGATCCAATTCAAGAAACGCAAGAGTGTTTCTAACGTCGCTTTGATGAGAGAAGTTTTCTGGGCCTCCTCAAGGACTTCTAAGCAAAGCTTGAATATCTCCGAGAACTCGCCACACATCTGGTTCTTTAGGCTCTTAGTCTTCGCCTGTGTCATCTGCTCAGCCGAGAAATCGAATATTTCTTCAGATAGGAGCTTGAGGATGACCATGTTGTTTTCGCAGAGCGTTAGGTTAGTCTTGGACGATTCCACAAGTTCAGGAATGAAGTTGGGCCAGTTGTGTGGCCATTCTTGTTTGAGAATCTACTGTAGTTAGGTCACATAATACGAGATATACGTAGTAACGTACCTGCACTAGGGCCAGATTGAGTTTATTAACATAAGACTTCTCCTTGCGCATAGAAGCGTCGTCTGACGACACTTTTACGACAACCCCAACAATGAAGTTACGGATTCCTGAACCCTGAATCAATACGTGCCAGAGAAGCAACATGTCAAAGGCACTGACCTTGCCGTTGACCATCAGGTAGTGATTTCCAACGCGTCTGAACAAGTTTCTCCAGAATTTGTAGACCTATGTACTGAAAATGCGTCATATATAAGCATCGCACATCGCATCGGCTGGCATCGGCACTAGGGTAGCACGGACCTTCGACTGCTGAAACGAGGAGCGTTCCAAAACTTCCGGTACACGTGTCCAGGAGTCCGGATGCTCTTCAAATTGTGTCAGCACACGCTGCGCCATTTGTTGCTGAAGTAAAATTTCCCAAGTCAGCACCTTTGTCCGTCTTACAACAGAGCTACGAGTCCACGCACTTCGTTGCCCGATCCCGAATAAAAGGCCATTACGACGCGATCTAGGAGCTCAACATCAAAGGGCTCGCGCGAGAAATCCAGTAGAGCCTGAGGTTTGAGGACAAGGTAAGCCCAGGGGCAGCAACCGACGCGATGACCATCAATCGGCGCGGCGCATTCAGCCAACACTTGGTCGCGAAAAGGATACATACCTCCATGACTGTCGCGCACGACTAACAAAATTTGTTCGTAGACAATAGGTGGGGTTGCGTCGGGGCGAGTTTAAAGAGCTTAGAGGATGCCCGAGGATGTGAGCGTCGGGTTACCGGGCGTCGATGGTAGATGGAACCCGGATGGGTAGAGGGCCACCCGGATGTAGGCCGTGCGGCGGTGCTTACCGAAAATGGATACCAGGCTTCGCAGATTATAATGACGTGCGCAGCAAGCATGTGGCGGTGACCTACTTACATATGCGAACTCGTGGCACATTTAATATTGGCGACTCCCAGGACAAGAAAAAATAAGGTGCTCATAGAGATCCGTGTTAGACGCAATTTGGTCTGTAAACAATACGCGTCTACTATTTTCAATACAATTTTATGCTCAAAAAAAGGGATGCTATGACAATAGGAGGACAGGTACTTTAAGTTACGGGGCTGGACGAAGTGGACGGGCCCGCCCGGTCGGCGGTCCCTTTCCACGCTCAAACGTTTCCTTATAGTCATATTGTACAACAGCAATTAACACTTTAAAGTGACCAATGACTTAATGTAAAGCAAGCAGGTGCTGGCAAGGGGTATATACAAGTGTCCATTTGGCTGTGCGCCTGCGCCAGCCAAGTCATTTCCCAAATATCGTACTATGCAATTTGTTAGCTACCAGGTTACGCGGAAGGAAACAGAAAAGGGTTACACACACACGATATTCCCCTACTCACGCAATCGTGCAAAATGTGATACTGATGGAACCCCTTTCTGGGTCAACAGTTCCTCCGCCGGTTTTGCCTTGGGGCCCATCCGTAGAGGCAGCGGAGATATTGGAAAACACGTTAACGCGGGTGAAGGTGTCCATAAATGCGGAGTTCCTTGCACAGAGGATGATATAGAGTGGCTTGTATGAGGTACGGGAACAGGTGGATGGAGGCTTCGCGATGGCTAGTGAGAATGTCGAGAAAAGCGTAACCTCCTCTTATACGTTACTCCTAGGAGTCGTAAATAGTAGGACAATAGCGTGACGCTATGCGACTGACGAAGAATACGCACAGAATGGTCAGCGCCGCTTGTAGCTGTGCGGTGAGTCGTCCAATTGTCAAAGGAACCGCAGGAAAGCGGACGGATTGGCTGTGCTCTGAACAGATCAGGATTAGGTGCTGGAGACTCAAATTTCAAAGCATATCGTGTAATCTTGTATATGGCATGGGCGTGTGTAGCACGGGCGTCTGTTAGCAACGGGAAAAGAAAGTACAGGTCACCAATGAGTATCAGAGTCGAACGGTGTAAGGCTTTGATCCACAGATGAAATCGTATGAGATGCGGTAGAGGGATCACATAGGTAGCGAGCTAGCAAGTTGGCAATGGACTAGGGGTTGTCAAGCGGATGTATATAGTGTGCCGGAAAGCATTTTTGAGACCAGCTCCGATGCAGAATTGGCATCCAGTCGTATGCTCGTTGTTAAGCTGCATTCTGGTCGACGACAGAGAATGCACGGCCTGGGATGGTATTGTAACCCGGGTCCACTGCGTTCTGCGCTAACACTGGGAGTCTTTTTTTTAACATTAAAAGTGGCCCGGGCACACTGCAGTGCCGAATGTGACCATCAAACCGCACGACACGCAAGACCATGTAGCGTTGCTTTGGCCTGATACGATTAATTGTGCGCAAAATTAACTTTGGGTTGAGCACAGTGCCCTGGGGTGAGAAGAGGCCGACAAACGCGTAGTAGCCAGAACTTTAGGAGTAGGACCACGAGTCAGAGTCGCTAAATTAAAGCCACAGTTCAACAAAGCAAGAGATCACGTGCGGGTCGACTGGCGCGACAATCGAGCATTTAGTCTTTCAGGATTTGGCGCCGTCGACCTGTTCTCCATCGATTCCCAAGCCAAACAAAACTGGCAATCCACGCACACTGTTTATCCATTCTGTGAGCCTTTGAACGCGTCGCTTTTGTTGCAGTTACTCACTGCATTCTGCGATCAGGCCGACAACACCATGAGCGCCTCCGAACCGGCGGCCAACTCGAGCTCGCGCGCTGCGCGTAACCTCGGTGATCTCCTCGCAAGTATCGAAGTCAACGCCGACTGGTCCGCTGTCGAAATTACTGCACAGTCACTCGCCAATGGTCTACGTATTCGTGGAGGTCCAGGTAAGGCGCCTGGACAAGCTGCTTATACGACTCACTCGTAAATCGCCGAATGTTAATTGTAGTTGACGAGCATACTGCACTCGGGAGGACACTCCTCCCGCAGACCCTTACTTTACTCCTCAAAGCCGCGCTCGAGGGTCAGCGTACTCCAGACGATACTCATACCTCGGCAATCTTCGAGCTTCTGCGAGTCGGAGCGAACTTGTGCATGGACCACAGTACGTTCCTCTTATCAAAGCGTCAAACAATTCATTCATGACTGTTACAGATGAGAATCGCGGCTACCTTCTTGATTCTGGTTTTCCACAGCTCGTCGTGTCTTTGTTAGAAGGGTACGCAGAAACTCTCCCTGAGATTCCCTCACAGCAGCCGATTCCGCTCTCGAATCCGCATCTCGGGATAATTAAAACCGCAATTGGGGCACTGTTAAATCTGAGCTTGGGATACGGTGGGTTGTAACCCGCCCTTCGACTTCCAGGCACTAAGACTTCGATCAGAGCCCGTACAGACACGTCTGATATCACTTGAGGTTCCCGTGACGCTGCTTCGCCTGTCCATTTCCATTTACCCCCCTGGCGCATGGCTTTTGGCCGATGAAGCGTCTTTGGCCCCAATAGATGCGGACTGCTGGCTTGTGAGGAAAGGAATATCCGATTGGTCGTGGAGAGCCATTTCAAGCCTGAAAGATAATCGTGTGTCCTGCCTTTATCTCAATTTGGAATCTGGGCGTCTAATCTTCCGATACGAACAGAAACGCAACAGTCTCTTTTCGGGCCGGAATCTCTCCCTTACCTCGTAGTTCCCCTGAAAGCTTTCGTTCCGCCATTCTCTTCCCCAACCAATCCTTTATTCGCGGATGCGAATACTCGAAACTCCTTACTTTCCGCCGACGTAGAGGTTCTAGAGGAGACTTGTGAACTCATTGAGTCAATAACAATGGATGTGGAGGATGCCCGTCAGGCCCTCGCGCGTGGTATGGCCTTCAACGAACAGCCACCGTGCTTAGCACTTTTGCTCGACTTCGTCGAATTTGCGGAATACGTACCTTGTTGGCAAGACGCGGGTGTACCACCCGACGAGGTCTCGCGCTGGAGGCACGCGGTTGACCTCTGCAAGACAGCGGTTATTAAAGCAATCGTGGAGATCTCCGGTGAGGAGGACAATCTGAACATCTTGTGGGACGCGACGGCTTCCGAGAATAAATTTGTGCCGCGCATGACGAAGTGGCTGCGTGAAACGCGCGATGTAGCTCCTAGTGCAGTACGTGACGACCTGGTCATTTGTGCGACACTCAGTCTAGGAAATCTGGTACGGAAAGGTGAACAGTCATTATTACTCTTTCCGATGGAAAATGGAGGCTCATCCCTTGGCCTCTCCCAGAAAAATACTCTGTGACCCTGGTGAAACCGCCCTTCTCGATCACATCACTTCTCATGGGACATTTGACAGTTGCCACCGACATGAAAGTGAAGCATGGCGTTATTGGTCTTCTAAAGCATCTTGCCCAGTCTTCGTCGAACCGATCTGTCCTTGGTGAGGCTGGCGTGCTGGAAGCACTGCATACCTGCCAGATTTTTAGCGACAAAGCCGATATTGCAGAGATCGTGCAGATGTCCGCAATTAATCTTTCCAAACATTTGTGCACGAACAACGGTATGTGGGCTGCATGCGCATATCGCTTCATCCTGAAAATGACTTAATCTGTTTCCTCTAAAAGTGGCCAATTCAATTGCCTGTGTTCTAAACGTCGACGACAATCAGTCTTCAACATCGTGCCTCAGCCAAGTACTTGCTTTGTCCAGCCGCTCGGATTCAGTTCCTGTCAGGAGTGAAGGTGCACGTGTTTTGGTCAACGTGATAAAGTCATTATGTTCGAGTACAGGCGATCTGCACGAATCGCACAGGCAACTCGCTATTCAGGCCGTAACTTCTTTGGAGTCTGCAAAAACTCTTGCACGACTTCTTGGGCGAAGCGAAAAGCATGTCATTTTGCTCAACGAAGCGATTGTTGCAATGATGCTGCTCATTCATCAGCCCAAAGGAGGTGAGCATGAGAATTGTGGACCGCACTGGATATTAATTGCCTGACATGGTTCCGTTCAGCAATATTTATACTAGATGCAGTGGTAGCCGAGCTTCCTAAGGAAATGCACGCACCTTCCCGGCAAAATAGTTTCAATGCGTCCTCCACACTCGCGCTAGGAAACAGCCCCTCGTCGCCCGTAGTTGGCCCATCGAGTGCGCTTGACATGCTCGTGACGGTACTCAACAATACCGGAGGCAAGTTTCCGGCAGAGCTGCGCACAAACCTCTGTGCTCTGCTCGGGGAGCTCGGGCGAGAGGGTCTGAAAAGCGAGTCCGGCGGCCGGGAACGTGAAGTCGAAAAGGTGCGCGCGGCGACCCGTTCGGCTCTGGAGAAGACGCAGACCACTCCAGACTCCCTTGTGCTGAGCGCTGCGGCACGCAAGGCACTAGAAACGTGGTGAGCTTTATACGTTTGGTGGATCAGACGGACTGAGAGGTTATTTTGTGTACGGCGCTTGTGTTCCTGAAATTATTGCTACTCTTGTGTGTATTCGATGTATGGGCTTAACTATCTACTGCATATTAGTCTCCAACTTTGGTTTCCTTTAATTGCTTACGATGGTGCGCTGATGCCGGCGGTAGCGGTTACAAAATGCCGGTATAGAGTATAGCCGGCATGCTGTTGATAGCACATGCACTCTGCCGGCCACGCGGGTACTTTAGGCCCCGTTTTACGCACGGAAGCTGATGCTTCGTTCTCGTCGGCATACGTTTGCTGAATCGGATAAGGGGTAGGCTACCCAGCGAAAAGTCGACAGCATCATAGCGGCTGCGGAAAGGATACGTCACAACGAGTTGAACAAGCCGGACAAACAAGACAACTCCAAAATGAGCACACTCAGCATCGACATTGGAGAGGGCATAGCGACTCTGACTTTCAATCGACCCCAGACGCTGAATGCCATAACTCCAGAAGGTGCGCACTGTCGTCTTTCGGAACCGACAATGAAGTAGCTCATAATGAAAATCCGATCGCTAGACTACAGTGCTCTTGCCGAGGCGCTGCGTGAAATCGACGCGCGAGACGACGTCGTAGTCACGCTTTTGCGAGGTGTGTTACGTTCCACAGAATAAATGTCGATGTCCTCTACACGTCTTCATTGACTTACATACTCTTTTGGTAGCTACTGGGAAATGGTTTTGCGCGTATGTGCGACGTTTATCAGTTACTGTGCCCAAGAGGGCTAACGGCGTACTTCATTGCGCATGCAGAGGGACAGATGTTAAAGCTCCGAGGAAAAATATTGCTTCTGCTTCTGTGAGGGAGAACTTCGTCGAAGCCGTTGTACGGAGTAATACCGATTGTAGCAGAGCCGTGAGCCAATCATCTCTTTCCGACCTTTTCAGACTACTAGTTGTTGAACATAAAGAAAACATAGCTTTATACGCACAGCAAACTCCTTGTCGCCGCCCTTAATGGGCCAGTCATGGGTATGTGTCTGAAGCTCGCACGTTTGCGAAGTACCTTGAACCCTCTCTACTAGGAATTGCATCGGGTTTGTGCAGCACACATTGAGGAGGGAAAAAAATTAATCTCCGTTCTCCCTTTCTTCGCAAGCTTTTCTGGGGCATTTTGATTTCATTTATTGCATGCCAAATGCATGGTTATCTATGCCATTCACATTTCTCGGTGGGTAGCGCAGTTTCGGCGAGTTTTTATACCTGCGTCAATTATGTGTGCCACCAGGTATAATCGCCGAGGCAGGTTCAAGCGTCAGCTTTGTCAATCGAAGTGAATGAGGTTACTCCTTTCACACTTCTCCGGCCCATCTTCTGACGAATGGATGCAGTGGGTTTATCCAAAACGAACGAAGTCCTGATCCTTGGGAAGAAGATGGATGCAGATGAACTCCTTGCTTGCGGTTTTGTAAAGTAAATCGCCTCGCCCGCCTGGCGGATATATTTGCTGATATTGACTAACGTACCCGCAGTAAGATCTTTCCCGAGCAGAGCTGCGAGTCTTTCCATGCGTCCGTTCATAGCCACTTACAGGAGCAGCTTGAAGGTTTAGACCCTGCTGCTGTTCTCAAGATCAAGGAGCTCATACAACTCGGGATCAATGAGAAAAATTCGAAGGATGGCACAAACTTGCGCGAGAGCTACGCACAGGCCGAACGTTTCTCGTCAGGCATCCCTACGAAGCGCTTCCTGCAGATAGCAACAAGGGAGATCAAACACAAGTTATAGTACAATATTTTGATTTCTCTGAGTTTGTCGACCTTGCAGTGAAATTCATCCGAGTCGCTATACTATACGTACATTGGATGTCAGCCATTGCTTAACCAGTCTTTTTCCCTTTGCATCTTGACGTCGTGATGGGCTTAACACTAGCACGAATATGTAAGTATGTAGTGATCTACTCAGGTACGACGGTCAAGTCATCATTTCAGAGTTCCGATGCGAGTCGGTCAAGCCACACACGGGTCTGACAAATCGGGTGCTTGGTTGCCAATAAAGGAAAGGAACGTCGCAGCCTCCACGTGAATGTCGACACTAAAACGTCGACTTTCACCCACATTCCTGCTGATGAGCTCAGCGATGGTATCCGACTCGGCTCGTCTCTCTACCCCCGTCTATCGCGTAGACACCGGTATAAAGCACGGCGTAGAACGGCCTAGTGAAGTCCGCACAACCTAGGTGGATGTTTAAATATCTCTTCGCTGCATCCATCACCACCATCGTAGCTCTCTTCCTTGCAACTTCCCCACACTTCCTAGATAACTTACAGCTCTCCGCCAACTCTTTCAAGGGCAAGAACCCCTACTTTACTATGACCTCTACATCCGTTTCCCGGTCCGTCGCGAGTAAGGTGCTTGCCATTGAGCAAGCCGAGGTAATGTTCAGCACCCCTGAAGTCGGATCTAAGACTAACGTGCACTTTGGCAGGGTGCTGGAGCCCGTGTTCGCCGCTCCATTGGATCCACGAACCTAAGAAACTTGACCCCTTTTTTGATGCTCGACCACTTCCACGTTTCCAAAGGAGCGGTGAGTTCACGAGCACCCTGTTTCGCGCATATAGTCGTCTTAGCAGTATATAGGGATTTCCCGATCATCCACATCGCGGACAAGCAACTGTAACTTACATGCTGGAGGGCTCGAGCAACCACGAAGACTCTGCAGGTCATAAAGGAACGATTGTGGCAGGGGGTGTCCAATGGATGTGCGCGGTACGCAAGCTGTTCTTCATTCGTCGATTGTTTCTAATACCATCATGAAACAGGGAAGGGGAAGTGAGCAACTTTCTCCCCCTGTTCTTTGTTCCATCCCTTCCACTTTGACTCACCTTAAACCTCCTTAGTTATTCATGCTGAAATGCCGGTGCATGCGCCTGGTCAACCGGAGCCGCGGGGGCTCCAACTGTGGGTTGACCTTCCCAAGCAGGTATGTGCCCCAAGCTCACTGTTATATTTCCTGTTGATCGATTATTGCTAGTTCAAAATGGTGGAGCCTAGCTACCAGGAACTTGGTCCTGAGGGGTGAGATTGAACTGAGTTGACGGGAATATTAGCTTATCCTGTTTTATGTTAGCGTTCTGAAGGCTTTCCCGGAGGGTCCGGATGGTGGAATTGAGATCAAGGTTATAAGTGGAAAGAGCTTCGGCGTCGAGTCTCCAGTTCGCCCACTTGGTGGGTGTTGGTTCTTCCACGTTATTTTCAAGAAGAAAGGTACCTTCTTTCAAGAGCTCCGTGAGTGCGCACCTGTTTTTCGGTCCTTCATATCAACTTAATCACTCTGTATTCTCTTCTAGCCGCCGGGTGGACAACTTTCTTTTACAGTGAACCGCGTTTATTTTTCTTGCTTTGTATGCATGGATGCTAATCTCGCATTAGACTTGAAAGGGTCTGTGAAGGTTGGGTCAGACGACTCAGTGTCTTACGGACCTTTCTATACGGTTGTTCTTTCTGCCAACAAGAATGAGACGGGTGTACAGTTAACCGCGATTGAGGACAACACTGAGTTGGTTCTTGTACGCCTGTCTACCTTCATTAAGTCTATCTGTATCTTTAAGCTGACGTCTCTATTTGAAGATTTCCGGTGAACCGCTTGACCAGACTGTTTTCCAGTACGGACCATTCGTCATGACATCACGCGAAGAAGTGCAACAGACCCTCATGGATTGTCAGTTGTGCAGCTTTTCTGATTTCCCGACCTACTTTAATTAAAACGTTATCCCACAGATCAACTTGCAAAGAACGGTTTTGAGAGAGCACATTCCTGGAAGAGTGAGATTGGGGGTCTTTGAAGTTGTCGTTAGTGCCTGCTTTCCAAATAGCATAATCTACATGTAATCAGTTTAGTAGGGTCGACGTAAATACAAATTAAGGGCGCCGTTTGCTTTTTTTATCCTTTCCTTCATCACCGCTACTTTCTCCAACGTCTTCCATACCGGCCCAAACATCCTCATCATCACCGTCCACCTCATCGGCGTCATCTTGGGAACCATCGTTCTCCCCGGCTGACGGCTCAACCGCGTCCCAAGATATGTCGGACACAACCGCAGTAGGAACTGACTTCATGAAATTGGACCCAAGAACCTCGCCCCGCTCGTCCTGTGAACGGCCCGCTATTTCGGGCGGCGGAAACGTCGAATGGAGGCGGAAGAACCGGTCCCGCGAGGTCGATCCCAGGAAGCCACCGGGTGAAGGGGAGAGCGCTGTGACTGCACCTTGCAACTCTGGTAGGCATTGAGTAATTTTGCGAGATAACCGACTTGGATGTAGAACTAACTTTTATATGAGTAAATCGTTCGACCGTTCCGAAGGTCGAGAGCAGATAAATTTGTCCCGTTGTCGGCGACAAAAAGTTCACTACGAAAGGGACATTCTCAGCCGGTGTGGCAACATAAGTTATGTCGTAGGAAGATTCCTACTGTTCAGACAAGCCCGCCTGTATAACACTGATACTGCAGTTTTTCCCAATACCTGTCCAATTAGCGACTGGTTTACGTGCGGCACGTGTATCATAGCGCCGTATGTCTCCTGCCAATGTCCCAGTGACCAAATGCACATCAGCCCCTGCGGAGATCCCGGACGGCATTGACGAGAGATGGGTCAGGGCCGTGATATGGATAGGTTGACGAAGATTGAGCGGGTCGTTTGGAAGCTGAAATTGAAGATGAGAAGAATCAAAACACTGCGACGAGACGAGACCAACATTCTTCGCCCTCCAAACTTCCCCAGGTAATAGATCGGTCCCCCTCTTTCTCTTTTTGGATTCCATCGACCCCGTGTCTTCACTCGTCCTTCCCGGGATTGAGCCACCCTTTGCCTGCAACGCACGCTCCGTATTCCAGACGGACAAATCAACCTCGTCCCCCCCATATGCGAACGATGCAGCATCTGCGGATAGCTGCCAAGCGCGCAAGGGCATCGGAAGGGTCGCCTTCTGATACGTCGGGAAGGTCAGTTTTTCTTCATCAGCATTCATAGGTGCAAAACCGAGGGCTCCGTTTGATGTACACCAGTAAAAACCCCTGAAGTATTAAACAAACCGCTATATAATTGCCATGGAGTGAGATGTAAAGCTTCGTACCCCGAAGCCAAGTTCATCCCGACGAATTTGTGGCCCGGCTTGAAACGTGAATCCCTCCATTCGCTTAATAGTTCGACTTTGGCATTTCCTGTGTCTACCGAGAACGCGGACAGTGCCCCATCAGACCGTGCAGCGGCAAGCTTTGCTTGAAGCACTGAAATAAGCTACTGCTTTAATGCCTTCCGAAGACTGGTAAATACAGACCACGGTATGTTCAGAGATCTTGAGTGCTGAAAGCCTCTGTATTGCGCTAGCGCCGATCTTTTGAACGTCGACCTCACCCAAGTCCGGCTCGAATCGCGCGGCAGGTGCATGGAGAAGACGCTCGTCAATTTTCCAGGCGCTGTCTAATTGAGTGTCTCGAGTGCAATGCACAGATTTTATGTTGCCTAGTTCGTCGCCAGTCAAGAAACGAGGCATTTTGTATGAGAATCAGGACCCGAACTAAGCTGGTAAACCGTAAGTGAGACGAGTTCTCTCTTACAAAACTTCTGCTCGTTTAGGAGGTGCTCACGTGGTAACTCCGCGCTCTGCTGCAGCGGGACAACCGCTTCACCTCCGACCGCACACTATGGATGGTCCTCTCAGGGAGCTGGACAGGCTCCGGAACCTCACTGCCTTCACGACCAATGCATTTTCTTCTCCTACGCGGCCTGTTCCTTTAGCCATCCCTCTCAGCGGTAAAGGAAAGCACACGACTAGCGTTGCAGGTGCACTCGATGGCCTGCTTGCAGCGCTACGTGATGTGAAGGAGCGCGTCGAGGCGGGAACAGCAAGTGAAGAAGATGTGGCAAATGTAGCAAAGATTGTGGAAGAAAGGAAGAGGGAGGTCGACGAGAGGCAGAAGGAAATACATACGAGCTTGGGGAGAATCGGGAAGGCTTTGGACAAGGTATGCACATATGCGATGCTCCCGTCAGTGCTCTGTGACATCACGATTGAAGCTTTGCTTTCTCGAAAGAAATTCGCGAACCCTGTGTCGGAAATGCCATTGTTGTTTACCTCATATGAGGCTCAGGAGGCGCTACAACACACTATTGCTCTACATTTTCTGCGCACAGGCCAATTTACTACGGCTGAAACATTCCTTGACGTAAGCGCGAGTAACGTGCATTTATTGACTCGATACGATGCATAATCTACCTCCAGGAATCAAATACCGACGTACCAAAGGAGATAAAGGACCAATTCTCAAACTTACACACTGTCCTCGCATCTCTGAGGAATTGGGTCATCGACCCCGCACTCGAGTGAGCAACCTCTTAGAATATGTATGCACTTTACAAACGTCTGATCTCCTTGAAGATGGTGTGGACAGAACCGTGTGTTTCTCGAGAAGCGAGCTTCGTCTCTTGAGTTTAACCTTCATCGCGCGCAGTTTATGCATTTCCTACTCGCCTCAGATTCTCCGGACATTACCCATGCTCTCAGATATGCTCGCACATCTCTGCAGCCATTGTATCCTGCATATTCATCTGAGATAAACCGCCTCTTAGCCTGCATCGTCTACCTGCCACTGAAGCGCCTCCAAAGTTCACCATATGCAGACCTCGCCTCACCATCGTTGCACGCAGACCTAGGGCCCATGTTTGCGAGGGAATACTGCGCAAGCTTGGGAATGAGTCGCCAAGTTCCGTTGCGTATTGTCGGGGATATTGGAGGTGGCGGGGCATTGGCGAGAATAGAGAAGGGAAGGAAGGTCATGCGTGAGCGAAAGAGCGAGTGGAGTCAGACAGACGAGCTTCCCGTGCGTTTATCTCCGTCGAACGTGAGCGAGCGTTTTTTGTGCTGATCCTGATCTTTTGGCCCGCAGATTGAGATACCTCTTCCGGCGGAAAATCGATATCATTCTATTTTCGCTTGTCCTGTTTCTAAAGAGCAGGCGACGTCTCAGAATCCGCCGATGATGATGACGTGCGGCCATGTGATTGCGAAGGATAGTCTGACGAAGCTAGCGAAGTCGCAAGGGTGGGTGCAAGTATGTATGATTGAACCTCCTCTTTGCTGACCTCTGATTGTAGGAGGGTCAAGTGCCCATACTGTCCGCAAGAGTCGCAAATGAGCAGTGCTCTGGAGGTACATTTCTGATTTATCTGCCCTAGTCTCTATAACTTGTATCTGTAAAACATGCTGGGTCGGTGTGGTGTAAGCTAGAGAGGTCCGTATTCATTTCCAGGCCTTGCTTGAGGCAGTCATGAGTCCATAGTTAGTACGAGCCAGGCACTGGCGACGATTGACGCATATAGCTAGCTAACTGACCTGTCGACTAAGTAGCTAGCTGTGTAGAGCATGTACATATGCCATCAGGGGGGATTCAGACTAAGGAAAGGACCTTCACTAATACAATGAAGCAGTTTCTTTTTTTAACCTGAATGGAGGTGGTCGATCCTGGCCCCTGGACTGTCACGCATCTCAATTCATCTCGCGAGTCTCGCAAATCTACGTCTTTGCTCCCTTTCCCCTCTTGTCTTGTTTCCACTATTCTTGGCCGTCGGGACGATTGGTCTGCTATCCGTAGCCTATGCCACTCATCCGCTGTCGGGTATGTTGTGCAAATTTGGTTCCGTACGCAGATGTTCTAATTGTGACCTGCTCCGACATCTGCCGTTCTCCAATTTGTCCACCGCGTCAAAAGGATTACGATGAAGACGGTAAGCCAGTACGCGGTGGATGTCCGCGACTTGGGAAGGGATGCGAATTTGTGCACCCAAGCGAACCTGCTTGGCAGCGCGCTCTGCGGAAGGTGGGCCCTCATGCCCTGCAGCTCTTTGCTATCATTAACACGACTCTTGAAACATATTTTTGTAAACGTTTCAAGGGCTTTCTTGGTTTCCCGAGCAGAGGAGCACCAGAAACCGGTCATTGGCGTGGCGGGCCAGCTTCAGGACCCGGGCATTACGCGAAGAAGCACTCGTCTAGGGCGAACGATGCGCGCTCTGCTGATTCCACTGTCGCCGGCCCAAGCTCCAGCTGGAACACGGGATCGGGCTCTCGGACAACAGGCGGGTCCTGGGGAGACGTGTCTGGGTCCTGGGGAGACTCGACTAAGGGTGGGTCTTGGGGAGACTCGAAAGCTAGCTCGTCTTGGGGAGACTCGAAAGCGGGCACATCCTGGGTAGGCTCGAAAGCAAGCACATCTTGGGGAGACTCGAAAGCAAGCACATCTTGGGGAGACTCGAAAGCGAGCACATCTTGGGGAGACTCGAAAGCGAGCACATCTTGGGGAGACTCGAAAGCGAGTACATCTTGGGGAGACTCGAAAGCGAGTACGTCTTGGGGAGACTCGAAAGTGAGCACGTCTTGGGGAGATGCTGTTGCAGGCGGGTCCTGGGGGAATGCAGACACAGAGTTGTCTTGGGGAGGTACAGCTGGGTCATGGGGTGGCACACAAGCTGATAGCTCGACAAGCTGGGATAAGAAAGATTCGTCGGAGAAGTGGGGAGGCCGGGATGGTACATAGCCTTTTCGACCAGTTTCCGTTTCTCTATTACAATCTCTGAAGCTCTTTTCTAGACAACGGGAATACTGATTCAGCTAGGGAAAAAAAGGACGAAGATAAGAAGACGGAGTTTGTTCGGGATTCAACTAATTCTAACCGAGGCCAGAGCGTAGGAGAGTTGAGTAGGGGCTCAAAGGATGATGGTTCCGATGGAGAGGCGAGGTCGGCCTGGGGCTCGGCGAGTCTTGGCTGGAACCAGTGCGATGAAAACTCGAAAGACTCCGGAACAGGTCAAGGCGACACTGGCCAGGATATCGGTGTTTCATGGGGAGGGGTTAGCGGAGGCTGGGGTATAACTGGTAACCCTCAAGGCTCAGGCAGTTGTGCGCCCGCCAACGAGTCTACAGAAGTTGCAGCCGGTGCGCATTCTTGAGTATATGCGCCGTGTGGGCTTACTGACAGCGTGGGTCGGGGCTGTGTACGCGAACGCAGTTTCCTGTGCTGACCCAAATATACCCACCAATGGCTCATCCCGTGGTCCAGTTGCTGCTTCTACACCACTTGGTCAGCACAACTTGATCCTAATGAGAAGACTCGCTGATGCTACGCTTTTAATCTTCCGCAGAGCCACCATCAAAGCCTGCTGATAAAGGAAAGTGGAAAGTTGTTTCTGGCGCGTCCGCAGCCTCGACGTCTCTCTCTATGTCCAGGAGGCTCTTTACCGTCGACTCAGGCGTTGTGGAGCGCGAAAGGAAAAGGCCTCGCGTTGATCTTGCTATCGCTTCGTCAATGCAGGACCTGAATACTATGGTAGCTGGCACACCTCGATCAGCGACTGCACCTGTTTCTGCCATCCCGCAGTCCGAGCCTACCCTTGCTTCTCCTATACCGATGTCTCCTGCAGCCCGCCGCTTGAACCTACAGACGACGCCGCGACCGGATACACCAGACGCCGGCCCACCGGCAAGTCGCTCGCCGTCGTTAACACCGGTGGACGGCATATCGGCGCAGGAGCCAAGAGCTCTTTCTAGTGTTTCTTATAAGCAAGCAAGGTCATTTTGGCACGCATATGCTAGGTAATGTGGATCCTTTGCCTGTTGTGCCGTGTCTATTCATACTTCGTTTACAGGCACATATCACGGCTGATTCGTATTCGAAAAGAATGGTCTGATATCCAAGGCCTTCAGCGCGATTACAGGACGGCCCAGAATTCGCCCGTATATGTGAAAACTGGAAATAGGGGTTCGACTTTACTGAATCAAGAACATAAGGAACTTAAACTCAAGGAGCAGAAATTACGTGATTTGTATGCGGACGCCTTGACTGGTCTCTGCACTTTCGAGGATAGCTTTGATTTTCCTGTGCGACTGCTAGTGGAACGAAAGCAGGACAAGGATAAGTTAAACGGAGAAATTGCAAGCTTGAGAGGGTATATGCAGGAAGTGAAAGCCTACGTCGACTCAACAAGAAATGAGATAGAAGAAATTGTAAGAAGCCGTTTCATCCCGTTTCCGGGTCCCGCAATACTCAACTGGACCTCGGCAGGACCCGCGCGTGCAAAGTGCTTCCGCGCCCCAGCCCGTTGCGGCATCCCCCGTAGATGACGTGAATGTGCTGAAGAAAGCATCGGACGTACTGTCAATCCTTGAAGCGAAGAAAATTCCTGGGAGGGTCGACAGTTTGGAAAAGGCAGCTAGTGAATTTGAACAGATCCTTGAGGAAATTAACAGTGGGACCAATATCCAAGACTTCGTGCATCACAAGTTTGAGGAATTCAGATCTTCATTACGCGATACGTTGGACCTGGACCGTGACGATGAGCAAGATGAGCTATCCGAACAATTGCCGAAGCTTAAGCAGGACCATAGCATGACAAGAGCTGATCTTCAAGCCATTACTAATGACGTCGGTGATTTGTCTGCGTTTTTGAAGGAGTTGGAGAAGAACGTATCCGAGCGGGACGCGGAACATCCTAATACTCGAACCTTGGACGAGGTAGGGTTCCTACAAGTTTACCGAGGATTCGTGCTTTTTAAACCCATTTTATAGGATAGAGCCGTGCTTATGGCATGCGAAAAGCATGGGAGGGATTGTGCTGCATTTTTAGCACAGTCAACTGCGGAATTGGAACATCTCCGGGGTGAATTCACGGCAATTAAGAATAGGCCGCCCAACACTTCTCTCCTGTCAGAGGTTGGACTGCCGCAGAAGGTGATGGACAAGCTTTCTTCTGTGCTTACTTCCGCTGTCCAGGAGCGAACGAGAGTGGACACAGAGACGGCACTGGAAGCGATGAAGTCGAAACTGGCGGTGCTCGTCAAAGAACACAACGAGGAGCAGGTCAGGGCATTAACAGCGGCACTTGCACCTCTATACAGACTGTCGCATGAGGTGCAAATGACGCTCGAGCGGAAGGGTGTTTTGACCCGTCCCAGGCGCCCGATGTAATGACACGCCGTTCAATTCAAGGGGACAGACGCAGTTTGCATACGTGCCCTTTCTGTATACATTTTTCTGATGACATTTTTTAATTCCCATCTGATTAATCTCGACATGTGTTTTCCTGTTTATCGCAAACTTGTATTGACATTGCATTACGGCCTGTAGACTATTTGTGCGCCGGTGGTTAGACAGGGTAACGCGGCATCGGCTATGGCTTGTTTGTACACAACGCGACATGTCACGCACACGTGTATGCCACGCGTCAGGCTTAACCACTGGCAGCTCAGTGTATCTCACCGTCCGCTGCCCGGTATTGGCCTGCTATTGTTTTCTGTACAACCGAGTCTTCAGCTAATGCTCGCTACTCAATGTCTTCTTTCCTCCCGCTTCGTGCCTCTCCGCAGGCATCTCCCAGGCGTCGCCCGAGGGGCGGTGTGCCAAACCTCAGTTCTGTGGACATAACAACATCCAGCGCGACTTCGTCTACTTCTGCCGCCCTCTCTGGCCTCTCTCCGAAGGATGTACAACTCATAGATGAGATCATCAAACGTTCTCCCTCTACGGCGACTACATTTCTCACAGTGTTTAAAGCGTACAATGAAGTGCTGCACGAACGCAATATGGACGCCGCGAACGATGTCGTGTATTATAAGATACTTCTCAAACTCGGTGTCGTGAAGGGACATGACTGGGGCTCGAAGTGGAGGGCGGTAAAGGCGCAGCTTGGTTATGGTTACGGTGGTGACGACGATGATGACGACGAAGACGAAAAAGAGGAGACGCCGACGCCCAGAAGTGCAAGGCCAGCTGGCCGAAGTGCAAGAGCTGGTGTCCGTGTGGATTTCCCGGAACCGCGCAGCCGTCTCCCCGCGTTAACGCACCAGCGCGTAGACATCCCTCGCCGGCCCTTCTCGAGGGCTCCACTGTCTACGTACGGAAGGGACTCTGTTACGGTCCATTCGCATCGAGGCGATGAGACTGAAGGGACTGAAACAGAGACACAGACAGAGGCAACAGACGATCAGGACGTGACGGACAACGCGGAATCCTCAAGCTCCCCTACGACGCTTATTCCGCGCGAGAAGGCGAGCGATTCAAAGGAGAATGCATTACATCTATCAACTGAAGCGTCCTCCTACCCGCCACTTCCGACCATTGATCAGTTTCTGCCTGTACAAGCGAAAAAACTGCAGTCTGACTATAATGCCATCCTAGAATTTGGTAGGCCACGCACCCGAACATCCACACCGCCTCCCCTCAGACAGTCCCCCCTGGTGCGAAAGTTTGCGCCGCCGGTCAGACCTACCACCCCGGTTCAGATAGCCCGTGCCCTACCTTCGAGGGCAATAAACAAGCCAGTTCCGACCCAAGAAAATAGCTTTAATGACGAAGATACCTGGAAAAGGGTCAGAATGAGCCGTGATGAAAGAGAGGCTGATAGATTCAGAGAAGTTTTACTTTTGGAGCGCTGTTGGCAAGTCTGGAAAGGGAGCTTACAGTGGTTATTGGTATGATCTGACCGCTTCTGAGGTTCGAAAGATAAAATTAACCCTTCGTTAGACCAGGGGCGAAAAAGTCGAGGTTGAACGAGGAAGGGCCCTTTTGCATTTGCATCTTCAAAAATGGGGAGCACGCCTCGAGGAGAAGCGCAAGGAATACCATCGTATTGGCAGAAAGCATGAAGCACACCTTCTAAGGAATTCGTTGGTGACATGGATGAAGAGACTTAAGGCGAAGCAATTGTCACAATGGAAGGATGACATGCGAAGAAAAATGACGTTTATCAGAACAAAGAGGGACAACAGGATAAAGGAGGCGGCTTGGATTGTGAGTCGATGTTTAAAATTAAACCGATTTGTTCCTGAGCCCTATCTCTCTTATGTATTAGAAATGGAAACAGCTGCACCAAGGAGAAGCTGCTGATATGCATTTTGAACGAAAACTTGTCTGGAACATGTTTAACAAATGGAAAACTGGGCTTGCACAGATCGAACATTTGGAGGTGGCGGCAGATGAACTAGCGCAGGTACTAGAACAAAATCAAGGTGTGCGCATGTGGGACTTCTGGAAGCAACAGACTGGCCTCCGCGCAACCGAAAGACTAATACGCAATCGCGTTGACGCGCGGCTGCGGAACACGACTATTGGAATTTGGAAGAAGAAAATGTGAGTATGGTCTTTTCGCCTCTTGTCCTAGCTGCTCATGCTTTAAGCATTAAAGGTTTGAAAACTACAAAGCGGATACCTTCCACGACAAAGCCATTGTCAGAAACTTTTTCCACGCTTGGAAGAGGTCCGTTTCTAAATTGCGAGTGAGTGAATTTAGTCTGCTACTGAAGAAGTGCTGCAAGTCGCGCATATTTTAGGCATTAGAACGTAAGGCGTGCAAGTATCAGAATCGCCAAGACAGCGTTCTTTTGCGTGCCGTGCTTCACGTGTGGACGACGCGGGAACGCGGTATGTTAATGGACCGGACTGTGAAATCACGGTACCAACATAGCGCTTGGATGGCCTGGAAGTCACGGTTGAGTGCAGTGCGTGCCGCAGAAGGTACTATCCCCGACTAATGACGCGTTATATAACTGGTTGACTAACTATGTCGGCAGAACACGCGACCGAATTTCGAAATTATCCCTCGCCCGCGCTTGCTAATGCCGCGTTCAGCCACTGGCGCCAGATTTTACTTACGCATCAGAATCTTTACAATCAGGCGGCTCGGTATGATGAAGACCTCTTGAAGCATAGGGTGCTACTCGTCTGGCGAGTACAGTTGCGGGTTAAATTAAAAATGGTCAAACATGCCAAGGTCGCTCGAAAGTACCTTCTAACAAGGCAAGCTTGGAACAAGTGGAGGGATAAACTTGAGGAAAAGAAAAGACTACAAAGGCTGCATAATTTGGAGCTCCAAATTCTGCAAAAACGGTTCGAGAGTGAGTATTCCTCCTAACCCTAGTTTAAAGTCCATTCAATCCCATTTCTACTCTAGTATGGCGCTCAAGGACTGCCCGTCAGCGATATCACCAGCTCGCTTTGCAGCGTACTGAAGCTACGACGTCTACGGTCCGTCTATCGCTTGACCCGAAATGGAAAAAATAACTGACAGCTCTGATAGCGTATTTTGTCCAATGTCCTAAGCGTCTGGACGAATCGTGTCATTGCCTTGAGGCTTCGAGAACTCGAAGTTGTGGAAAGGCGTGACCTGAACACTATCAGGTACACCCAGCGATACATTTGATGCCTGGCGTGATACTAACAACGTTCAATAAGCCTCTGTTATGATAAATGGAAGGCCATTTTTAAGCGCCACGGCGACGACCTCGGTCTTATGCAGAGCTATCAACTCGTCAGACAAGAAGGTGTGATTGAACCAGATCCCAGACCTGAAATTTGGCTAATATATACTCCGAAGAGATAATGCGACGAATGTTCGCTCGGTGGCTGTCAGTAGCCAAAGCCATTCGACATCGCAGACTCCTACTTCAGGAACGGGAGGAAGACATGAAACTAGCAATAGTTGAGAAGACATGGGATCAGTGGCGTGAACGATTCCGCGCAGAGCGTCTTAGACCGATGGTATGCGAGAGGTTATAAATACGAGGGAGGGTCATTGACTGATCCATAACACTCCCTAGGAATACTCTTTCAACATACAGCTTCAGAGGAACCGGTTATATCAAGCATACTTGATTTGGTACTCCAAAACGAAGGTGATCTTTTATCTTCATTCCTTTCAAATGTTCAGATCCTAATTGTAATGATCCCAAGTCCGTTCCGGCGATAAATTTCTTTGCATCCCGAGCAAGAGTAAAATTTTGGCGTATCTGGCGTGAAGCTATGCCAAAAGCGTTACAGGCAAGGGAGGCACGGAAGTGCGATCGCAAGAAACTTCTTGGTAGGGAACCTCCACCCTAATTTTTTATTCTTGCTGGGCTGAGAGGTTCCGTCCCTAGCGCGTGCACTGGACAAATGGGCTCAAGCACATCGTACCAAGATCGCTCTCAAAGCTGTTGCGTGAGTCGAAGGATATCTATATATGAATTTCTCACTTACCATACAACAGGCGTGCGAGATATCTTCGCCTCCCAAGCGGAGCTCCAAGGCAATCACTTCCGCTTTCTTCTGCGCTTTCTGGTATCCTGCGATCTTCAAATTCCGCAACCTCAGGGAAGACGACGCGACCTGTCAGTCCTTCAGTAGGCGACCAATCAGTGCGAGGGACAACCGTTCATGAGGGTGACCTGGAAAGTGAGGCAGGGTCTTCTGGTCCTGCTAGAAGGCGAACTTTCGTAACTAGATCCATTAAACCCCTAACACCGAGGTTGGTCCACATGCAAGAGACTGGCGCTCCAAAGGAAAAGACCGACCTGTGGCGCGAACTCCGCCGAGCGCAAAGAAAGCCGCCCAGTGAGAGACTTTAACGCGTGATTCGGGTTTCTCCCGATTGATCCTTATTATTATTGCCCTAATTTATTCTTTAACTGTGTTTTTCTAATGCTCCATGGTTTACAATGTAATATGTTTGTTCTAGAGACTAAGGTCCAGTTTCGGGTATCTACGGCTCCGCTGCAAAAGGCGTGCGTCCTTGAACTCGCTGGTGTTGCTTGAATTTGCAGATAACGATGTATTGCAAATGCTCAATCACGGCCCAGTCCTGGATGCTCTCGATAATCTGGACGTAAAAATGACGGAAGAACGAATAAACTATGGCACGAACTCCAACTATCGGCGAGTCCCTGGCATCGCTAGCAATGCCCAAATCGCAATGACTTCCGAGTCGACTTCAAGAAGTCCAAGTCCAAGTACTATAATCACTGGCACTGGCCGATCCGAGTCCCTCGATGTTCTGATGCAAACCCCTTTTCAGTTCTACCGATCCTCCCGGGTGGGCGAGGGAGCGCCGAAGACCCAATAAACAGTGCGCACTGTCCGCTCGTGTACATGTATTATCATCTCCATAACGATTGACCCGCATATCAATCCCCCCTGTTGCCTCTGTACCTGAAGTTGACGCTTTAGAGCGAGGCGATGTGTGGGATTCTCCCATCTGTAGTGAGTGAATATCATACCCCACGAGTGTCCCCCGGGCCTGTGTTGAAGAATACCTACATCACTGGTCGCTGGTCAGTTGACGACTATAAATGGTCATCAGAGGAAGGTTCCGAAAACGACTCGGCCTCAGACTCCCCCAGTCTGACCTCTGAGTTCGACTTTCACCCAGAGTCTTACTACGAACAGTACCAGCCGGATGGTTTGAGGGTCGGGGACGAACGTGGGGATTTCAGTCCAAGGCTAAACGAGAGCCCATTCTTTATTCCTGAAGGAGAGGAAGGCTTGTGGTGCGATCCCGTCGCTGAGGATGATGCAAGAGATGAAGAAATCGTCGAATTTATAAGTGCGGTCTCTTCCATACCCATTGTTACCGATAAGACTCTCATTAATGGCATGTCCAATTTGTTGTCCAGTCGATGGAAAAATCCACCCAGATACCCCCCTTGTTCCACGACCCGTCATGGGAACCTGTGGGCCAAAAGCATCTACTTTGCCTCGTTTCACGAACCTCCCCTTGAGCACGTTTATTGGCGCTTTTTCGTTAGAGAAGCATGCCGAGATCGAGCCGAGTTCTGTGGAATTCCGAAGAAACCTTCTTGCTTCGGAGCTTAAAAACCAGCATATCTTGTTACGAGACGGGTCTGCTGGTGCCGCCATGATGATGGAAAAGCTCGGAGTTATCAGTATAAATAAGCCTGGACCTGAGCGAAAGAATAAAAAATAAAAGGAATTAATGGGATAATCAACATCAGAAAACGTGGAATGTAGTGACCAGGAACCACTGTCTTCTTTCTGATACTACTCTTTCAATTATACGAGTCACAGTTACAAGCAAAAAATGCTGGTAGGGCTTTTCAACCAATTACAACTAGAAATCATCCTCTTTGCCTCTCTTTACGTCTGCTTCCAAATTTGTTGCTCTAGACATTGAGTGCTTCACCTTCAGCCATTCCTCATTGATGATGCCTCGCTGGTCCAACCAATCCATTACCTGGTCTGCATCTGAGACATCATCCGGGGGCGTGATCCCGCCAGCGAATGCAATCCTCACGAACCCGCGGCCAGCGACAGAAAGCTCCCCAACTTCTCGCACGATCCCATGGAAAAGCTCATACTTAGGAGGATTGAGCAACGCAGGTTATAGTTAAGGTAAGGAGAAAAAAATACCTCCCAATGGCACAGTTCATGGAAGGCCTTAGTTCGCTGAGCGCAGAATCGGCCTAAGTTAAATTCAGGTGCGCCCGCCCGTGTTGTACTATCAGATTCATCACTCGAAATCTCGTGGTCGACCGCCTTAAAGAGTTAGGAGTCAAGATAACATTAAGGACTAGCTTCATGATTTGCCTACCTTGAACGTTTTTCGGTCGTAGGGAGCGCCTCCTAACCGTCCCACAAACTTTGACTGGGCACGGAGTCAACATTGCACGTCACGAGTCATGGTTTATGACCCGCGCTGATTATGTATACGTACCAAGCGTCCACCCAGATGGCAAGCATCACATTGTGGAATTGCGAAATCTAAATCAGTCAAGTCAAATTCTGGGTATGTTTGAAGAGCCTTCTTGTAAGCCGGGCGCCAGACAGAAGACACGATTGAGTCCCGAACGTCGGAAAGCTTCTGTCGGGTAATAGTAAGAGGGACCGAGAAATATTCGTCTAAAAAAAGATGATATACAAGTAAGCTCCATTGGCCAATGATAATATGGGTGCGCTAACCATTAACCAGTCTATCAGCCATTTTCGATCTAGCTGCCTCAGAAGTAACGACGAGGTGCACGTAGTACTGACAAACAATTTTGAAGTGATGAACCAAATCCTGATGAGTATTCATGCTGAAAATCGCGGGAAGACTTGCTGTACGCTCATCTCCATCATCAACAATGAAGTCGTCAATTCCATCGTTCCTCTCATCGTCATCGCTAGACTCGTTGGAACTATCGCCGATCTGACCTGGTCGAGACCCTGGAATAGGACGGTCATCTTCACTGTCCTCTTGCTCCGATTCACTTGTCGCTTGGCCTCTTTTCTTCACTTCATGGTAGTGTAAGAATTGAGGAAATGATAAAGCTAGCATACGAACTTCTTAATTTTTCTAAGTTCTTCATGAACTTGCTCTTCTTCGTCGACTGTCCCCTCAGACGAGCGCCGATAATTTCTGGTAGAAGTAAGCGACTATGCCGTTCATGCAAATAGTCAACCTACTTTCTTTGTCGATTCCATCCAGTACATCATCAGCTTCTTCATCGGGGGAAGGTCTCGTTCCCTTCACTAAACGCCCTTTCGTTCTCTTTGGAGCTTTGGAGTCGGAGTCCGACTCAGAATCATGTACCGTTATCGACTGTTGCGTCCGTTTAAGGGGTCGTCTGCTAGATTTGAACTCAATGATAGACTCTTCGTCACTTTCTCCTTCAGAGTTCACGACACGACGACGCTTGGAGGGTCGGTTCTGTGAAGATGGGCCCGGCTCAGTGATGTCCTCCAAGTCCGAGCTTCCCCCGGCGTTGCTCTGTGATGTCGACGACCGCGCCTCGAACTTTATTCTTGCTGCGTCACTGCTGTTGCTTTCTTCCCCAGAGCTTATAGTAAGCGAGCGTTTGTGTTGACGGGATTTTTGGACAGAGGTCTTCACTCCAGCCCTGGAATTGCGACTGATGTCGGACTCGGGCTGCACGCGCTGTGGCTTGGTCTTCAACTTCAAAGTTGTCTTCGGTGCGGAGGGAGGACTGCTGGACGGAAAGTGGTCCAGCAAAGAAAGCTGTCGATATCTAACGGGAGAGCCGCGGGAGCGCTTGGGTTGAGACTTCTTAGGCATACTTGTTGAGTAGCAGCCGGCGAGCGACTACTATGTAGTCAGAGTCTTGGTACGCGTCGCAATCGGGCGCGGAGACAAACGTACTGTGCTGGCGCGAAACCGTCACGCCGTCACGCTCGCGCCGATCAAATCATGAAAGCGTAAATATTGACGAAGTGACACGTACCAGTACTCAGTGAGCAACAACCCCAAGTCCGAAGCACAACGCGGCCCAGATACCCATACAAAACATATACTTGTCGGAGAAATGGTGCGCTTTTATTTTCTTTGTTCTAGATCTGGCTGGTCAACGAATAAACGTCGCCCAGGCGGCTAGTGATAAAGCTCTCGGAGGCGGCATGATCTTCGTCGCGCTCTTCGTGTTTACCTACTACACAACATGGGCAATGCTCCTTGTACGTCTTTCGCGCCAAAGTCATAGATTTCCACGGCTTACTTGGCTTTGCTTAATAGCCTTTCCTGGACAAGTCCAATCCATTGCATGATCTATTTCCCGCACGAGAGTGGGCGGTCCGACTCCCTGCGTTTCTGTTCGTGGTAGGCCTCGCTGGCGTCGGCTCCTTCGTAGGCTTAACAATCGTGAAAGAGAATCGGAAAAAGGCCTTGAAGGCTCGTCAAAGGACGTCGTGAACTCTCTGAGTGGAAATGACTGGTTGTATGTTGGTGATAGTATTTATTTAAGTGCCGAGCACATTAATCGCGTATAGAACTAAATTCCCCATATTGAACCGAACACATAAGGCCCCTTTTAGCTACCCCGTCGGTACACGAACATCTCGCCGGCTTCGATCGGGATGCACTCTCCCTAATTCCCTTCTAGTTTCTAGAGCATGGAGCTTCTCCGCCGCTAGTAATTCGTGGGATGCTTGTGCAACCAGTGCCGCTGTAGTCATTTCTGGAGGTGGCTCGAAAAGATTGCTTACGGTGCGAACGAACTATTTGGATTAGTTACTTATTTTGAACTGGTCAAGGACGTGTCTGATAAACTCATACCTTTCCCGCGAAGGAGTCTCCTTTACCCAAGTTTTTCATCCTATTTAAAACCGCAAAGTGTGAAGACACCTCTAACGATATGGTAGACCGGAGGCTTCCTAAAAATAGAAATATATCTGCGATAGAGGACCAAACAAGGGTTGCGATTGGCTAAGCGCAACAGAGTGGTTACTCGTTAAGTTCACTGAGCTCAAATGGTGAATGGGTCGTACCGTAATTTCTCCAACCTCTGCATCAGCCTCCGACAGCCCAACCAATTTCTCAAAAGGAGGCCAAAGCTCGTTCCAAACTAGCGATGCGTTTCGGTCCTCAGGCGTGCGGTTTGATGCTTTGGCAACCTGAATCTCTTCAGAGAGCGCCTCCTCTGAGCTCTTGCGCGCGAGAAGAAGCCAGAGTTTTATGGCGATGAAGGCTTGATTAATATCGGATGCAACCATGTCTTGCGGTAGCCCAATGGATTGGATGTGCGACCGTAACGAAGCGTGGTAGACGACCGAAAAGTTGGGTAGATGCATGAGCAATTGTGAAGCGGTCTTCTCCGCAGAGGTATTCTCCAAGGCAGCTAGAGCAAGCATGTTCCACACGCGCACTGTTAGCGCGTGTCGTCCGTTCCTCTACGCATGTTCAATTGATTGTGTCCCGCACGTTAGAGTAAAGACGAACCTCTAAAGCGTAATCATTCAACTGCTTGGATAAGAAGCCTACGTCATTATATCCCGCACACAAAACCAAAAAACAGGCTGCCTTTGAAGCGTTAAGACCATCCTGCTGTTCGTTTTGAGATGGGCTGGATATTTGAAGAAAGAAAAAAGCATCAGTTGCTAGTCGGGCGAGAGTTTGATTGGTCAGATAATTGGATCCAGTGGAAGATAGGGACTGGTAGAAATCAGTTTTAAAAAAAGCGTGCCCTTAAAAGGGGCATGAACTTACTTCAATTATTGCTTTCAAGGTCGGTAAAGTCACACGACATTTGCCTCTCAAGCCGTCAGATAGGATCTCGATTACCACTGAAAGGATGCTATTCCGTTCGTTTGCTGATGCTCCAGTCTCCGAGGCAGTGCGACGGTACAACGTGGACGTAACTTGAAGTAGTCGTCGCAGCGCTTGATCACTGACATTGAACCGAACAAGCGCAATTCGCACTGCAGTTTCCATGTTGTGAAGGAATCCCTACAATGAAGACGAAATAGCAAGTCAGAAAACGTCCACACGCTATGAAGCGACTGATCCCGAAATGCATACTCTAATCAAAGCTTTGTTATATTGTATCAACGTAGCAGCTGCAAGAAGCAGCGGGTTCGGGTTGAAGCTTTCGTCAACCAGTTCGCTGGCATTGCGCAGAATGGTGACGAAACTTTCCCCGACATCTTGAAAACACATATGAATTAGTAGGACTCGCCATGCTCCATCTTAACCATTTACAAGACAAGCCTTCGGAGGAATAGCCCTGGTTGTGGACAATATTGACGTAATGTAGTAGGTTCTCGAGTATGTGCTTTTGTTCCGGATCGTTTGGTAAGTTCATCAGGACATGGAGTGTGTCTTTCAATAGGACATCTCGTAAGGGGAGTTGCGCGGTAAAATTACGTGCATTTCGTGCCGTGACAAGACGAAGCACGGAAAACGTCTCAGGTTCCAACGTACGCTGTAACACTCAAGCTTAAAATAGGAAATTCTAGAGGACAGAGCACACTGACCTTGCTTATATAATAGAACGTGGTTGAATGGCTTGGAAATCGTGAGTGGTGATATAAAACTCTGAGGACGAACACTTACCGAGTCAGTATATCTTCTAGAAGTGACATCCCTTGTCCGAACAAGACATCGTCGCTAAATGCATTAGATGCGGAAAGAAACTTTATAATATTTGTTACTGTGTAACTATTGGGCTGTGGTGAGTCTTGAGATTATATGAACGGTACGAGAACAGCACCCACTTTAATATGTCGCGAGAGCTGGCGTAGTTTGACCATCTACTGCGAAACGCTTGAATAGCCGTGAGTACCAGTTGCTTGAGCTCGCTGCCGATATCCCCAAGTAGTATGTCAGAAGCGCCTCTCACGGCTTTCCGTAGATGATCTCGCAGATGATGGAGAGGGACGCTATCTACATCGTGCTTGTAGAATACTATGATCAAACTTTGCAACACCATTTTGATCTGAAGGTAGGTAAAGTCCCCTAAGTTCTTAGACAAGTGGTTGAACAGGTCGAAGAAGACATCTAAGATTACGGAGCCCACGAGCACCGGATGAGTAGCATCATCGTCCGCGCTTGTTCCGGCCATGGCAGAAGGTGAAAGTTCGAATGATCTATGGGCATCCAGAAGGGCCATTAAACCTTGGAGACATGGCGAAGCATAGGGACCGACTGCTTTCAGGGTTTCATAGTGAACGTGGAACGAATGGCCGCTAGGGGCGGGCACCAACGTTGCAACAGGAAACCCAAGTATCCTTACAAGCTGAAGCTTAATCTTCAAGAACGAGAAAAGATCAACAGATATCCCGTCCGCAATCATTTGCAGACTCAGAAGAATCAGCGAACTCTACACATAAATGTTCAGTATTGAATAGTGTAAATTCTGAGTGACACTCACCTGCAAGACAGCTGCATCAGGGTCCCTATATTCCGCCGTTGCGGGAGCAGCAGTCGAAGAAATTCCATACAAAGACTGTAACAAACATAGCATTAGCTTCGCCATCATCAGTAAAAAAAATCTCGTTTACTAAGTGGGCAGATATAGGGCCTTCCTCAGCGTCGTTCCTTTGCATAAAATCATCTTCAATAAGTGTCTCAATTATAGCATCCCAGGACAAGACTGAATAGAAATTCAGCGTGGCACGACCACGATAAAAAAGGAGGCACCGACCTTTCCAGGTCGGGAAATGAGTCCTCAACTGCAAAAGGAAAGACACCAAATTTAGCTTGTCAGGGATCGGTGCGCGACTTAATGACTCGCTGAAACACAGCGTCATAGACTGGTGATGAGAAGGTTGCAAGCTCTGCGCCCAAGTATCAGTGGCTAAGCGCACTTCCTCCTTCAAAACATTTCGCATTTAGAGCGGGTTTATTTACATTATACCGCAGCAAGTCTGGAACAAAGCTCACCTGTCCACTGGACCACAAACAAGAGAAAAACCCGAAGAATGTTTCCATGATAGTTGTTCGAAATTGCCGTCCTTCTACTACGAATGACGACTTGGTGATGTCAAGGATGATTTGAAATAACCGTGTCGCCGCTTCGAAGCTGAACTCGCTGGTGGTTATTTTGTCTATAGTTTACGGAAAGCATCGTGCGTACCGAAGTTCCCAGGCGGTTTCCCCATCTAGGTAGCCCTGTAAAAGCTGTTCAAAGGGTCGCGCATCCGCTACGAGCACACGAAGTAATAATGTTGCACGCAAATCGTTAACTTCCGGTGCATGCATATCGTACAGGTCCCAGGCGCTTAAACAATGAAATATCCAATTTAGTATACTTCTTCCGTAATGCTAATAAACGTTTACCAGCGAGTCAACGGATAACTATTCTTCAGAATGAAAGTTTCCATCTCGTGCGATGTAAGGAGCGACGCATCCATTAAAAATGTTACTAGAGCTTTGGCTATTAAGCATCGGAGTTCGTCGGTTCCCCTCTCGATGTAATGCGCCAGAGCCCCGACGATGTTGATCTCTTCAATAGAAGTTTCGGTAACGAGCGACGCTCTTTTAGTTACTTTCCTCCTGGTTATAAGTCGCTTGTTAGGAGCGAGACATTAAGCACGTTCTGTTAACATACCTAGAGACAACTCCTTCAATATCACTTGGCTCTACCAACCCTAAGGTTTGAAGCTGAGCCCGTTCACAACCATAAAGGAGAAGAAAAGATGAAAGTGTGAGTCGAATAAAGTGATACCTTCACGGCAAGCATCAGTCAGGGCCGACATAAACCAAGAATGTTATTTCTCACATTCGACCGACATTTTCTTTGTTCCCTAGCTGCTCCAACACGAAGCTTGCATGTTTGTCGTGGAGATCGGTGATTACTTTATGTAATTCCTGCCTTCCAAGTGACCGGACCCAAATTGACATGAAGACAGCATCTGCAAGCACCGCATGATCTTCAAAGGAACCACCCAAGTCTCTTGCCAAAGCGAAGACCTGAAGGAACGTAGGAGTGGGGATGTCGACACCAGATAACGCGAACATACGAAGCCAACTTAGGCTTTTTCTGAAGCCCTCGTAGCTACGGGACGCGACACCATTTACAATCCTCCACGGATCTAATAATGGAGCGCTGACATGTTCGAAGCTCGTAACTGTGGCATCAAATGCAACAGTCCAACGTGCCGAACCTTCTGCTTCACGATTGAGTAAGCGAGGTAGTGTATATAGAGGCTTCACAGAAACTTCAACGCTTAAGGAAAGCTCGCTATATTTAATTGAAACACTCACCTTGTGAGATGACGGTATGACTGGCATTATATCGAGCCACTTCAAGAGTAGGTCGTCCTCTACGGAAAAAACCACGGAAGACTGACATATCTTCATAATATAACGCAACACCTTGTCGGCCCATGTTGAAGTAATCTCCTGTGTAGAAATTTTAATAAATTACTTCATCGAGCCACACAACTGCGTACCTTTGCTTTGTTATGGTCGCCATCTACCTCAAATTCGCTAAAGTTTTCCACTGAACTTCTTGCAATGTCAGAGGCAGAATCAAAAAGAAGGGATGCATAGAGCTCCGCGTCCTGACAGTGCAACGCAAACAACCATCGAGATGCGTATTTGACAAGAAGGGCCTTTCGACAAGTTACATAGTCATTACCGTTGTTTATGGATCCAGAAGATGCTGAACGTGAGGTCATACTGTTCGGCCAGCTATGACTATCTGCAGAAGATGGCACACCTGGAAGACTTTTGTGTTTTGCAACATATTCTCGTAGAATTATTACGAGGTTATCATCCTTAAATTTTGAGTCAGTCCTTCTGACTTAACACGGCAGTGACACTAGGACGAGAGCTGACCTCGGCCAAAATCCAAGCTAGAACAGACTTCGTGAGTCTAGCTAAAGCATAATCCGACGCCATGCTGTTAGGCCAGAGCTTGCGAATAAGGAGAAGGAAGCCAGATTCATTGACCGCGATGTCCAAATCCTCAAGACACCTTTCCACAGCGACGACGAGAAGCTCCACATCTGCAGACAAGTCCAGACCAAGCGGTAAAGCGAATGAACATTCAATTTCTAACGGACGATCGCAAGTACGGAAGAGGCCTTCCGGAAGATCGACACTGTCAAAAAACCCAGAGTGTCGTAAATGTCCCAACATGATACAAGCGGCCTGTGTTTGAAACAAGTTAAAATGTCGCCCGAGGGCATCGCGAAGACAAGCCAGTGGTAGTACTTCTGCTGGGTACATGGGGAAATCACCAGATACCTCGGCATCACTTGTGGGTGCAACATTAAGGAACACGCTGCCTGTATCATCTTCCTCCGCTGGGGAAGACTTTATAACGGACGTTATGTAAAGAAGTATAGGCCAATCAAAAAGTATACCTCGGAAATGCGGAATGTAGTCATTAGCCTTCAGTAAATCTTGAAACATTGCCGAGATATGTAGGCGAGGCGATTCCAGATAGGCGCCGTATAATTTGATGAGGTGTTGAAGCTCGAAGTCGTCGATACCACTCTCTTGAGTCTGTGGAGATAATGGTTGATCCCGAACGACAATGATGGAACCTGAAGCGATGCCGTATTTCAGAAGGTGTAATTGAATCCAGAGCAAGGACCAATAGATCGATAACTCCTCATGAGTACACTTGGGAAGGTCTTCCTCTTGGAAAGGGAAGTCATGATAAAATCTTATGAAGGAAGACCTCAGTTCGCTCCACTTGACCGTAATGCGGCCTGCGTCTGGTTCGGAATGACAGCTCGACAATTTGTCGGCTGTTTCTCCGTGCAGACATGATGAATGAACGTATTGATTGCAGGCACTACACCTATAGCCCTGAGATATGTAGCCCCAGAGCGGAAGATGACATATCCCACAGACAGAGAGCGTGAAGATATTGGCGAGCCTAAAAGAGTGTTGATATCTTGAGCCCCTTACAGGGCCCAGGACCTTTGACTCAAATCCCAGTCGGCGAGGTCGAATGTATGAGAAACGGTGCACAGCTACCCTTTGCGTGCTCGGTTCATTTGACATAGGATAGTGGGAAAGGAAACTTCCTTCGGGCGCATCGTAACAGTTTGAGTGAACCACACACATACAGAATGGACACATAAGTCCGAAATCTTTGATCTGTTTAAGGCAAGAATGGCAATCGTGGAGCGATGAACCCTCAAAGAGAACCGACGAAGGATGCGGAGAAAAGTACCAAGGTACAAACTGGTGAGAGTGCGGATGCCCTACTCCTTGCTGGCTCCGTTGTGGGCCCGCACCCGCAACTCGTAAAGACTCGGAGTACGTCACAAGGGGGAATGGCTTGCTCATGCATAAGTGCCCAAAGGCGTTCGACCAAAAAGTTTGTAGGAGAGAAAGTGCAGAATATCTAGCTCGGGAAGAATGGAATGCCGCAACCTCCAAAAGAAAGAGAGGCATGTCTGGTTTGTAATCAGCCAGAAAGTGGAAGAGCTTGTGGATACGGTGACTCAAGGCAAGGTTCTGCGTTGAAAGATCCACGTTGTCGAGGATGGCCGCCAACATTGGGCCTATCACAGAGGACACGTAATAACTCTCCAGCGATTGTGCAGGGGCGTTGGAAGACAAGATACCCTGGAAAATCGCATTCGGCTGGCACCATTGCTGCCAAGTTAGTGATAAAGGCGATGAAGTAGGGATTTCATCCTGTGCTTCGTCAACTTGAATGGCCACAATTGGCGGCACATATGCTTCGGGGCCTGCAAGGCTGAAGTCAGTAAAAATGAGGACAAACAGGTTGCCACGTACGGTCTGGGATGTGTTGGTCATCCTGCGCCACCGAATAGCCTTCCTGCATTTTGGAAGGGCTCTGCAGCATTGTCCGGAGTAATGCGTCTTCAAAGAAACCCAGAAGGCGCCCATGTGTACTCTCCGGAAAGGAAGAAAAAGCGGGGATAATGGCGAGACCAATGTCGTACAAGATTTTCGGATTGCCTCTGTACAGATAAATGAGTAACTGCGACACATCCAGTGTGAGAGCTTGCAATGCGTTCGGAGGGCGAGCGAGCCTTATCGAACTAAACTGAAAGCGACAATCCTCAAGTACAATGGAACCCAATATAGTGATGCAGCGCGCTAAGAGGTCGGAGGATGATTTCTTCTGCCGGCTTGGTGAAAAAGACCGGGAACGTCGACCGTTTGACTGGAAACTCGAACGACGAAAACGAAACGAGGATGACTTTCCTGGCAAGTCGGTGTGTAAATCATCAGAGCCTGAGCTACATGCCAATGTCAATGTAAGCGATCTCGAAGTGACTGACTCCCTTACCCTTCATCAAATATCCGCCATTGCTTGAGCTTAGATAGAATTAGCACATCCTTCAACCTGTTTAAGAGGTCAAAAGTGGCGTCGGGCGAGAACGACGAGGAGGATTCATCGTCGCTATCGCTATCCACGAGAGGAAACGACCGCGCTCGATGCGTCTTGTCTCCTGCCGCAGCCGAAATGTTACCGTCTTTTATGACATTCGCCTTCCGCAGGCCAGCCCCAGCATACTCCAACTTGTACAGATCCCAAACTTGCGCGGGGCGTGGTCGCTTTTGCAGTTCGTTCAATATATGGTTTAATAACTTGCGCGTTTCTTGGCGGGCTTTGTCAGGTTTCAATGAATTATCAGATGTCGAACTAGTGAATCGAGCCACTTCTGAAAGCGACTTCTCATTGGTAGGTGATTTGAAAGGTAATGCGACCTGGGACAGGGTGCGGGAGCGAGTGCGACTTCGGGGAGTAGAAACAGCCTCACCCCTTTTCTCAGAGCTGACTAGGCCGAAGTCGGGGATCTCCAGCTTCGAGCTGCTTGGGCGCGAAGATGTTTCACTTCCTTGCATAGTTGTTAAGAGCTAGTTAGTGTAAATCACCCCAGCGTATTTCACTTGAGGACGAGGAGACAGTACAGTCGGCACTTGCTAAAACGGACTCAGTAGTAGCCGGGTCGCGTGGCAGCGTTTCTGAATGCACGTCACATACACTTGCATAAAGTCGACTTCGATGCATTGTCTTTGCTTATAAGACGCCGTCTTTCTTTCGTACTCACGAACGCGTATAACAATCGAGGACCTTACAGCAGCTCTGCTAGAGCCATGGAACAGGCGTTTGCATCTCTGGCCCAAATACGTATTCTGCTGCTTCCTGTTGGGTCGATACAACGGGCATTGTTTGGGAACTGGGCTGCAGAACTCGACGAGTTCAATGAGATACGACTCAGTGATGTCCCAGCGGACAGCAGGGATGATAGAGGTATGCGGAACTGCGCATCGTTCTGTACTGCCAGCCCTAACATAGTTATCTTCAGCTCGTTTCATGCCCAGCCCTCTTGCTTCTGGCTCCCTTTTCCTAAGTTTTACAAGACATCCCCCACCATCCTATCGCTCTCGCCTGGACCTTTTCCGCCCGTCCGACTTTCCTCTTGGCGTAGTCGGCATTGCGAGCTGTTCGGAATCCGACGCGTTGTCCTCGATATACTCCCAATTTAACGGTTCGCTCGCTGAGCTCTTCCCGTCTAGTTCAATGTTCCCGCTGGCGCAAAATTGCTTTGTCTTCGAAGAAGGCGACGGTAACACGAACCTTAATATTGGAAATCATCTACCGGGCTTAGTGGTAATACCTAGTATGATGGGGAATAAGAAGCTATATGTCGGTACTCTTCTCGCAGAACTTTGTTCTAATATCCTGGGCGAATTCTCCGTAATAGTGAGTGTCTATATTTTCCACAGATACAGCGGCTTACCTCATCCGTACTCAGGTAAAAGCTCTTGAATCGCAATCTGGAAGCGAATCACTAAATGCGGGATTGTTCGCAAGGTTACCAGATTACAGGAACCCGCGATCAACACCCGACAGGCACGAAGACTATCGTTCATCTCAGGAAATTACGGCCTTACACAGTCTACCTGATACTAGTAGGAGTGACCCAGCTTTTCGGTCTAATGATCACTCAAGGTTCAATCTGAAGCGAGCTTCAACACTAGGACCTGGGACTGTCGGAAACACCGGTCGTAATTCACAATTACTTGCTCCGTCGCCCAAAAAACGTCAAAGTGCAGTCGGTGCTGGAACAACTCATGCAAGACTTTATAAGGTCTTGGGTGACCTATTCCTACTTGCTGGTCGGACGATGGATGCGATTATATGGTGAGAAATGCGATTGCACCAGCTGCTCTTTACAATAAACAGGGTGTAGGTACAACGAAGCGGTACATCATCTCAAGCAGTCTCAGGATGCTCCCTGGCAGGCCGCTGCCTTGGAAGGAATGGCTGTCGCGGGTGCTATTGAGTCCTGGACAGCCGCCGCTCACGGTCCCGTTTGTAATTTTCTTATTTCCCTTCACGTGCTACCCCAGTAACTCCTTGTCTCGTCCAATAGTCATCCGCGAACTCCGATGCGAAGGAATCATGGGGGGATCACTCAGATAAGCTGTCACGGGCGATCACGCTATACTCTGGAGCAGCGGACATAGCCGATAATGAGGGGTGTATGTCTGATCTTTCCTTCCTTTATGTTACAGCATGCCTTCGCCATTCCTCCCTCTTGCATTCATTATGGTTATCAAAAGGTTGGAGCACTTTTACCTTCAGCGCGCTTCTATGTGGTGAAACTTTAACTCGCTCGTCCGCGGATGTCAGTGGAGCAGGGGATAGCATCTCGCATACAGGCTACTTGAACACGGTGGCTGGCATATCTCGATCAGATATCTCGGCAATCCTTGCACAGGCTCATGGACCGTGGCTTCTTCACCTCGGCTTCAGGGAACGTATCGAAGCTTTGCGTTGTGTGGCTGGAGTTTACTCTTCCCTCCGTTATAAACGGAAGGAGGCCTACATTCTGAGGGAGCTTCTTGCCTGTCTAATGGATCTTGTCATTCATGGACGAGAGGAAGCGATGGATCCGTCAGAACCAATGCCAGATATTCACTCCGCAAATTTGATTGATGTTCATGGGAGTATAGGCATTCGAGAGAGGGATAACGTGGCGGGGAATGCCAGTATATTGCGTCTCGTAAAGCACATTTGCGAAGTTCATGGCATATATTTGAATTCGGTCGGATTCATCGGAGACGAAGGGTCGAACACAGCTCGACAATCGTACCCCTCGTCGGGTGCACACTATACAGACCAGGTGTATCGGAGGACACCTTTGACCCAGTATGTTTGGCCGGACCTTCAAGTCGGTATGGTTAGGGAAGCGCTCGCAATAGCAGAAACTTTACCAGGTGAGCTGTCGTGTGGCCGTCACATAATATGATAAGCCTAAGCGGAAGTGCAAAGATTACCCTGCCGTTGCCTCGTTTGCACTATCTGCTTTGCGCAGTTTACACAGCCGTCTTGAACCAGAGGACCAGTTCCATTTCTTTACCGCGTCAGCACGAGCGATGACGACAGTCCGGCGCAGGGGCGACGAAAGGAAACTGGAATACTGGCCAGCAGAGGTTGTTGCCAGCATAAAATTCATGCCGTAGGTCACTTGGTTTGTTTCTCCTGCATGCCTCAACAAGTCTCGCCCATTTCGCAGACTCCCATTTGTTCGACTTCCGACAGAGAGACCTTGGTCTGATCTTCACGTACAATCCGAAGAGGGAAACGAGCAACTTGTAAGGGTAGATCCTTTGCTGTACAATCAGAGACGAATAACAAACAACAAGGTTGGACGTTACATTCCATTAGCTCTATAGCCAACTACTTACTCAGATTTTAGCGTCAAGTAATCGCTGTCGCGAATGAATTACTGGAGTTTGTAGTGACACTGGAAAATCCATACTCTGTTGCTCTTGATGTGCTCCAAATATCGCTTAGGTCAGTGAACATACATACAAATGTGCTCGTTAATCAGATTGAATTATACTGTTGCTGCAGTACCGGCGGTGTCCCATTCATTAGTAATCCTTTACCGGTGGAAATTCGTCCAAACTCCTATGAGACCATCGTTCTGTCGGGAAGAGCCACGGAGGCAGGTACTCTTGTCATCCGCGGTTGCATCTTAGAGCTGTCCGGAGTCGAACCGCACGAAACATTGATTCCCGTGTTCCCTCAGGAGGAGGAGGAAAAGGGGTTTCTTAGAGCTGTCGCTGATTATAACGAAAGTGAACGGTTCAAATCGAAATCTCTCAATGACAAACTAGATGAAATGCACAAACAATCTAATACCGTTCCCTCGGGAAAGGAGAATAAAAGCATTCCGTCTCCGAAATACTTGGAATTAAAGGTTGTTTCGGAGCAGCCTTATTTGCGTATACGCAGAACTTCTCTCACGAATGGCGCAGTAATGCTTTATGACGGAGAAACGTGGGTTCAGTCATACGAAAAATAGGAACATTCGACGAAACTGACTTCTCCCAGGTCGACAATCCGTCTGGTCGTGGAGAACATATCCGCCCTACCAATTGACTTCTTGGGATTGTCATTTGACGATTCGGCGCAGACTTACTTTGAACAGGCGCTGAACGAAGGCGACCTTAATGCGTTTGAAACATATGAGACGGAATATAACTTGGTCCACAGGCCCGTTTTTTCCTACGAGCCGGATATGAGCCGAAAGGAAATACTTCCTGGCAAGGAATGTACGATTTCGGTGAAGTGTTTCGGGAGAGCAGGCTGGTACGCAGAAAATCAGGGTTGTTTTTCATTTTCTGATGGAAGCTGCTACATGCAGCACCGACGGTACAATTCAACTATCATATTCTTATGCGCATCGACGGCAAGAGTCTCTGCAGGCACCCCCGTCAGTATTTTATGCAAGACAGTTGCTATTCCCCGTTCTCGTCACCGTATACCAGATGTTAGAGTGTTCGGGCATGAACATTCTACCCATATCAACGGGGCGTGCTTATGATGACCCTGCAGAAAGTGAGGGCCGTAGGGCATTATTAGAAGGTCTCGATGATCTCGAGTGGTGCGTGCTTACGCTTGACGTACAAAACACGTACGGGCTGCCGTTTGAAGTGACATTGTCTCACAACTTGGAAGGTGAGCTCAAAGCCTAGGTAAAAACTGCATGTTCTTACCCTTGTGTGCAGTATCAACGTCTCGAGTAGTCCCTCCCGGTTCTACTTATAAGTACGACCTTTCCCCTGAACGTAACATTTGACTAAAAAAATACCTGCAGATTTCTATTACCTATAAGGCGCTTTGCTTTGCCGTCGTCATTAACGGCCTCTCCCATCCCGTCACTGACAAACCGGCAATTTGTTGTCACTGGTCTAGCGAACGATGAAGACAATGCTCAAAGGGAGCTTTTCTGGCATCGCGAAGAACTTCTTAAGAGAGTGCACGCTACCTGGAAAGAGGTAGGCTTATAGCTGCGGGGCATTTTCAACTGCGTTGACTTCGACATATTAGATTGCGGGGTCACGGACGGGGGATTTATCGCTCCGTCAACAAAGATTTACTCAGCCGATGCTAAATTCCCTCCGTACGGAAGATATACAAGTACGCCTGTCATTGGGTGAGCAGGCCGAGAAGGACATTAAAGGGGCAACGAATGAAACTGGAAGATCATGCTTGACATCACCCAACCAACACGTGTTGGTCACGGCAAGAGTACAGAACTTATCTGGTGAGTCTGGTATATCATACCAGACCGAAAATTGCATTCTTATTTCACTTCTTAATAGCAACGTCCCGTGTGCTTTCCCTTACCATCAGCATAGAGCCTGCAGAGTGCGTTGTGTACAATGGCGTACTTAAGAACATTCCACTGGGACGCCTGGCCGATGGGGGGTCAGTGGATCACCAGTTCGTCGTGATTTTCGTGGCGCAAGGCCAATTTACCATCTCGGCGCAAGCCCAATCCGTGACTGTGGGGCAGGGGACAGACGTCTGCGGAACAGGAAGATTAGTGGTGATCGCGCAGGATGCCTGAGGAAGGTGTACGATTGGGCATGCCGTAGTTACTCGTCTTCATATTTGGGCATATCATTATTCGTTTATGTTTTGAGCGTAATACACTATGCTTTTGGCAGTCGCGAGCATGAAATCTTAAGTATTCCCATTGTGAAAGCGAAGTTGTGTGCATTCATGAGTGCAGATTCACATGCAAATAAACAAACTCATTATTACAACCTTCGACAAGAACTCCAAATGACAAAGGCGAGGAAACCGGAATTACATAGCTAAAATTCGTCAGACTCTTGCCTGAAGGCGGCTGTATATGCTAGAATAGTCCCGTAGACAAGCCTGGGGCCAGCCCGTTATTCCAGATACAATAACCGGACTAACAAAAGACGTACCCTCCTCCAATTATTGACATAGCACAAGCAGCCGGGTGAATGATCTCCGCGTGTGCAAGTATCAAGGGCAATGCAAACCCAGTAACGACGACCATGGACGTAATAAAACGTCCGAGGTCTACAGGGCTTGAACCCTCCGAGTCCGTAGAAAAATCGTCCGAGCCGCAATGAGCGAAGATGGCGTTGGGAAGCGGGGCAACCACGAAAGTCAAAGCTAGCATCCAGAAGGTGAGCGTCAGTCTAAAGGGAGAGGGAGAGCAAACTGACCAACGAGCAGAGGCAGCCAGTTCGACCAGAGTGCGCAAGAGAGAATGATTAGGAGGAAGCCAACGGCAAGAACGAAGGACAGCAATATTACGGCTTCGTGTGAGAAGGAATAAGGTCAGAAATTGCTGAGGAGGTGGGGCGTTGCATACTTTTCAGACCGGCCGCCATTACGATTCGATGTCGAAACTTGAGGTTAGTTAACTGTTAAGGAGACGATAGACTCGAAGATGCCGCAGCTCGTGCCTTACGCAATTGCCCACACAGTATATCCGTTTCAGGTAAAGTAGCGCACATATTTTCTTATTGGTAACCGTCATACTTGCGACGCCATTCACATTCTTATGTATTTGATTGCTTTTTATTAACTACGTAGCACATCGCTTTCTGATACCAGACACCGGTGCCTAAATTTCGATTATTTTCCACTTCAAACTTCCACGCGAAGCTGAAATAAGGCACACACATCAAATGCAATTGCATAATACAAATAAAGCATACAATTTACAGACGCTCGGACTTCGAAACGTGTGGTCGTTGTGTTCGTCTAGTCCTCATCACTGGCTTCAGCTGGTTGCGATCTAGGTCTTGACGGCCCTGCGCCGTGAACGTCATCACCTTCACCTTCCTGTGCCTTGTCAGCAGCATCCATCCATTCGGCATAGATATCAATTGGTTCCAATAGGTCTAGACAAGGCGGGTGTTCCTTCAGCTGATCACTGGTAATGCGTCGGTCTTTATTACTAACGGTTGACTTTAGTCTGAAACCTTTGACTGCAGACCCTGCATAAGAGGTTCGCAACGCCCTCCTTCCGGTCAATTTTGACGTTCACAGATTTTTCGTGGTGGCAGAAGAGACAAGTGAATGTCGTATCTGCCGAGACAAGATTAGTGGCAGCAAACACGCCAAAGTTGACGTGTAGACATGCCTAGAGGCTCTCTCGTTCTAGGCGTCGCGGGCTTTCTCGTCGACTTCTTACGCTTTCCCATCGAGTTACTGTGCGAGTCGGCGAGAGTGAAGGCGGCGCCGCGGCGCAATCGACTTGGCCGTGTGCCCAGCCGGTCACGCGCAAGTTGTGCAACACGTGATTGACGCGTCCATTGTTGGATGCAAGTGGCTTCCGTCTTGCCTCCGAGCAGTGTCGCGAGCTCGCAAGTACCGTCCCATCGCCTTCATCCCTATCCGTCGGAATGGCAACGCGTCGACCTGCGTCACGGGCGCGCAACAATACTGGTACACTAATTCCTCCCCCCTCAGCGTCTACTGGGTCCACTAGATCTCGCTCTGCTCTTGCGAAGGCTCGTCCTGAACTTACCACTTCGAACGAAGATCCATACGAGTTCACCGATACGACGGCTACTTCCCAAGTGGCCTCGAAAAAGATGCAGCAAATTAATGATGGGGCAGAATCGCATATACAGGTTGTCATCCGCTGTCGAAGGCGTTCTGAGAGGGAGATCCAGGAGGGCTCACCTATTATTATATCGACCGATGGTCCAAGAACACAAACCGTCACGATTGAAACCGCTGCAACAACTTCTGTCCTTGGCGTTGTAACGCTGCCGCCGACTCGTACTTATCCATTCGATGTGGTCTTCGGACCTGAGGCTGATCAGTCGATGGTCTACCAAGATGTCGTACATCCCATGCTGGATGAAGTGTTGAAGGGCTATAATTGTACACTTTTTGCGTATGGGCAGACGGGAACAGGAAAAACGTACGTTATTTCCGAGCCCTTTCTCCTAACGCAGTCTAACCACGCTCCTACAACTCAGTTATACGATGCAGGGAGACGTATCCCTGACACCGCTGGGAAATCCTTCCGCTCAGGCAGGAATGATCCCACGCGTACTCTTCAAACTTTTCCATCAACTTGACAGCTCCGGATCCGACTACAGCGTAAAAGTGTCTTACGTCGAGCTATATAACGAAGAGTTGCGCGATCTTCTCGCTTCTGAGTTTACTGCGCCAACAGGCACCGCCCAGCCCATGAGCATGAGTGCCCCAAAAGAGAACCAGGGTGGCTTGAAGATCTTTGACGACTCGAGTAAGAAAGGCGTACTCATCCAGGGTCTGGAGGAGATACCGGTTAAGGACTTCAACGATGCTTTGGCTCTTTTGGCAAAAGGAAGTCAGAGAAGGCAGATTGCGGCGACTAAATTCAACGACCATTCGAGCCGTTCCCATTCAGTGTTTTCTATTACTGTGCACTCCAAAGAGACTTCCTCACTTGGTGATGACCTCCTAAAAGTTGGAAAGCTTAATCTTGTCGATCTGGCAGGCTCTGAAAATATAGGGAGGTCCGGAGCGGAAAACAAACGAGCCCGAGAAGCTGGAATGATCAATCAAAGCTTGCTTACTCTGGGCCGGGTAATTAACGCGCTCGTTGACAAGTCATCGCATGTTCCTTACCGGTATGTCGTGGAGCTTCAGTTTAATTATTAGGGACTTACAATTTGTCAGCGAATCGAAACTTACCCGTCTTTTGCAAGATTCTCTCGGTGGACGCACAAAAACCTGTATTATAGCGACGGTCTCACCGGCTCGTTCAAACATGGAGGAGACTCTTTCTACGCTTGATTATGCCATGCGTGCTAAATCAATTCGCAACAAGCCCGAAGTGAATCAGCGCATGACGCGTAATGCCCTTCTTAAGGAGTACGTTGCGGAGATCGAACGCCTCAAGTCGGATGTTCTGGCTGCTCGCGAGAAAAATGGCATCTACTTTTCGGAGGAGACGTGGACGCAACTCAGTACAGAGCATGAACTACGACAGACTGAGGTGGAAGAGGCGAAGAAGCAAGTGGAGATGATTGAAAGTCAGATGCGGTCGGTGCGAGAGGAATTTGAGCAGAGTATCGCCTTGCTGATGAAAACGGACGGAGAGCTAAAGCAAACTAAAGAAAAGCTCAGATCCCGGGAAGGAGAGTTGGAGCAGAAGGAAGGGGAATTGATCAACGTCAAACTCGCACTCGAGGAAGAGGTTGTCGTTCGGAAGGCACACGAGGTCAGCGAGAATGCTCTCGACGACATCGCTCATGGTTTGAAGAAGGTAGTAGAGGAGAGTACAAACGATGTGTCAGGACTCTTTAACAAAATCGGTGAGCGGGGCGAATCAAAGCCAAAACTTGCTGACTCAACCCAACAAATGGACTTGTAGAACGCAAAATGCTTGAGTTCGATGCGAACTCAAAGGCGGTTAGAGGACAGAGCAAGCTCCTGGATTCTGAAACACGGTCCTTTCTGTCGACTTTGGAAGATTTTGCAAAGGCTACGGAGCAGTCTATGACCGTGATACGAAATCTGGCGGAATCTCTTCAAAAGATGGAGACGACCTCTCTATTTGCACATCGTCAGTTCCTTGGAGAGCAGGCTGAGCGGGCCCAAAATTCGCTGAAAATGATTCAGATGAAGGAGGATGCTTCCGAAAAAAACCTGACAAGCATCTGGACGATAGTCAAAGAAGTACAAGATCGCTTGGCGAACGAACTGTCCGCGTGGTCTGTAAGCACTCAGAAAGAAATCCAGACTATGTGTAGCGACATCGAAGAAGCAGGTGCTGTGAATTTCGCGACGGTAAGCCTCTATCGTATTCGAAAGACTGTCGATAATAAACTCGTTACAGGCTGAACAAGCGTTGCGGGCACTGGGATCTGTTGTCGAAAAGCTTACAAAGGAAGCCCGCATAATCAATGAAACCGAGCGGAAAGCCAACGAAAGACAGAGCGAGCTTATCTCACGTACGGCTCAATATGAAATATCGAGGCTGAGGGAACAAAATGCCCAGCTTGCGGAGTTACTCGAATTAGAGAAGAGGAATGCAGTGAAGGCAAGGGATGGTCTCGTCAAACGTGTTTCCTCTTTACTAGTGGATTTCACGGAGGAACGGGATCGAGGGCTCCGGGATATTGTGTACGGAGTACAACAATCGAACTCGAAAGCTTCAGAACACGCAGAATCTTTCGCAAAGGAGCACAACGCACTTATCGGTGAGTGCAGTACGCGCGGGCGCAATTGGGGTGCATCACTCGATAAGGCTGCTATCGAGGGCAGTCAAATGAGGCTATCCGCAACAGAGGTAGTGTATTTTTATCATATTTAGACCCTAATCCTGATAGTATCGTTTAGGGCTTGCATGCCGCAAGGACATCGGTGCAAGAAGGACTTTCAGAGATGTGCGCTTCAGTAGCCACCACTATAAAAGCACACTCGGAAGATACGATACACGTTTCAAAGACGTTAGATTCATGTTCCAAAGGTCCGTTTTCCATGGCGAGTTAATTCGGTCAAGATCGATGACGTAGATTACCCACAGTCTTCGAAAGGGATCGCAAAATCAAGAGAGCACGCATTGAGATCACTTCTCAAGTTGGGGAAGATGTGCAGTCCGCTCTGCAGACTTCCCAAGGTGTCGTTGAATCGACATCAAAAGCTTTGGATGTGTTTGGAAAACAATTTAACGCTGAGGTCTGTGTATAATCCACGATCCGCTTTAAGACCTCACGCTAAATATAGACGTACAGTCGAGTACGCTGGCAAAGCGCATTCGTTCTTATGCATCCTCGGCTTCTTCGCATATGTCGACAGTGCAGCGACAAAATCAGCTCATGCTTGAACAAGGCACTCGACAAATGTCTCCCACAGGCTCAACGCCGCAAAAACGGAAATGGCAATATACCGATAGGTGGGAGCGAACACGAAGTCGCTCGGATCTCTTGCAAGACTTCCGGGGATCGAATGGAACTTCTACACTGGGTGACGTGTATCGCACAGCTCGGGTCGTACCATTACCTTCAGACGGCCAAGATCTAAAGGAATTAGAGGAGGAAAAGGGCCCCGACGATGATGTTAATGGAGGCTCGGAGTTGGAGGTAGAATCGGATCCATTGCATGAATCTCAAGAACCTTCCTCCATGACTCTTTCGGACGAATGTATCGAGCCCAGCTCGGTACCTGCACCATCTCTATCGGTAGTAAAGCTTGAGCCAGAAGAGGCCGTAGCTCCGCTTAAAAGCCAACCGGTGCGCTCGACATTACGGGAGAAATCCACGAACATCGTTCCTGAAGTGAGGACAAGGGTGGCTAGGTACTCCAGAAGACGGTAGCCGACCAGGTCGTTTCTATTTATTAATGCTCGCTTTCAATTGTACATGTACATGTACTATTATGTATTAATTTGATTCTTTGACGACCGGACTTACTACGCGGTCTTTGCTTTGGACTGTAGTCCGGGTGGCTGTCCGTAGCTTGATTACAAATCATACAAAGGTCCTGCAACGCGCGACATTCGCGCCTGGCAGCATCTCCCACTGCGGACGCTGTCCAGGGAGCCTTCAACTATCATAATACTAAATCTATAGCTGGTGCATCCTACGCGTAGGGCTACTTCTGTAGTGTACGCCCCCTTCTTCTCAGCATGGCGTCTACAGCGTCTACAAATATCAAAGTCGTCTGCCGGTACGTGTCTAGTTTCGTGACTTGACGCGAGATGCTGACACCAGCTCTCCGTACAGTTTCCGGCCACCAAACTCAATTGAACAGCGCGAGGGAGGGGAGATTGTGGTGTCTTTCGATAGCAATCTTCGTACCGTACAGCTGAGGTCGGCAAGTACAGGACCGGAAAGAGATGGCTTCACGTTCGATCGCGTCTTCCCCATGGGTACGCAGCAGGTCGAAATTTTTGAGTATGGCGTGAAAGAGTGAGTGCATCCTTGCAATAAACAACAATGAGGGAAGGACTAAACTGAATTATTTAACTAGCATCGTAGCGGGTAAGCACTGATTCTGCTATGCGGCACGCGCTGCTGCGGTATCCGGTAGCATATACTAAACGAAATCAAACAGATGTCATGGATGGATACAACGGAACTGTGTTTGCGTATGGCCAGACGGGAAGTGGAAAGACGTTCACGATGATGGTAAGCTTTACATTTCCGATCGACGAAAGATCTTTTTATCTCACCGAGCGCAGGGCGCCGATATCGACAATGCTGATCTCAAAGGCATTATTCCCCGCATAACGGAACAAATATTCACTTCAATCGTCGAGTCAGATCCTCACCTTGAATATTTGGTCAAAGTATCCTATATGGAAATATATTTAGAGCGCATACGCGACTTGCTTGCGCGTGAGTATTAAGGGCCTGACGCGGACGCCAAAGGAATACTGAATAGGTCCTCCTAGCTCAGAACGATAATTTGCAAGTACACGAAGAAAAGAATAAGGGCGTGTACGTGAAGAACCTCTCGGACTATTATGTCGGCAGTGCGAAGGAAGTCTACGAAATCATGAGGCAGGGTGGTCAAGCCCGTATTGTGTCGGCAACCAGTAAGCAATCCACTTGGAGGTTTGAGTGTAACTTTTGGCTAGATTCAGTATTACAGACATGAATGCAGAGAGTTCGAGGTCACATTCAATCTTTTTAATTACCATTAACCAACGAAACACGGACACCGGCGCCCAGAAGACGGGAAACCTGTATCTCGTTGATTTGGCTGGCTCTGAGAAAGTCGGTAAGACTGGAGCTTCTGGTCAAACTCTTGAGGAGGCGAAAAAGATCAACAAGTCGCTTTCTGCCCTCGGAATGGTTATTAATGCGCTGACGGATGGAAAGGTGCGGGACGGGTCAAGTAACGCCGTTAAGAATTTGTCTATTAACATTCGCCTTTTAGTCAACGCACATTCCGTATCGTGATTCAAAGCTCACTCGCATTCTTCAAGAGTCTCTTGGAGGAAATTCGCGCACCACACTCATAATCAACTGTTCTCCTTCCTCTTACAACGAGCCCGAAACTCTTGGCACTCTCCGCTTCGGTATCCGCGCGAAGTCTATCAAGAACACCGCTCGTGTTAATGCTGAGCTTTCTCCGGCAGAGTTAAAAGCTCGTTTGAAACAGGCTCAGATAGCAAATGCATCCTTCCAGACCTACATTACCTCTCTCGAGGCCGAATTGGCCATTTGGCGGAGTGGAGGCTCTGTCGATCAAGCCGATTGGGCGTCCGCAGACAAGGCAAGCAGTCCCATGCCAAGCAAGAAGGCCCCCCCACCTTCAACGCCTTCGTCAACAAGAAGCATGACCCCTATTAATCCAATCATCGAAACTCTGCGTGGTGATCTTGATAGCCGACCACAGACACCAACTGTTGTTGGATTGGATAAGGACGAGAGGGAGGATTTCCTGAAGCGTGAGAACGAACTGAGCGACCAACTTGCGGAGAGAGAGGGTATACTTGTGGCGACGGAGAAATTATTGAAAGAGACGCGCGACGAGCTTTCTTTCTTGAAAGACCAAGAGCGTGCGCTCTCGACGGTGGGCAAAAACATATGCTTTGCTAAACCGAAAGTATTAACATTATGGGATGTGCATATTTTACAGGAAAATAAGTCTATGTCGGCGCAATTGAACGATCTGCGTCTGCAAGTAGAACGCCTGGATTACGATAACAAGGAGGGCGCCATTACTGTTGACATTCTCAAGGAGCAGAACCAAGATGCGACCCGCGAGCTTGAAGAGCTCCGTCAGGCAATTGCTGACCTTAAGACCAACCAAAAAGATCCTTCCCTCGAGGACAAAGAGAAGAAAAAACAGGAAAAGATGGCTCTTATGATGGCCAAATTCGATGCTGTAGGTCGCCTATAAATTTGACCTTGCGGCTTCGCACGTATTAAACCTATTTTCAGCAAGGCACTTTCTCGGAGAAGGATGAAACTTTACGAGCACTTCTATCTAAATTGGACGCTGTTGATGCAGATTCTGTTGCATCCTCATTGACGGCTGATGACATTACTCTTATTCGTCGTCAGCTCTCAGAAGGTCAGTCGCTTGTCCGTGAGACCGTGGAGCGCCTTCGACAGAGCCAAGAGGAGAATGAGATGATTACGCGACGGCGCGATGAAGTAGAAAGTAGACTTGCTGCGCTTGAGGCGGAATATGAGGAGCTTCTTGAAAGAACAATAAATGACGAAGAAACTAGCAACGTTGACGTTGCGGAGTCTATGGCCGAACTGAAGGTCGGGACACGTTCTTTGGATGCGGCGGACCCGTTGATTAATGTATTCCGCAGAACAAACTGGAAGCTCAATATGCTGCGAAGCGGGAAGCACATTTAAGTGAAGTTGTCGATCTTAAGCAGCAGGTCGAAATGCGTCAGGCCGATATTCGCAGTCTCAATGCTACAATCGATGGACTCAAGGGTGTCAACGAGGAGCTGAAGGTCATTGATGATTTTGCAGGATTTCGTGTTGCACCTGTACTGACATGAATCATGCTTTCAGCGCGCGTTTGCTGTTACGTCGGCTGGCATCGAAGGTGGCAAAAATCTGGCGGAAAGCGCCGCCGATCTCGAGCGGACGCGTAAGGCGATCAACGTCCAACTTGCTGAATTCGATGGCGTGAAGAAATCGCTAATGCGTGATTTGCAAAACCGCTGCGAGAAGGTCTGCTCGGCATTAATTATTTCCTTTCCGGATAGAGTTTTTCTTACTTATCTGTAACAGGTGGTTGAGCTCGAGATCCAGCTCGATGAGATTAGGGAGCAGTACAACAATGTCCTTCGCAATAGTAATAGTAAAGCTCAGCAGAAGAAGATGGCATTCCTGGAGCGGAATCTGGAGCAATTGACATTGGTCCAGAAGCAGGTGTGTTAAATTTCTGATCAAACTGTCACGTTTCACCACTGATAATGTGCAATAATTTTTTAAGCTCGTTGACCAGAACTCTGCTCTAAAGAAGGAAGCTGGAATAGCCGAACGAAAACTGTTGGCAAGGAACGAGCGTATCCAGAATCTTGAAGCGCTCCTTCAAGATGCGGACCGAAGGCTCGCCGTACAAAACCAGAAGTTTGAGGAGCAACTTCAGGCTGTCAAAGATAGGCTAGACCAGGCACGAGGTTGGTTACAGTTCCTTCCATCTTCAGAATTCCAATAGAACGGGTGTTGACGTTTTGCCTCCGCCTAACAGCGCAGAAAGCTGCGGCCTCATCGCCGATCAACTTTGGGCGGATAGCCAAGCCACTACGAGGTGGGGGCGGCGCTGCACCTTCCACGATACCTTCTCCACAGTCCGGGTTCTCAGGGAGTGTCAGTCCTCTTGCTCGGGTACAGAATGAGGAGGCCAGGTGAGTGATTTTGGTCGCGTGCTTGAGACGTGGTGACTTATGATTGGCGCTCTCCGCTCCTTTATGGCAGTGGGTCAGGTAAGGAGATGCACCATCCGTATATACAAAGATGGCTAACGGGCGTGTTTAGCGAAGAGAGCGTCGTGGTTCTTCTCGTCGAGCGCTACAGGACGGTGATTGTGGGTTACAATTTTATTGACTTGTGTTTTAGTAGACAACCTATACCCCCACTGCTAATTGTGTCCGCCTGTGCATCGCAACCTTTGACGACCAATCACGGATTATTAAATGAGCTGATAATGGGAGAGAGCATTGATTGGTGTATACTATGTGTTTTAGGATCTAGATGGACTCGGATCCGGACCGAGGCTGGGCCGGCAGCAGTGAACGCTAGTGCAGAACCGCAGCCTGGCGGGTGGCGTGGACAGAAATGAGGGCGCGTAGCTGAGAGCCGAGACTTCTGAAGCTCCCTGCGTACGTAGAGCGTAAGCAACCCTGGATCAAGGCGCACTCGCAACGCGCCTGTCGACGTGGCACTCGGCTGATGGCTCCGCCTGCTAGTGCTCAGGCTAGAACGGTATACTTTTTGCAAAATGAGCATTCAGGAAATTGAAAAAAGAATTAATGGGCGGACGTGGTGGCTGCCGGACCTGGTACGCCCGGGTGCCGGTGCGGCTTCCTTGCGCCACCCAGGCTGACGGCGAAGTCGAAGCCGATTTGCATTTTGACTTTGCGGTGTGCAATCATCATATCCATGTGTTCGTCGCGGTGGCGCGCGCTTTCCCAAAACACGTCTCGATTGTGCACTCCGGTATGCCTATACAACCATCGCCTCCGCGTCCCTACCAGTCTCCCTCTTGCATAACGGCGCTCACGGCAGCCAAGCGGGGAGGTTGGCGGCTGTGCACGCGTAAATGAATATTTCTTCCATTGGAAAAATGCTTGGGTTTCAAGTGTATCATTATCAAAATTAGTTTTTTTTCTCTTTCTCTCTCTCGTGTTTTTCCGCCAACAGTTCCATTTCCGCCTTACTTTTTGCTTCCTGCGCGCCTTTTCCCTTCACGTCTGTCGGGTGGTCAGGGCACGTTTCTCTCCTCTCCTCTTTATCTCACCACTGCCGCAAAAGTACGCGTGGACGAGTCGTTAAGGCCGACGAACACAGCTGCGTGCGTCTAACTCGCTCCCTACTTTCCGTTTCCCCACCGTTGACGTGTTTTACCCCACCGTCGAATCACCATCTTTCCATAGACCCTTAATTCGCGGTCTTGCTAGTGTTCGACCGCGCTTTCCTTTCCCCTCATCAGTCCCCACCTAATACCTACTTTTCCGCCCACTAACACGTTGGGAGTAATTGCTTAAAAGCAACTTTTCTGGTGTGTATTTAATTCCTCTACCGAGGCATCTACTTGAGTATCCTTCTGACGAAGTCGCCTGCAGTGGCCTTGCAGAATCCTTAATACGTTCTTTCGCGCGACTCGGATAATTTGATCGGTTCGGTTCGATAATTACTCTACTTGCCTCGTTTTTCGTGTGATTTACGTCCCGCTCCAGTTTACCCAGTTACATGCCTAATTCTGCCTTGCCTTCACCACGGAAGACTACGGACTTATCGAATCACTCGACTGGTCACTCCCCTTCAGGATCACCAATTGTATGTCATTATCCTCACTCGTGGCAGTTTTCAACGTGGTCCCTTATACGTCGTCTTTTTTTAACGTTCGCTCCTTTCTTCTTCCAGAGCCATAACCATCACACCCAGCCTGCCGCCGAAAACATATACGGGATGGGTATGAACTCAAATGTCGGTCTAAAGACCTTAAACTCCAACTGGCAGGTAGGCAATCAACGATGTGCTGAATTCATTTTTACTGGCTCAACGAATTTTCTCTGTTCGACATTTCCCTCGGGCAGATGTGGGGAGGAAGTCCGTCGTCCCAACGGAACCCTTCTGGTTCATCTGCTTCGAGCGTCGCGGACGTTTCCTCATCTCAAAGAGACAGTTGGGTGTCGTCACGCCCCTCAAGTGGGACCTGGGAGCTCCCGCAGACCGACCTCACAGACAGCCCCCAGAAAAAGGAATATTCTCAACTTGTCAGTGACGTGGACCCTGGCGTCTATTTCGTCGTGCTGATTTTTTATCTTCTATGAGCAGGATCCACAATCGCCGCTTAACCAGCATGGACGCCAGAATAGAACTGCCTCAGGTCTTGCTGGCTCACGAATCGTGAGTGCTTTAACACCTGGAAACCTGCTTCTCGACTCAGATATGTCTCGTGAATAGGAGGAAAGGTCACCCGGGAGGAAAGGTGGCCAGCGTTACAGTGGCGTCCCTTCTCCAACGGCTGCTGGTTTCAGCGGAACTTCGCAATTCGGGGCCAATGGAGCGTCAAATTACGATAGTGGACATACGTCTGCTGCCGTTGATGAGCTTGCAATGGGTATTCGTGGCATGGTCGTTGGCGAAGACTACGGCAACCAAGGGTCTTCGTACCGTTCTCAGGCTACTGCAGCGATGCCCCAGCCGCAGACGACCGCCCCACCCGTTCGGGCACCGCATATGATGCAGCCGCACCAGTCACGCCTCTCGTTTAGCGGTTATACTCCTCAGGCTGACTATACCGCTTACTATGCTGGCCCCTCTGCACTTGATTATTCGTACGGCTACGACTCGTACCGTGGTAATCCAGACGCGTCAGTCTATGGGTCTCCAGTGCAGACAAGTGCAACCCCACCAACTGCGAATATCTACCCTGGCATGACCCCCCAAGCTGTGCATCCTGTGCATGCTGATATGCGTCAAGCAACAGGCGTGTATTATGACTTTTCCGGTTCAGGACGTCCCCCAGCATCACAATTTTACTACTCGGCTCAGCCGATGATGCACTACGCGACGGCCGCGCCCCATTCACCGATGCAGTCTGCGGCGATCTCGCAAATGCCTCCAGCATCGTTATCGGACAAAAAGCGCGAGCTCCAGGTAAGTAGCCATTTTTTGAAAGGACTGAAGTGTACAGCTGAGGATGATTGCTGTAGTACGCGATCCAGCAGCAGCAGCAGCTCAGCCATCAGCTGTATGCTTCCGTACGTCATTCGACGCCTTCTCCACACGGCCAGCAGTTCGGCACGCCCCTTGATTACGCTAGCCAGATGCCGATCGTGATGCCGGGTGCGGCTATGTTTGGAGCCCCTGATGTTGGGAATCAGGCGCTAGCGCTTTTCCAACAGACGTTGAACCATGGCCGAAAGCTCGAAGGAGGCGAGTCACCTAGCATTACGCTCAGAAGCCCGTTACTGGATGAGTTCCGCGCGAACAAGGCTCGCAAGTGGGAGCTTAAAGTACGTACGGCGGGTTAAGTCTAGCGTCTTTCTGGAGTTAACATATGCTTTATAGGATATATTCGGTTATGTGGTCGAGTTCAGCGGCGACCAACACGGTTCACGCTTCATCCAACAGAAGCTCGAGACCGCTTCGAGCGAGGAGAAGCAGATCATATTTGACGAGATTGTCCCCAGCGCTGCTCTTCAGTTAATCCAGGACGTGTTCGGCAACTACGTACGCGCTCTTTCAGCAGCTCTATGACCCACTGTTGACTGGTTCGTAATTAGGTGATTCAAAAACTCTTTGAACATGGCACACAGGTGCAAAAGACAGTACTGGCGAGCACCATGGAGGGTCATATTCTGACGCTGTCACTGCAAATGTACGGCTGTCGGGTTGTTCAGAAGGTAATACACTAAATCAACTGCCGTTGACTAAGCTAATATCAGGGCTTCGTACAGGCTGTCGAGTACGTTCTTCCAGAACAACAGGCCGCTTTCGTCAAGGAGCTCGACGCACATGTTCTCAAATGTGTCAAGGACGCGAACGGCAATCATGTTAGTTTTACCGGCTTTGCCTGATAAGACATTATAGATTAATAACATCATTATAATAGGTCATCCAGAAGCTTATCGAGCGTGTGTCCTCGGACCGCCTGGGTTTCGTGCAGGCTTTCCGGGGCAGTGTTTACGATCTTTCGACGCATCCGTACGGTTGCCGTGTCCTGCAGCGCTGCTTTGAGCATCTCAGCGAGGAACAAACCCGCCCCCTTCTCGACGAACTACACAAATACACCATCAATTTGATGCAGGATCAGTTCGGGGTTAGTGAAAGAAAGTCAATTCTCGTATGCATGAGTCTGACAGCGAAAAATTTGATCATCAGAACTATGTAGTGCAGTTCGTGTTGGAGAAAGGCCCCTACCAAGATCGCCTTCTCATCATTGCGAAGCTCCGGGGTCAGATGTTGCAGATGGCCAAGCACAAATTTGCATCGAACGTCTGTGAGAAAGCTCTGGTCACTGCCGACTCGGAAAGCCGCCGCCTTCTCATCGAGGAAATCATGACGCCGAAGGCAGATGGTGTTAGTCCGATCGTGACTATGATGAAGGACCAGTATGCGAGTGAGTGCAATGTTGTTCGGGGATGTGTCTCTTCTCACACATGCGCAGATTACGTCCTTCAGCGCGCCCTCACTGTCGTCGAGGGCGAACAAAGAGATGCACTCATCTCCAAGATCAGACCCCAACTGGCGACAATGCGCAGGTACTCGAGCGCCTACAGCAAACACCTCATATCCAGTCAGTTCAGTATTTTTTTCCTTAAAGATACAGAAGTTAATCCGCTATGTAGTCGAACGTCTCCTTGAAAAGGCCAGCGTGCCGTCCTCAATCGATTTTGTCAATAGCGTAAATCCCGATGGTACGCTCCAGGAGAGCGAGCACGCGCACGCGTCATAATCTGCGATAGGAACACAGTATAATGCAGTTTTCTACTGTTCTACATTCACACTGGCATTTATTACGCATACCATGCTATATACTCATCGCATCATCCCACTTCGCTCATCTACATTGGACTTGATCTCCTATTGCGCATTTACCGTTACATACGTTGCTTCCTGCTTTACTCATATGCTTTTTTCAAACATTCCTCACTAGTACTTGCATTTACAATCACTTTGCTCTCGGTCACTAAACTACCCTTTAGTCATTCACTCTTTTTTCCCGTGCACATTCTATCTGTCGCAGTACTTCATAGTCAATCCGTATAATGCAAATCAAGTTCACTTGTGTTAACTTTCGCGGATAAGTGCGTGTTTGCCTCGGAGATTAATATTAGTTGTGAGAAATGCTGCTCTAAGGGACTTTCGAGTGCACGTGAGAAGCCAAAGCCGTTAGGAACTCCACGTCAACTCCAACGACTGCCAGCGCGTACCTCGCCCGCCGAGTTCGCAACGACAGCAATGAGCACCGTTGAGGCCGCTGCCAGTCTCTTCGGGTCGTCAGACTCGGGCCCAGACTTCTTCGCCGTGCCGGAGGAGGGAGACAGCGCGTCCGACCCGCCGACCAGCGCGACGAACGGCAGCAGCTTATTCTCTGGTCAGGACTCTTCGAGCCTGTTCGACTCTGTCACGGGAGAAAGTGAAGCGTACTCTTTGCCATCTGCGCAAGGATACACGGAGCATAATGCCTTTACTGGTACACAGACCTTAGGGTCGGACGTGTTTTCACCACACGGAAACGGCGCGAATGACGCGTACGAATATGGATCTGATGCGCAGACAGGGTACGAGTACGGCTCGGAAAATTACAGCGGGTACGATGCGCACGGATGGTACGACGAGCACGGGCAATGGCATGGATACGAGCAGTACGACTCAACGAATAACCAGGGTATGTACCTTACAGCATGCTTCGCAGAGGTACGCCTTCTCAAAAGAGTGCGTTCAAACAGACTACACGCCTACGCCTTCCGACTCGTATGCTCACAGTTCGAGCACCGATTCATACGCCAACAATTATTCCAATTCGCCCTACACCGCGAACACAACGGAGAGCTCGTCGGCATACGACCCGGCATCCTCCTTCTACGTCCCTCCGTCTTCGTCGAAGCAGACGACGTATGACCCGTATAGGCCTGCCGTCCCCCCAGTGCAGCCATTGGAAAATTTGCATGCTGGCGCGACTTCGACCTCTAGCTATGGTTCTTACAACCCTTCAGGAGCCGGAGCGGCGCAAACGGCAAGCACACCGTCATACTCTGGAGTAACCACGTCCGCATACAATCCGTATGCTCCCGTTGGGACGGAATCGTCGACAAGTCCGTATGTTTCTGGAAACATGATACCCGCACCGACGACCTCGCAACCATTGAAGCCACCGGTATCTCCATACCGACCAAGCACATTTAACGCCTACGACCCGCCGCTTCCTGCGGTGAAGGCGAAAAGGGCTGCGACTATTCCTGTGAATTTTAGTTCCCGGAGCCCATATGACTCACACGGACCGGTGTCCCCTCCCCCTTCGACCCTGTTAGTTTCCCGGTCGTCTGTTCCTTCTCAGAATGCGGCAACTTCGTCCCCTTCCGGACCGCCACCACCTCCACGCTCGTCCACTCTGGACAGTTATAAACCCGCTGGTGCTGCTGTACATACGCTCGCGTCTCCTCCAAAAGGAACTCCGTTCAGATCCTCTCCAGACCCAGTATCTGCCTTTTCACACCACAGACCTTCTGGTGCGAGCGTTCAAGGACCATATGCATCATTCACTAATTCCCAGCATAACGGACCTCACTCTTCGTTGCCTACGGAATCCTTCGGCGTCCCCAATAACGAAGTGTTGCACGCTGGACGCCATCCCGAGTTAAGTCCGTATGGGCATTCACCTGAGAACCACGAAGTCTCCCAAGTGTATGGGATCGCAGAATCGCGGGCGGATGTCCAAACAAGTGCTTGGCAGGAACAAAACGATGCTTTCTTGACGAAGGGCGAGGCCGAAGGTGCCGTTGCAGCTGGATACCACGAAACTGCTGATACAAAACATTTCTCGAAGCCCAGTTCACCACAACCTTTCTCGAGCCCAAATCGTTCTCTTCGGGGTATTTCTCCCCCTGGGACGCGAACGAGTATTCCGACTGATAGTCATCTGTTCTCTGGCGAGGTTGGACGGGCTGCGTCCCCATTAAGCGATTCCGGTAGATCCCACACAGGCTCCCTCGGCAGGAAGTCACCATCTTATGCCCGGAATGGATCAGGGAAGGCCCAGCAAAGTTTCTCCTCTCTTGACGAGCAGGTTTCGCGACACGGCGAGCCCTTTAATCATATAATGCGAGGCCCATTGGAAAGGGTGGGTTCCCCCAGCGCGCGTTCAGTCGGCTCCGGGGGAGGTTACGCTGGTAAGCGATAATATTTTCCACTGGTATTATATTCTCAATTCAGTGCTTAAAGTTCCGCGGGCGACGTTGTCTTCAACTACTTTTGCAAACCAAGATCAAAATGTTGTAGACCTTGCAAGCGATACTTCGTCAGTCTACGGCCAATCCAGTTCACCAGTATTATCAGCGTCCCGTAATAGAGATATGAATACATTCACATCATCCGAGAACCCAACCGCAGCGCCACCTGCAGAGGTCTATGATCCTTATAAACCAAGACAAGACACTCATCCTTTTCGGACGGCACCTTCCGAAACTCCCCTTCCAGTTTCAAATATGTACATGCCATCCGACCAGTATATGCCTCAGCATGGCAGCTTTGGTCATCCGCCGACACGTGAACGGTCGATGAGCAATACTTCATCATTCTCATCTTCATCTGCTGCCTTACACGATCCTTACGCTCCTGCACAGATGACGAGACGACAAGTTCCACCCCCTATAGGCTACGGTGGCAACTATGATGTATCACCGGCACCTCCTGTCTATGACGCTTTTGCACACACGGCTACTCTTGGGCGATCCTCGCTGGAAGTTTCTTATTCGCCACCTCCAGTATCCGGACCCTATGCGCCGTCACCATCACTTCTGGGGACAAACGATCCGTTGGGAAGAGCTAGTGCGAAGGTGCCAATTGTCAGCTTTGGCTTCGGAGGGAAGTTTGTCACTTGCTTCCATACCTCACCCACTTTGGATACTGGATTTGATGTAGCGCTCTCGTCTCGGAAGTGTACGGATGTGCATATGCGCATACTCCACAAACTAATTCCCGAATCAGCTTTGGACGTGTCTGCAACTGCTTATCCGGGACCGCTCTTCGGGGACCCTGGGACGCCAGTCACGGCGCTCGTCAGAACAACTGTTTCCAGTAGTACAAAGACTAAGGCGAAGAAAACCAAGGTTGTGGCTTATTTGACCGAACGCGCCGAAGAAATCGAGAGAGGATTAGGGTATCTCACTTCGGGTGGTATTGACAGGAGAAGAGCTGACGGAAAGCTGGCTTTGGTTCGATTGTTGCAAGTCATGGTAGAATATGACGGTCAGCTGCACGGGAGGTGAGCGATCGATAGTATTCGTCATGTAATTTTTCTCACTAAGTTTTTACAGCCCCGCGGCCGAAAATGCGGCTCGAACTGCAGTATTACCTCGTTTAGCGAGCACCCAAGACGCTACTGGGTCCAGTGCATTCCTCAATGCTCCCACAGGGGCTTCTTTGGCATCTGGAGGCCTTGGGTTAACGGGGAGTGACGAAAAGCCGTTGGCTCAATACGCTGTTCGACCCTCAGTACTTGGAACTCTACAGGACTTCCTTTTGCGCGGAGAGAAGCGGAAGGCCTATCATTATGCGTTGGATGAGAAACTGTGGGCCCATGCCATGGTCATCTCGAGCAGCATGGATAAGGACGCATTCAAGGAGGTGGTCAATGAGTTTATCCGCACAGAACTGGGTGTTAAGCCCGGAGCAAGGGCTAATGTACCTGTAACTAATGGTCATGAGAGCCTAAGGCTCGCGTACAGCATTTACTCGGGACAGTCATCAGCAGCAGGTAATGTCCTTTATTAATATTAACAATGCTTTTGCTTTTGCTAAAAGGCCATTAGTCCAACATCTATTCCCGACGAAGTCACTGCAAGCCGGACCGACCTCATTGCTTCAACCTCCTACTCCAATGAACCTTATGACACCTCTCTCTCCCAACTTCCCCCCGCCTTCCCTTGCGGCGAACATTCCTCCGGAGATTTTATCGCAGTGGCAGGAATACGCGGTCATGCTTTTCTCCGGTCAAATGGGAGCGGAGTCGTCATCTGCACTGACCACTCTTGGCGACTACCTCCTCAGCAACGATTGGATAGAAGCTGCCCATTGTTGGTAGGTCGTTGCTAAAAGCTCTCGTATACTTTCCTCGCTAATACTTTTTAAGCTATCTCCTTTCACCTCAGTCTTCTCCTATAGGCGGAGTTGGGGCCCCATCAGTCAGAATTGTCCTTGTTGGTTCTCAAAGTCCACAGCGGAACTCCGCATTCCTCAGAGATCCCGATAGCCTTATTTTTAGCGAAATTGCGGAGTTCGCTCTGTCTTTGCACGCTCCATCTAAAGGCCAAGAAGCTTTTATGGGCTTCCCACACTTACAGGCGTATCGACTTGTCCGGGCCCTGCAACTCGCGGAGATGGGACATATCCCGATCGCAAAGAGATACTGTGAGGCTATAAATAATTCTGCGTTTAGGCCTTCGCCCTATCTATCCCAGCTCTTCTCCGATCAATTGAAGGAGTTTTCCAACCGTATTGCCGGGAATCCAGAGCTCGACAAGGGCAATTCGTGGATAGGCGGGAAAATCTCGAAGCCAAGTCTCGATAGCATTGGCGATTGGCTGGGCGGTACCCTCTCCAAATTTGTTGCAGGTGAAGCGGAATCTTCCTCCCCGGTGACTGGGGAAAGTCATCCTGCACTCAATAATCCTGCCTACGCTGGTGCGTTTTCGCATTACAGTGCTATCTCGTCTACGAATACGTCCAGGGGACCTTCGCCTGCACCATCGTTCGTCAATTCGTTCGTCAATACCACAGCCATGTCAAACGGCCCTCCGGGCAGGTCTGGTTCAGCTATGGCCGTTAAGACCCTAACCAATTCATATGCCCCCGTTAACCGATCGTCATCTGCCATGGATTATAGCAGACCCGAATCAAGAAAGAATACGCCACCACCAAGGGTGGCTTCGGCTGATGCGGGCACCACATCTTTCGCCCAGTCTCAGAGCTTCTCTCAGGCCATGACAGGCTACGGCTATGGTAATAATGGCAGCTTGGATCATGCTACAAATGGTTTTGCAAGTCATTCCGAAAGTGTGGAGCAACACCAGCAGGAGTCCGGCTGGTGGAGCTCTGCATATGGTGACTCAAGTGTCACTCCTACGGCTACAACGTTTTTCAAAGTCAACGAGCAAGCGAATGTGAATGAACACGGCCCTGGGTTCATTTCGCTAATGGACGACCATAATATGACACCTTCCCCTTTAGTGGCTACAACTTTCGCAGCCAGCGGTGGCAAAGTGACAGGCATGAATGATGATCTCGAAGATGATTTGGGACTAGGCAATAACAACTCAAAGAAAAGACCGGAAAGCACTGAAGGAGGTGAAGATCGGAAAAGTGCAGAAATAGGGAATGAGGATTCTAAGAAGCCAGGTCAGTTACTTTTGTAATATACTGGAGATGTGCGCTAATGATTTTAGTAGATGCCAAACCTAGCCTGTCGACATCAAGCTCTGGGTCATGGCTTGGGCGCTGGTTCGGCAGGTCGGCGTCGGCGTCGTCCCCCGGTCCTGTAAAGGCAAACTTAGGCGAAGAGACCACGTTTTACTACGACAAGGATTTGAAGAGATGGGTAAATAAGAAGGTTAGTCAGCCTAATGATAGATGCCTTTGCCTATGATGTTTATGACAATTTCCAGTCTGGCGCCGAAACTCCAAAATCTACCGCGCCTCCCCCTCCCCCGTCTCGTGCACAGACGGTGTCACCGTCCAGGTCAATGTCTATGTCGCACTCTGGCCCGCCGCCGCCATCGCCTCTACCGCCAGGTCGTCCTCAGTCAGCAATGGACTCAACCTCGGCACCGCCTCCAAGGAAACCGATTATGCGTGTGCGCTCTAACCTCATCCCAGAAGAGTCCGCGAGCACATCCGCGCCGCCCACGCCAGCCGTTATGTCATCTTTATCTGCCCCCCCGCCCACTGGCCGGCCTAGATCTGCTGCTGCGAAGAAGAGCGTACGCAGCCGCTATGTAGACGTGTTCCAACAAGAGAACTCATAAGCAATAGACTCTATGCTTCAGAAGATATTTGTAAACTTATTTAACTACGCCCGCATGATAATAGCCTTAAGTTGGATCCCGCAATATAATCACAATTTATCTCATCACATGCCTTCAGGACTCTTAGTCACACGGAAAGCACCATGAATAATTATATTTGCAGACAGCAGTGAGGGCATTCTACAGAACAGTCTATAGGATGTATGAGAACGGATAGCCTAACCAACTTCGAAGTCAGATTTGATTTGCGTAGTAAAAGCCAATAGTGCTTACCGCCATTTTTCACCTTGAAGTCCTTTATGAGGGCAGAGAAGGTCACAATGATCACAACTGTGAATAAGTACACGGACGCCTTCTGCAGTGACCTGTTGGTTTGGTGTGGGACCCCCAAAATTAACGCAAGGAAGGCAGAGGACAGTGTAAAGTCTGGAAGTTCGTTCCGGGAACCGTTCAGAAAATGCGTAATAGAAAGAAAGCGACATCACATACATTTGAAGGAAACCGTCCAGATCTCAGCGCCGACCTGATTCTGGAACCCGGGCATCATGCTGTGTTCCTTTGTGCGGAATGGCATGCCGCGAATGCGCACAAACATGAACCCGGAGGTCATGACGAGCATGGTTGAGATGGTGATGATTGCCCACGTCCATCGGCTGAGGATGATGGGGAAGATTAAACGAGCGGTAAGGGCGCAGAGTACCGTAGTTGTCAGCAAGGAGAGGACGAGACCCCAATCTGTGGGCACACGGTAGGGGATTGGGACGGGAGTAAATTCAGACAGCCGAGCAGCGAGCTCTTTCGCGCCATTCCCGCTGAAAAGCAACCAATTAGTGAGTGTTAAATGGAACTGACAAAAATGCTCACAGGTTATTAAAGTCGTAATTGAAGGGATCAACCTTTCCACTCGGTAGCATATTCGGGCCTTGAGTAGGGGGATAGTATGTGACAACCGGCGCTGACATTATCCCGAGCTGCACATGAGCCTACATTAGCAGATATTTAACGCGGAACAGTGGTGCATATTTTACCTTGCGGAATACACCTTCGGCATCGGCGAAGTCAGCTGAAGCGAAGAAATGCGCGTCCCGTTGGGCTTTTGGCACGGTCGACCATGCTTTTGCAACCGCGTGGAAGGATGGATCAAATTCCCTGCGAGAGAAACGTGAGGAATAGTCCGAGAAGCTTATAAGAACTGCACCTACTTGCACGGGGCGCACTTCATATTCTTGTTAAGCGCAGTGAGCTGGACGACCACAGACCAGTCGCGTTTCGGCGAGGTCAAGAGATCGAAGAGCTGTTCATCGAGTTTGATGACGCCGTCATTCGAGGCAGCTGCGAGCTCAGACAATTGTTGTATAGACGACTTTGTCGCTGCCAGACACAGGGGGAGAGCGGCCAACGCGAAAAGCAGCCTTTTGAACATCGTTGTAGGTAACGACGAGCGCGCGAGGCCACAGATGGCTACGTGTCCAAGTGAAATGGGATCGCCGCGCACGTGGCATAGGACGCGCCGAGGTCGGCGGGTACGCTCGGACACACTCTGGCGCTGGCACTGAGAGCCCGGCGCACAATCACGACGTTCACGCTTCACGTTCATGTCGCATGCCCTCCTCCTTCGGTTCTTTCTCTCTCCCTCATTTTTCTCGATAAATGTCGCCCTCCAATACCTTACCGAGTACCATAATAACATTGGCATTACCTACTACCTCACGCGCAGGCTGAGGGAGTCCCACATCGATGAGTTGCGAGATGTCTGGGGCTTTATATGGTGAGTGCCCTGATGGTCTGCAAGTGTGAGGTGTACACTGAACGCGTCGTGCTCCAGCCATTTGCTGGTGACCAGGCCATCCAAGTCAAGAGCCTTAGAGTGTTTTGTGGTAGACATCTGTGAGAGATCGACGCATATGGCCATGTTCGTACGTCCAAATAATATATCTGAGCTATGGTTCGAAGCTCAGTGCACGCACAGACTCTTTGGTTCATGCAAGCTCATCTCAGGGATTTGGCATCGTCCCAGAAGGACTCAAGGTCCTTTATGGTATGCCAGCGGGTTCTTCACCGCTGCCACGAAATTATTTTTGAAGATTCCCCTGGTCTCGTGACTGGCCCCTACTCAACCATGAAGGTTCGCTCGCGGAAGTTCCTGCAACGAAATCGCGTCAAACACCACCTGGAACCAGCAATTATTGGCATCGCGTGTGTTCTTTCGGGGGCGCCGGGATTACCCCAACTGACGAAAGTTGTTGGCCAAGTAGCTATCGAGCAGGGCCGTGCAGAGGACTCTGAGAAGATCCTTCGTAGCTTGGAGCCTCGAGGCGATGAAAGCCCTGCCCCCGCTCCGTCTGTGCAGTCCCCAGACGAGCCTGATGATGAGGATAAGGAAGAAGATGACCAGTCGACTGAAGATGCAGAAGTCAGAGAGCGCGGCCACACGAAATCTTTAAGTAAAGATATGGAGAACGGAAAGGATCGTCTTCTTTTTAGGGCTTTATCGCAGTCTCAAAGGATGCGGGAAGCTGCTCAGACAACCCCTGCATTATCTCAGCCAGCCAACGGAGTTCGTCGCTATAAGGCAGCAGATGACCCTTTTGGACAACTGGAAGCAACCCCATCATCCATACCTCACTTCCAATCCTCTCCCGCTATCTCAGTCTCAAAGAAATCTAGGAATTCCGGCAGCAGTACTCTACTGGACGCTTTAATGCAAGAATATGATTTCCCGACTCAGAGGCACCTCCTCCAGTCTCATTATTGTCATTCTGAGGTATGGTCGGCCGCTGTTTTCTTAGCTTACTTTGTCGCTGACTTATTACGTCAGATTCAATTTATCTTGGCCCTCGAAAATATTTCAAATCGCTTGCTAGTTGTTCCGAAACCCGCCAGAGTTAGTGCACTGCGTGCAGAACTGACTTCCCTTAACCACAAGCTTCCAGCCGAGGTAAAGGCGTCGTGCTTCTGGATAGTGGCTTCCGTACTGAAAGAGAAGTGATATATAGGTTTGTATGCCAATGTGGTGTCCTGGTTTTGACTCACTGTCCGATACACAAATGAAGCCAAAGCCTCATCACCGGATTGTTAGGGTGCCCCCCGGCGAGAGCGTCGTATTGAATTCCGCGGAGCGAGCACCGTACCTACTTCTTTTGGAGATACTGCATGGTGACCTTAATTTCGATCCCAAGGAACGAAGCAACAAGGAACTACTTAAAGGTATCGTCCGTAAAGAGTTGCATTCGGCGAAGGCAACGGAAGACGTATACGGCCTTCAGGAGTCCTCCAATGCACATCTTACGTCTGTTACAGAGCAGGCCTCCGGCCCAGACGAAGCCCTGAATTCTGACGTTGGCGACGTTGAAACTTCAGTGATTGCGCGAAGTTTTACTCAATCCCCCAAGACCGAAGCGAGTGAACTCGAAGAAGAGGAAGAAGTCGACCTTGTGGAGCAGGTATACGGGGAAGACCTCTCAGTACATCAAACGCCCGATCTATCAGAGTCTTTGGTCCTGCCTTCTGCACCCAAGAACAGAGCTATTGATATCGCCACCTGGACTCGTTCCGCCTCCTTACCTCCTTCCTCTGTATCAACGCCGACGGTATCAAATTCTGACTCTCTTCGAAAAAGTATGCAATATCAATCGCCGCCGCTGAAGTCTCAAGGGTACGAACGGTCGCTATCACAAAGTTCTTCAGGTCCTCTACGTCTTCCTGCTCTTTCTTTGGATGAATACAGTCAGCGAATGCGCACGGCCGCGGTGATGCTGGCTCAGCTGAACGCAAGCTTGGTCAAGGAGGCAGTCGTTCCCATTCCCCATTCTGGGCAACCACCAACAGTATCAGACGCTCAAGCAGGTCCCCTCAGTTGGCTCCCCATGTCGAACTGGCTTTCCGGTGTAACCACGTCTAGTCCCTCCGGTCCCCTGCATCCTTCACTTTCCGGGACGGCGCCTGATCCAAAATACGTGCATAGCGGAACGCCGAGTACGACACGTATGAAGCTGCTACCCTCTCAGATCGCAGATATACGAGAGAGAATCATGCAGGAAATGTTGGCTCTGGAAGAGGAGCGTATGGGACGCATGCAAGTGGACCCTGAATCGGATGCCGTGATGAACCTCGAGAGTGGACGCGGAGGACTCAAGACAGCCGAAGACGAACAGATTATTCGGCGTGAACTCAACCGAGTTGATCCCTCTGCTGTTGTTTTCCAGGAATCTTGGGCAGCGAAGAAGGTAAAAAAGCCCTTTTCGACCGACTTGCCCGACTTGCATACTGAAATAAGTCCCATTTATTAGAGTCGAATACGACAAAGTTCTCCTTATGGCCACCTGGCTTCTTGGGACTGTGTATCTGTTATTGTCAAAACAGGCGCGGACCTCCGACAAGAGCAGCTTGCGATTCAGATGATTCAAGCATTTGAACGTATCTGGCGAGAAGAGAATTGTCAGTGCTGGGTCAGACCGTGAGTCAACAATCCTAATAAGACTGCTGCATTTTTTTCATTAGTTTATTAGCTTCCAGATTCTTATCACTGGTGGCTCGTCTGGTCTTGTGGAAACCATAACCGACGCCGTTTCCGTACACTCAATAAAGAAGGCGCTGTACGCTAGGCGTCTCACGGATGGTGGTCTTGGCCAGGCCTCGTTATTGGATCATTTTACGAACGTGAGTTTTCGCTCCAAAAGTCAGCGCACGTTATTCATTAGGCATCTCGTAGTCTTATGGTGACCCCTCATCAGCTAAATTCGCTCGGGCCCAAAGAAATTTCGTACGGTCACTAGCAGGCACGATATCCGTCTCAATTAAAGGACCTTGTGTTGACCTTTCACTCCTACAGGCTATTCGATCATAACGTACCTTCTGCAGATAAAAGACAGGCACAATGGGAATATTCTTCTTGACCGAGACGGCCACCTTATTCACATCGACTTCGGCTTTATGCTTTCAAATTCTCCGGGAAACATTGGGTTTGAGGCTGCACCTTTCAAACTGACGTTCGATTATGTGGAAGTTTTGGGAGGTGTCGATGGCGCCGCATTCCGTGAGTTCAGGCGATTGTTCCACGAAGGATTCGAGGCGGCACGGAAACACTGCGATAGGATCATAAGTGAGCAACAGTCGCTTCCTATCGGAAACGGAGTTAACCATTATCTTACATCAACGTAGCAATTGTTGAACTGATGCAGAGAGGTAGGCTCCGAAGCTCAAGCGCGAAATTTCTCTCATCATCATCTTCATACAGACTCGTCCCTTCCCTGTTTCGCGGCTCTTGGCGAACAGACTGCCCAACAGCTTCGCGATCGATTTCAGCCGAAATCGACTCAGCAATCCGCGGCGGAGCTAGTCGAGCGTCTGATTATGTCCTCTCTGGGCTCAAATTGGACTCGCTTGTATGACTCAGTGAGGATAAGTTTTCATCCGCTCGTGACCTGACTGACGGTCTTTCCCAGTATCAATATTACTCGCAGTCAATCTTGTGAACACGTTGCGCCAGCCATGACTTTCCTCAAACCTGAGTATTGCGTCTGCATCAGGTCTTGCCGCCTAATGGCTGTGTCTATCACGCTGCAATATGCCTATGTACATAGCAGAAGCCTGTCCGCATCCGTCGTTCCGTAACTCACTAGTTACATCCAACATTATGAGCCGAATAAATATTACAAGAAAAAAAGCGGAACGAAAGCGTAGATTATCGGAATCAGAAATGCATGCAGATTGGGGAGCGGGTCTATGCAAAAACGAATGGAAGGTAGAGATATTATGTAAATAGTCCATCATAGCGCTTCAAACACGAATACCACTCGCGATCTTAAGGAAAGACATCAGAGCCCGGAAAGTAAACCAGTTTATTTGAAACCTTACCGAAATTCTCTTTCTCGGAGCACCAGCACTTTCCACGGCTGTGTTCTGCGCCCTGTGGACAATGCTGGAAGGGCTCATGGCGATAGCCAATGTCGCTAAAGAAATGAATCTGGTCCTTGCGTGCAAACAGCGCGGCACCAATGCTGTGTACAGGCGCATCTCCCCAGCGCTCATAATAGAAGCCGCCCTTTTCATCAAGATAATCAAAGAACTTTGTGTATGCCTCGCCACGCCAGAAATCAAGGTCACCAATTTCAAAGTTGCTCCAGACTAGAAGAAAAGTGAAAAGACACGCTCCAGTAAGTGAATAATATCGTCGTGAGGGATAGGAGAAGCGCACAGTGACATCTGTTGTAAGTTTCACCCCCATCATCAGAGAGGAAACTCATAGCGTTGTCCTCCGGGGTCAGGCCGGGATTCTCTTTCAGGAAATTTTTGACCTCTTGCCATAAAGTAGGGATCGTCGCCGCGTACTCATAGAGAGAGATTGTGAATCCTGGAAAGACACTCAGCTTAAATGTTGGCGTGTAGGACAGTGCGGCATACCATAAACCTTCTTTTGATCCTCCATAACAAGGAAAGGGTCGTAATGAAGGTCACAGAAAAATTGCACATTGGGCCTGCGCTTGACAATGAGACCATATGCTCATAGAAAAATTTAACAAATACGCACTCCACACGCCAATAGTAGCGGTAGTTTTTCAAAAGCTCGTGGCGATAAAAGAACTACACAATGCCTGTAAGCATTCGATCAAAGTGTTAAAAAGCGAACATACACCAGAGTTAAAGCGACACATGTTACGGTAGCTAAACGGGCAAACATGTCAGCGAAAAAAATACACCCAGTTATGCGCTTGAGCTCACGGGAGACTTCCTCCGTAGATAACCCTGTCTTCTGCCATTTTGTTACGAGCAGCCGTCGCCTTTTCTTCATCAATGTGATCGGGCTGAAACCAATGTTCCTTTGGAATGATGCCGTAGTGAACCTCTGCGTCCGTGAGCTCAGATGTACGTCTAATCAATCGAGGTTAAGCTCTGCTCAGCCAGCATAGGCAGTAGATACTCACTTCATGAATTCAGTATCGAAGGGCTCCTCATTCAAAAATACCCAAGGATAGCGGAATTCTTTGTTGAATCTATCTTCCGCTTGCTTCATGCTCATTATGACACCTTGAATGTCGCTGTTCCGGGCTAATACGACAAAAGTCGCATTTGCCTTCCGTGTAAGTGGGTCGGCAGGCTGTTCTGGGTGGAAGTATTCCTCAGGGAGAGGCGTCTTGTACGGCGGACTAGGATTACCGCCGATATGCAGCTGGTCAGCTATCTTGGAGATAGATGTTGCCTTTCCATAGCCCTCATGAGAGAAGCTTAAAATATAATGTAAACTGACCTGCGACGGGCATATATTAGGTGAGTGGAGCGTGTAAGGAGTCGAGGCGCGTAACTTACAATAATGACCAGCACCAATAACACGTAGCGCATAGGAGTCATCATCCTGAAGATAGCTATATCCCGCCGTCAAGACGGGGGCAGTTAATCGTTTGAAGTGCCAGCAAAGACGATGCAGAGGGTAGTGGTGATGAGAAGAAAGACAACCGGCGGTGATGAACAGACCGGGAGAGGCACAGGCAGATCGTACTGCGTAACGGGCGGTCTGGCGATCCCCCGTGACAGTCACGAATGCTGCATACAGTAGTTGTAGGGTCACAGACCTCCTGTCCGTGACCAAGCGATTTTTTGGCGAGTTTTCTACCAAGTGCACTTACCGCGATGGCCGCCAGCACCTCGCAGGAGAAGGTTGATCCTCTCGACGCCTCGGGCTCAGCTTCTGGCGTCTCTTCCTACTTTTCGCCAGTTACCAGTGTCTACGACCGCTTTTCTCAATGGCGGTCGAGCCTGGGCCTGTCCAATCCGGGCAACGTCGAGGGCTTGCAAAAGGAAGTTAAAGGTATGTACACGTAGCGATGATGCAAACGCGTATTTCCTCTGAACGTTCTTCGCAGCAACGCATTTGACCAACTACATCTTCGATGGTGCTCGCGCGGACCTCACGAAGGCTTTATCAGTAACTCCTGCCTTCCAAGTCACCCACTCCTTTTCTCTTGCATCCCAAACAGCTTTACCTTCGTATAATTTTGGTGCCATTTTTGCGAACTCAAAAGTATGTTCCAGCAGGCCCCTTTGCCCATTTGAACTGTCCTAAGAATCCACCCAGGTATTTATGCAAGGAGGTGTTGACCATGAGGGCGTGGTGAACGGACGATTTAATGCTGGATGGAACGAAAAGAACGTCACGAAGGCTCAGTTGCAAGTAAGTAATCACGTCCTCGCTTAACGTTAGCTTAGTTCTAACAGCTTCTTTAACAGCTTTCGCAACAACATGGCGCCAACATGATTCAGCTGGAGCACGATTGCCAGGGCTCAGATTTCTCTGTCAACCTTAAGGCATTGAACCCATCCCCGGTGGATGCATCTGGCATCTTCATTGGCAGCTATCTCCAGTCTGTGACTAAAAACCTCGCACTGGGTACAGAGATATTAGTTCAGCGAGGGGGCCCCATGGAAGTGCCTGCCGCACCCTCCTACCTTGCTAAATACACAAGCACAGACAAGAGCTGGATTGCGACTGCACAAATCCAGCCAATGGGCATGTTATCGGCAACGTATTGGCAGAAGATTAATGAGAAGGTCGATGCCGCTGCAGATTTGCAGGTCGTAGTTGCAAACGGAAAGCGCGAAGGTGTTGCTACACTCGGTGCGAAGTACGACCTTCGCATGGCGACGTTCCGCGCGCAGCTGGACTCGAATGGCAAAGTTTCGGCAATGCTTGAACAGCGATTTGCGCCGACGTTCGCATTTATGGTTGCTGGCGAGATCGACCACTTCAAGGTTCGTGATTATCCACCTATGAAAGTCACAGTAACTAATTAGGTATTTGAATATTCTGAAGAATGCAGCTAAGGTCGGCGTTGGTGTCATGATTGAGAGCTCGAGCTTGACGCCTGAGGAGATGGGCATGGTACCTCAGCCAGCTTACCCCCCGCCACCTGCATCTTACCCATGATGGACACTCGCTCGTTAGCAAACAATAGATACATTACAGCCCCGCATATATTTTGTCTTGCTTTGTGCACCTTTTTTCTGTCGTCTCAGTCAACAACCTCAGATCATGCCTAATACTTTGAGTAACACGTGCGTCACGTTTAAAACACGATTTCGCCGCGCGTCATGAACTTCGCACGGTTTGATTCCGAGACGCCTAAATCATGGCTTCGGACGCCGAGCCACTGTTAGAGGTTTGTGATCTAGGCTACTCTGTTGATACGAAGGCTGCTTTGTTCAAGGGCGTGAACTTCGCTGTTCATGCAAATGATATTGTGGTACTGCAGGGCAAAAGTGGATGTGGGTACGACTTCAGCGGACGACTCATGTCCCCGAGCATCCCACTTAACTTCTGTTGTCGCTCTTAAATCCCCAGGAAAACGACACTGTTAAAATGCCTCGCGCATCTCAATGTTTATGACGGGAAAGTATTATATCGCGGAAAGTAAGCCCATAGCCATTACGAAGCCACTTACCGCCCTTAACCGCCTCTCTTCCACTTCCAAGAACGCCTAAGCAGCATGGTATTTCAGTTCATCGCATTTAGCGCGTAAGTCATTAATGACCCTATCCGCAGATATTCCTACATACCGCTCGCGTGTTGCATATGTTCCGCAACGTCCCTCGCTCCTCCCTGGTACACCGCGGGACTTCCTCGAGCGACTCAGCACTTTGAACGCGTACAGGTCGGAGGCGAAGGACAACGCAAACGCTGGTCGCGAAAGCTTCCTGGATCGCGCCATCCGAATCTCAGGAAATTGGGGCGTAGATGAAGAGCTATGGGATCGACTGTGGACGACACTTAGTGGTGGCGAATCCCAGCGCATCGCGTTGGCGGCGGCGGTCGGGCTCAACTGCGCAGAGATTTTGCTTTTGGACGGCAAGTCACAATCTGTTTTTATAGGGTGTTTTCTATCCCTAACAGCGCGTCTACTCTTTAGAACCTACCTCAGCGCTAGACGCAGACTCCAGCGCGCGCGTTGAGAAACAGCTTAGCGACATGTTGCGCGCGGAGGACACGTCCGTAAAGGCTCTCGTGTGGATCACGCATTCGGCGGAGCAGGCGCAACGCGTTGGAACGCGCTTCGTTGAGATTACGAATGGGACATGTCGAGAGATTCTTGTGAATGACGCCGTGTAACCATCCGTCCATTCTTTGTCTACGAAAACAATCGCTATACTGTCGCGTGAACCCAGGTACAAGGAAGCCTTGGAAATGGGTATCCGTACCATTTGCTCTACAACGTCTGCCGCTTTCGTAATACACGACCGAGAAATGCTGGCAAGTTTTGTTTCGTGAATGACACATCGAGTACCAAGTTCCAACCCTCTGCAAGTAAAGGGAAAGCAGACCACGCCATGTCTGCAATTTGCAAAGCCCTTATTAAAAAGAGTCGAGCCTAGCCAGCAGGATAGTTTTACCGGCGATTTAATTACGACACACATATGCTTTAGTGAGTGGCTGTTACCGACTCCCGAGCGTAGAGCTAAGTAATGAATAATCCGTATTATTTTGGGGTACGGCAGTTATGGATGAGCATAGGTTGGGACACATCGTCAGATCCCTTAGCTCAGTTGGTTTAGAGCTTTGTACTTATGTGGTTATCTTAGCCTGATGCAATGCAAGGGTCCCGAGTTCGAGTCTCGGAGGGATCATTTTATGCTCAAATTTACAGCTTTTATCATTTCGTATTATTTTGCACAGGATTGAACAGCGAGCACTTCAAAGACCATGTGGTAGGTGGATTACAGTGGCAGTTGTACTTTAGACCCTGAGGTGGCGCGTCTCAAAAAAAACAATCCTGAAGAAACAGAAAGACTGCTGGGAAAAAGCTATTTGGCCCGTACGGGGGTCGAACCCGCGACCTTGGCGTTATTAGCACCACGCTCTAACCAACTGAGCTAACCGGCCATATAGAAATGGCATTGCTGATGTACAATGTCGGTAAGCGGATGGGCCCACTTGGAACAACTCATGGTTTGATATTCTTCTCAGAAGTTTACCAACACACTGGTTTCCGACAAATCGTAATGTTATATTAAAGTAGTGGCTGGACACCAAGATGAAGATACCACTTGACGCTATTAGTTTAGCGCAAGCCAAAGGTCAACCCCCATCTAGTATGGGAACGCGAGAGAGACTAACAAAATCTACCTATAAACACTACCTACGAATTAGAACAAGTACAAGCGCATCTTGCATATTGAAGGAAGGCGCGATAGACGGATAGCATGAACGAAATGAAATGGCGACAAAAATTGGAGGGCAATGCGATTGTGGGCGGAGCAGGAAGTGAATGGTATGGGGCGTTGAATTAAAGAAGAACAAGACTACGTCGCATGCCCACGACCGTTCGCCTGCTGGTTTTTTTTCGACTTGTTCTCGTCTGTGGCCGTCGCAACAGTGGCTGGACCGTTTGGTTCTCTTGGTAGGTTATTCAGAAGCGCGAGTACATCGGGTAGACCCTGTAGTCTTTCGACCTTTTCGCGTATAAGCTCAATTGCGGGCCTTTCCTCGCGCACGACTGCTACGAGATCCGACCGCGCGCCCTCCAAGCGCGCGGCGAGGTCTTCGTGTACAGAGTCCAGTACCCGCGGAAGTAGCGCCTCTACGAGCTCGTCTATGCTTGGCACGTGCGGAGCCGGCGTCGGCTGCTGCATGCGTGCGAGTGCGTCCCGAAGCGCAGCGGTTTCTTCGAGGTTCGCACGGATCTGCGCTTTTAATGGTTCTGTGTCTGCAAGCTTCGCTTCTATGGTGGTGCGAATCTGTGGGCACGGGAGTGAGTCAGCGGTATAGAAAGCGAAGAATAAGCGGCGCTCCGAGACGTACCTCTGCACGCTCCCGTGCCACCTGCTCACGCTCCGACGCATAGGCGTCCTCCTTGTTTCTGAAATTACCCACAGATTCGACTAGCTCCGCGACCGTCGTAGCGAGCTCGCCAACATCGTTTCCGGTCTGCTCGAGTCCTGCCTCAAGAGTTTTGAGTAATTCCATTTGGTTAACGCGCGCATTCCGCCCAAGCTGACTACGGAAGCGCTCAAGGTGCATTTCGACAATCCCGCCCACCTCATCCGTCCGCGTATGCTCCGTCTGCGTACAAAAATTCTCCAGGTCCGCATACGTCGCCTCCAGCGCCTCCACACGTCGGACAATCCGAGCGGCCGAGGGCGCATCAAGTATGTCACCCGCCGATGACACGAATGCGGGTGTGGGCGATAGATGTCCGACTATGGTCGACCCCGAGTCGCTCGCGTACGCGCCTTCGTCTCCGACCTTCCGACGCTTCGCACTGCGAGCCCCATCGAGCTGCATCTCTTGCTCCGACGAGATCGACGGCGTCGCCTGAAGGTTCGCACGCGTACGGGATACGACATACTGGAAGACCTCCCTGAGCTGGCGATCGAGACGGCTTACTGCACCGCTGAGGTCGTGCACCATAGATTTTATTTCCTCCTGTTCGTCCTCCCAGAGGGTAGCACCCGGCCCCACGCTGTCATCTGCTTGATCACCAGTGGGACGTTTGCGCAAGGGCCAAAAATCCAGTGCATAAATTCTATTGTGCACTTCCTCGGCGCGTTTACGCGCCTCATCGCGCTGCTTTTCCGTGTTGGCGATTGTTGCGTCTATGGGATCGCGCAGGGCGGGCGTATAATTGGCATATCGCGAAGACTTGACGAGCGACTCTAGTACCTTGATGTCATCGGAAAGGCGCTTGTACACTTGGCGGGCAGAAATGGCTTCCATAAACAGTCTAGGATGTGGTCAGTAAAACATAGACAGCAGGACCTTTCGTAAAAACAGACGCACTCTATACGTTTATCCCATATTTCCTTCCTTTCCTCCAGGGAAAGGATCTGTTTCTCCGGTATATCGATCTGTGGTGACGTGAGGAACGATGGCGGTATGGGGGCAGGGGTCGCAGACATGGGCGTGGGCGTGGGAGGCGGTAACATGGAGGATGCCTGGGTAGTGAAGCTCACAGCTGAGAGTGCACTGTCCGGGGGTAGACGTGGAGACCCCGCGCTGCTGCTGGCGGATAGACGGGAGGATGAGGCGACTGCCGGCTGAGGAAGAGGCGGCGTCTGTGTGTACGCCCGATCGGCTGATAAATAAATAGGAAATTAGCTCGATTGGTACAACGCATACACTCTGGGTAGGGAACGCAGGCAAACAAGGCGCACCGTTGAACCTAGACGCGGCCTTGGGGGATGCGCGGCGTGCGTCGCCAGACGCAGGGGCGGACTGGTCGCGCTCACGGTCGGCGAAAGAGGAGGACGCTGTGCGAGTCGGTTCGCCAGGTGAGTCCAGGTTCCCGCGACGTGCGCTTGGTTCGGGCGGCTTCTTCCAATGCTCGCGCGTGCGGTCTGTGCTTGTATTTAAGCGATGATCGTGATCGGTGCGTTCGTAGTCCCGTCCACGATCTCTCCTATAGTCACCCTCCCGCCCACTCTCATGCTCTCGATCCCGAGGGTATCTCTCCCTTTCCGCATCCCCGCTGCGGCCAGTGCTGCTCTCACCATAATCGTAGCGTCTTTTCCCTCTGTCCCATTCGCGAGGCGAACGTGAGCCACGCCAGTCGCGCGAGCGCGCAGATGCGGTTTCGTGGTCATACTTGGAAGAGGAAATTGTCGGGGACATATACTCTTGCTTGACGTGATTGCGGTCGAAGTCTGGTGTGCGAAGGCGCTTTGAAAGACGGGGAGGAGATGGGGTGGGCGGAACAATACCGTCCTCGTAGAAATGAGGTTTGGGCGCGGTGAAAGGGGCATCTAGCCAGCCAGGATCTCCGGGGTGGACAAAGTCGCACTTGCGATCGAACTGGCAGCCGGTAATGTCTGGGAGGCCTTTTCTGATTTTGTTGGGGTTTGTGCGTGGCTCTCCGAATTCGTTGTACCACTGTATACTAGAGATCAGATGCTGTGCGCAGAAGAAGGGTTGCTGCGCACCATGCATCTCTTAAACATCCTGCCTTTTGCCATTGTGTGCTGGCCAGCGACGGCGGGAATGTACTCGAAAACGAGTTTTTTTTCTTTCTTTTCTCAGTGTTATGTTTCCAGTCGGAGATGTGGGTTGGGCTGCCTGCCGTCTGCACACACTACACTACGTACACTTCCTAATCCGTGCTTTGCGACCGTCCACCAGCCCAGCGACGGCAGGGGCTCACACAGGCTGCACACACATCCGGAGCTCACCCCGTAGACATTGTCCGAGCACGCTGCAGAGCAACACGCGTGGACAACGCGCACGACGCTGAACAATGAGGACCCCGTCGCGAACCTGAAGAAAAAAACAGCCAGCACGCAAACCACGTTTTGGTGGTGGCCAAATACGGTGTGCAAACAAAGCCGGTCATTTATTACGCAAGTTGAATTCTGCTCGCTCGTCAAAATCCAGCGACCCCTCCTCCTCCCTCCCCTCATCTTCACCCCCGCGCCCTCTTCCACCGTGTCGGCCTCAACGTCGTTCGTGACTTACACCCGTCCCGCGCAGTCCATCCCCGCACCGACCTCCATCTCCCCCTCCCACTCCGTCAGCGTCCGCAACATGGCCAACCCCTCCTCGTCTCACCACGACCGTGACCGCGACCGCGATCGTGAGCGCGTTGTTCGTGAACGCTCTCACCACCACCACCGGACCATCTCCTCTACGACGCTCCTCCTCATCCTCTCTCTCGTCCTCGCGGTCCTTGCGGTCATGCTCTCACTTCCTTCCACTCGCACTCCCGGTGCTTCTGCGAACAACGCCGTTGACTCCCTCCGCGACTCGACTACCAACGGCGCCGGTCTTTGGGGTAGCTTCTTCAACCCCCGCCGCTCTGAGGCCCTTGTTTCCCGCGAGCACTCCGTAGCCAAGCGTGAATCCGAGGTTGCACAGCGTGAAGCAGATATCCTCGCAAACGCGCTCGTCACGTGTGGCCCTTACGCGACTGTCACGGAGATCGTTGAGAACTATGCTCCTGCTCCTGTGCAGACTATTTACCGCGAGATTATCAACGAGAAGGAGGTGGCTGTCACTGTCCCTGCGCCCCCTGCGCCGTCGGAGAACACGGGGGAGCTCACTCGTCGCATTGAAGAACTTATTCAGCGCGAGACTAAAGTTGCTGAGCGCGAGAAGGACATGGGTCGCAGGGAGGAGGTCGTTAACCGTCGCGAGCACGACGCGCAGAGGCGCGAGTCGTGGATCATGGAGCAGCTCATGTAAGCAAACCTAATTTATAGATTTACCTCTATGTAATGTTAATCCTCTTTGTTACAGTGCTCTTGGTAACGACCCACAGGTGATCGAGGAGGAGTACACTATCATCGATCAGCCTCCGTCTGGGAAGCGCAAAGTCAAGGTACCTCTTTCGACCCCTCGCCGCTCCGAGCTCTGAGACGAAGGAGGGTCGCAAGTCTCCCGTATAATAGCTTTACTTTGCTCGAACATGTACGGATCGTCCCTTTCCTCCTTCGTCCGGGGTTTCGGGACGGGGTTCCTCGTTCCTCCCCTACTCAGTTACAGACCTTCGTTAACGACACCTCCTTTATCTCTGCTTTGCTTTTAGGCTCTCCCGTCTTCCGAAAAAACAGTAACACACACCGAGACGCTCTCCGTACGCGTACCGCCTGCCTCCAACACTTCTCCGTCTCCCGCCAGCACACGACCTGCCGAATTTCCGCTCCCCGTATCTTTTACTCTTCCACCAGAGCCTGCCAGCATTCCGACGCATGTCTACGAGGTCATCGTAGAGGACGCGCCGGAGCTCGAGCTAGAACTTGAGGAGGAGGATGAAGAGGAAACCGTCACGATCCGCCGTTCCGTCCGCCCGACCACACGCAGACGGCTATGGTAATGCGCTGGTACGACAATGACATGATGTTGACGATCTTTTGGCACGGGTTGCATGTCGACTTATCTGTGTACCGAGTTTCTTGTGTTGTCGATTCTTGTTTTTCTTTCCCTCTTCAATCTCGTTTTATTCTTTCCCTTCCACCGCGCGCACCTCACATTGTTACCCTTTCTTTCCCATACTCCCCACTTGCTTTACCACGTGCATCCACTCTGCTTACCTCTCCAGCATACATGCCTCTTAAATCCTCCGCGACACCCCATTTCTGATGGCATAACACTTTCCGCTCTATTCACTGACGACTCCTCACGCTGATGACGCTTACACACGGATGGAAGGGATGGGTTTCCGGTACACTGATACACTAGCACTGATGTTCAAGGGCATTATTGTACTTAGACGCTTGTCCGTTGTCGTAGCTATCCTTGGTCCACATATTGGGCACGGATTAATCCGTACATGATATGTATACAAAAGTGTCGGATATTATCGTTTCACGCCTGAATCTTACGAGGGGAATAAGAATATCGATTAGATTATTGTTGCTGTAGCCGGACGACAAAGACGGTAAGACGAATGCAAATTATGGTAGAAGGGAAATACGGTAGTGTAGTCGTGACGCCAGAACGCCTTGGCTGACAACTCTGTAAGCCTGTAGTACTTCGTGGTACTTATGCACGTCAAAACGCGAGCGTGTTCTGGCCTCGCTCGGGGTCGCCCATGCGGTGCACCCGCACCGAAGGCCCAAACGCAACATTGCTCATGTCCTGAGGCGTGATAAGTACGTATTGCTTGCTGTCAGATGCGTTGGCCGTGTCGATCTATGGTGTTGGGACGGACATGAGACACAGAAACAGAAAACCCGTATTGGAGACTCGTACCATCATTCTCATGGAGATACGCCGGTTGACGGCGTCCATAAATACGTCAAATTCGTCTGGGTGTATATCATCAGCTTTGAACGAAAGGACTCAATTGAGAATGACAAGACCACACGCACCGAGACATCTGATCGGACATCCGATCGCCTCCCAGAGCGCGAGCAACAGACAGATCGTCGAGAACGACTTCTCGCCGCCGCTGAGCGACTTGGGGTCCTTGTTCATGCCCTGCGTCGCGGCTTGGTCATCCGTCTGCACCTTGAGCTCGAGCCGCTGCTTGTCGTGGTCGAAGAGCACCTTTCCGAAGTACGCGCGGTTCGCGAGATGGTACTGGAACTGCAGTTTCGTGCGCAGCGCAATGTGTCGCCGGAAGTCGTGCCAACGGTTCAGGCGGAACACTACGGACTGCTTCAGGACCTGTGGGGAAAATCCCGTCAGGGTGACGTGTGTTGCTGGACGTAGGCGCGCACTTTATTAAGGTTCGTCATGTCCTTGAGCTCTTTTTCGGTATTCTTGTAATTTTGCTTTGCATCGATTAAGGCTTGTTCCAGCTCCTCTATCGTCGCGCCGTTCCTGTGGTACATGTATCAGGATGCACTAACCCACTTCGTTGAGGCAACTCACTCTCTCTGCTGCTCTTCGAGCGCTTTCTCAACCGACTTCAACTGACGCAATATCTCCGCATTTTTGCGGGGGTTTTCGACTCGCTTGCCTTTACAGAAGCTCTCCGCTGACTCTGTCCAGTTCTAGTACACTTCAGCGCTCATTCCGAAAAGCGTTACCAAATTCTCCTACCTCGTACTCAACCTGGAGTTCTTTAGTAGCCTCTTCAAGCTCTTCAACTTTCTTTTGTTCCTCAGTTAACTTAGTGGTCCAATGCTTGTGTTTGTGTTGAGCATCGGTACGTTCGTCGGTGGCTTTGATCACTTCGGCCTGAGAGAAACAACTATTACGGAACAAGGGAATAAAGATGAGAGGAGACTCACTCCCACGAGGGACATCTTTTCGTCAAACTCATCGCACTTCATCTTTACCTCATTCGACTCTTGCAGCAAAGGACGTTGTTGGGCATCTATCTGCCTCCTCAGTTCCTGGACTCTTTCAAACTGCGCAAGAAGATCCGCCTTCGTCGCTTCCGCCTCCTGCACGAGTGGAATATTAGACGCAATAGATGATAAGTTAAGGAAGCGCGACAAACAGTCTTAGCATCTTCCAGAGCACTTATGCTCACAGACATGTCGTCGTTGGCTTCATTCTGGAGTGCTCTGAGATGTCGCTTGGACTCGAATACCTTGCCGCTAAGAGCTCTTGCCGTGTTCTAGATGAGATTAGAAGGTATTTTCAGCTGAAATCTACCGTTTGTCTGCAGGTCTGTGACGCACGTCAAGCCTTGAGAGCTCGTTGTTCAGCCCTGCCAATCGTCTGCCAAGCTCCCCTAGCCTGCCAGAGGCTTCTCGATATTCAGCGTCAGCTTGTCTCTTCCGTTCCTCCCATTGCCTATAGTTGTGATGCTTCGTAAAAGGGGACATGAGCATATGTTTCCTTGCTCACTGTTTCTCTTTCTCCGGGTCCTGATGGCCAAAGAGCCACATATTAGCGTCCCCGGCACGAACAGCTTGGAGTGGCTGGGAATAATAGCCACCATCGCTTCAAGAGAATGATGCGTTATAGACAAGTTGTGCAGCACTTCCGAAAGGACTACATACCCGTAAGCTTGTACTCGCATCAGATCGGCTGTCAATGCCACTCCTCCGCCTCTGCCTAATGAGTCGGCAAGGCGCTCTCCTTCTCGACGGGTCGGAGCAAGCACCGTCCTCTCGATACGGTGTTGGTTAATAAAAATACGCTTCACATACTCGTCGGTGAACTAGGTACGGTTCGTCTTAGCCGCGCTAAATGGGGACTTCGGCGACGGGACTAACCTCGAGAGCACGAAGTACTGTGAGCACGTTTTCAGAGGGCTCGCCACTGCTGTAGTCGAAAAGGTCCCTTTCCGACACAACAACTTGCATGTGCAAACTAGAGAAAATATGAGGTCGTCTGCTACGTGTACTAAACGAAAACACACCTCCCGAATGATACTAAGAGTTGTTTCAGCGTATTCCGATCTCGTGCATCAGTAACGGCGAACGATGTCATCATGCCTGCCAGTGTAGCACGCATGATGCCTGCCCATCTCTGGTCGCGACACGAAACATACAGACCGAGAGGCCCCACTGGCTTTTCCCCGTACCACTTTGTAGCATCAATCTTCCTCATTATTTCAGACATACGAGGCCCAAATTTTGAGATTCTGTCATGCGCTTGTCGAGCCATCTGGTCAAGCTGGTTACTGCATGACCGCATTTCGCGTTCCGCGTTCGCTTTCGTCGATTCGGCCTCAATGATGTTGTTCTTCAGCAAGTCCCGCTCTTCATTAAGTCTGCGAATCTCATCGTTGATCTGTGATAGCTGTAATTCATGGTCGTCCACATCTTTCCTGGCCGCATCCAATTTTCTCTGGCGCTCCTCGCGCTCGGCTTGCTTATCTTCATTCAGCTTCTCCGTTTCGACCGCGATTTGGGCTTCGCACTGTGTGATAATATTGTTAACACTCTTCAGCTCCTTGTTCATTCCATTGCCGGTTGTCTGAACGTAACAAAAGCTCAGCTTTACGAAAAGGAAACAACTAGCGGGACACAAACAATATAGTCATGGATTTTTGTCTTGTTGGCACGCAGTTGATCGGCGAGCTCGCCTCTCCGACGGATAAGATGATTAATATCACCGAGCTCCGCACGCTCGTTCTCAAGCCTGACAATAGTTTGGTTTATCTCTTCAAGTTTATCCTAGTAAGGGATCAGTAAGTGGTGACTGTAAATCAAATGCAGAGCTCCTGACATTGGCGGTGGAAACATTCTCTTGTAGCTTGGGTATTTTGCGACTCAGCTTCGCTACTTCTTCTATCTTTGCTTTCATCTCCTAAAAAACCATTCGTTAAGATTAACAACAGACACAGTCAATCGAACAAACAACCATACATCTTCCTTTTCTTGAACGAAACTCCAGGCTTGTTCTTGCTTTAATTCTCCCACTTTTGCCTTCGTCTCCACTGCTCTCCTCGCACCCTTGTAGCGATTGGTAGCATCTACGACGGCTTTCTTTAGGTCAGGAAGAACGTCCTTCTTAGCCTCTAGCATCTTATACGTCCTTCCTATATTCTCCAGACAAGTTTCATACTCCTCGCTAAGTTGCTTGAGCTGCGTGCCCTTCAAAAAAAACTATCCCAAAGTGCATTAGACCAAGACGAGTTGCTTAAGCAGAAGTTCCTACCTCATACTTTTCGCTAGGGTGGGAAGCACTCAAAAATTGACGAGCGGAATCTTGATGCATACATTGAGCGCTTTGAAACTTTCGAGTATAATTAGTTATCACCTTGACTGAGGACATTCATAGGGTTGTCCACATGTATGTTCATATGGTCGCAAATGGCAGACAGTTCTTCCCGTTTGGTGCTGACAGTTCTACCGTCTTTACTCTTTATCTTGTAGGAACTGCTGCCTTCCTTGGTGAACCGACGGGTAATGACGATCGATTTACCATAGACTTCGGGCTTGTACGCATCATCGCCTTCGTTCTTGATAGTAACCGTTACCTCAGACGAGCTACGGAGGACACAGTTTTCCTATGTGGCTCTGGCATAACGAGCGCGCTACACACCTTTGACCCTCTCTGATAAAAGACTTAAGTCCACTACCCCTTCCGGTAGTAATGGCTTTGCCTCCTAGCGCAATAGTAATTGCAGAAAGCACCGCACTCTTTCCACCTTTTGACTAGTATGAGAAACAGGACAAAAATGCGAAGGTGTACACGTACTTCCGTTATGACCTATATGCATGTTCCTTTTTTGTGAGCAGACGCAGAATACCGGAGAAGTGAAGAATCACCAATAATAAAGTTAATCTGGGGGCCGAAAATGAAGGAAAGACGCGGATGACACATGAACTGGTGCATTTCCAGAGACTGGATAATGCCAAGCTCTGCAATTCTCTGCAGCGCGTCGGTCTCAATATCGGCAGCATAGGACACCCATAAGGACACTCACTCCTTGACCTTTCGTCTTCGCCTCGATAGAGGCACGAACTTTGTCGCCAAATCTGGCCTCGAAATCTTTCTGCTCATCGGTCTCCTCCTCTACGACAGCGGCGTCGTCGTTGAGACGCGCACGCTTCGAAGACGTCTCTTCACCAACATCAGAAGCCTCTGGGTCGTCGTCAACACTTGAAGCTCTGCGCTTTGCCATTATTATTACGAGATGGCAATCAGAAACGATGAGAGCATATGCAAAGAGGGAAGGAATATCGTAGGCTCAAGCTCACTAAGACGCGACAAAACGCGGTGTGACATGCTTTGATACTGTGACATGTGGCGCATGTTGTGTCCGCCGCGCCTGGACGTGTTCTTTTTAGCGCTGAGCCTCTACCTGCGACGGTGGCCTGTGCACAAAGCAGCCTTGTACACACTCTCCCTTTAAAATGTCTCTTCGACGATTCGCACAGTCCAACGCGAGCACAACGACAGGCTCCCCAGTACGTCGAGTCCTCGCCGATATGGGCTCAAACACACCTCCCAGATCGCCACTTGCTTCCTCACCGAACGGCCACGGCAGCCCAGGACTTCCCACAACGCCCGGTGGTACAAAGATAGTCTATCCGATCTCTCCGATGAACTCAGAGTCGCTCTCGGCGACACGCAGGTTCGACTGGGAGGCGGTGCGGCTCAGGAAGCCGCCTCCGTACGCCAGTCCTCTGCAGGGCGCCCGAGTTAAGGCACAAAGGAAGAGCGAGGCAGGCCTTAAAAATGTCCCGAAGCGCGCAGTACGGAAGAAGAGCTGGCATGAAAGGTATGTAGTTGCATGCTCCAACTCTTCAATGCTTTCTTACACTTGATATATAAGGATCACAGCTATACCGAACAGGATCATGTTCGAGATTTCCGTCTTCCCTAATAATGTTCCTTTGCCTGAGTCAAAGATGAGCGCATGGATGATCGGAGGGTTAATGCACGCGACCAATCTGTTTGTTCGTATCGCTCAAAATCGTCAAGTTACTGAAGAAGAGCTGCCATGGGCAGATCTGTATAGTGAAAGCAGAGGCAGTAGTTGGTTTGACTGGGTGAGCGTCAACCACATCCGATACTTGGCGATGACGATCCTTACAATATGATCATATTCAAAGACGGTGCCCCTTACTTGCGTTCTTATACTTTCGTCTTTCTTCAACGCTTTCCGCCTCTTCTCCCGTGTTAAGGTCTATTCCCTCCACCACCGTCCGGATCTCGTCAACTCCCCACGCGCGTCCTTTGTGTCTACACAGCTGGACTTGAGTCCCGCGGAAGCCCCTTCAACTTTTTACCGTGTCTTCTCCTGGCTTGCGCATCAATTTTCCGTGTCCTGGCGATTCCTATTCAATTTTAAACCGCCAGCACCGCGTGTGATTGAAGGTGCGCGTTTCGAGCGCGTGCAACAGCTCAATGTCTGGTTGCCCGGTGAGCTCGAGCTGCACCTATTCACGGTATTCTCTCCTGCGCACGCGTTTCTGTGGATGGGGACCACGGGTGCGAACTGGATTGTAATGTTTACGATCATGGCAATCGTCGGCCTACAGGCAAGTATTCTTTGTAACTTGTTAATGCTATTCCTCCTGCTTATAAGTTTCCGAGCAGACGCACCTACTCATGAGTAGCTATGAAGGCCTGTTGAAAGACAAGGCGATCATAGCTGCCGAGGTAATGCATGAATACGACAACAACGTACGTCTGCTCCCGTTCCCTTAGCACCGCCCTTGCCTCACCTTACCCCGTTCTCGTCTTCACAGTTCGTCAACCCACGTCTCAACTCCGTGCGCGAAGACAAGGCCGTCATGACTCACCAGGCGGAAGTCGTCGACATATGGAACGACTGATCGCTCTCCCCCTTAGTAACAAACAAATGTGAACCCGAATGTCTCCTTTCCCACAACGCTTTTCCTTCTTTCCCCCGCCCCCCTTCTCTCTCTGTCTATCACTTTTTTCACCTGAAAACAACGACTCACGTCAAGTAGCTCACGTTGTAATGAACCCCGCATCGCATTATTGTCGCTATACCACACCACACTCCTATGCATCTTTTCTTGCCTCGCTATTTATTGTGTGCAGCAACCTTTCGGGGCGGCACGGCTGTACGGCTCCACAGCAGTGCGACCTGCAGTCGGCGAAACATTCCCATTCCCCCTCTCACCTTGAATTAATTGGTAGACGGGCCTCGACGCCCGTCTGTGCGTTCATACGATGTACATATCAGGGCCCCTGTATTAGAAGTGAGAAGTGAGTACTGCGCAACGTCAACGCAACGAGTGCACGGCACTGGACGTCATTTCGACTGCGTTCGTCAGTCCCGCGGTGGACATCATGCCCGTCGTTCCGCAGCTCGGGTGTACTTTCGTGCTTAGCAGTAATTCAAAGTTGCGTTGAATTGCTATTTGTGGCTGGTTCCGCTCGGCGATCACAGGGGGCGCCGGCGCGCGTGCTGCGAGCGCGTCCGGCACGTCCGTACATGTGGGACCCCTGGCCGACCCGCAGTTTCTCTTTCTCAGGCTGCGGGCTTCCCCCTTGTGCGGTCTTCACCAGTAACATCAACCGTGCGAGGATCGCCCATCCCCGAACACCTCTAACGTATATATTCATTCGCACAAAACAAACAAACACACATAACATGTTACATACACGTTCTGACACCTAAAAACGCCAAAAACGCATTGAAAGCGACAACGATTAGCAGACAGCCTACTAGGGAACGGTTCCCAGGTGGAAAACTCGAACAACGAAGCGGGGAAGGGAAAAGGGAGTAAAGAAAGATCCTACGTAAGAGAGCTGAGGCAAAAGCCAATAGAAAAAGAAGAAACAAAAATAAGCAGAGTTACTGAAGTCCAAAAACCTAGAAGTTCAATGGTTGTGGGAAGCGGATCTGTTTGGATGGGTGTATGTAGAAGGTAAATAGTAAGCCAGTCTGTGAAGTGTCCTCGTCGGCAGTAGCAGAAAAATAAAGTCAAAGACGAGAAGGAACAGGGAAAAACAAAAACAACTTTTGTTGTACAGCAGTGGACGGGACGCCCGTCATCAACTCTCGTTCAGCTTCATCTCATCGTCAGAAAACATTAGGTTGCGTCAGTTGGGTGTAAGTAAAGCATCGTCACTCTCATCGAACGTCGTCCACGTCATCTAGCTGGGCCAGAACCCACAAGGTTTTAGGCGTAAACGTCAGCCGCCTAGCTGAACAGCGAGGTGAGGCTCGTGAGCACGTTCGCGACGCCATCGCTGCCAGTCGGCGCGCTCTGGTAACCATCGTTGGGCGAATTGCCCGTGCTGGGGCTGTTTGGCACAGTGGTACTCTGATCGACGTTCTGGTCGACGGTGGACGAGTCATTCTCCGTCAGGCCGTCCTGTCCCCACTATCATTCCCAACAAAAAAAGACCACATGAGGGCGTCAGCATAAAACCCGCCAGCGTCAATCAACTGTTGAGGAACTTGCCTGGTACTGAATGGCACCATTAATACCCGCTTCAGCGGCGGCGGTGATCCACTGAGTGTATGCGTCGTCCACCTGTTGGTTGGACACACCAAAGCTCGTTGAATCACGACGTCTCAGGGAGGACGTCGAGTTATCAATCGGGGTGGTGTTGTTGAAAGGTGCAATAGTCGTGTTGAATGGTACAAAGAACGGTGCATTATCGTTCGTCACAAGACCGAATGCCGTCAGCACCGTGGGTTTGCCGACTCTATGAAGAACAAAGTAATTAATCACCATTCAGCAGCGTGCTCGGTATGCCCAAACGGGACAGGAAGGCCCGAGAGAAGTACCGAGCGTGGATCGGGAACTGGTGGGAAAATGAACTGCATGCACTCACTGCTGTGCGAGCTGTGCCTGCGTCTGGATCCACGTAATGCCTTCCTCAACCGTGTTGTTGAACGCCGGCAGGTTGGGGTCCGATGACCCAGCCACGGCGTAATTATTCTGATCAGGGAATAGTTGGCTGTAAACGGGTCGAACCAAACAACATCACGCAGTCGCGAAGATGCGAAGGAAGAAGGGTTAAGATAATCAGCTTCGATGTCCCTTTCGGATATACCTGGCTGCGCCTAGCCCGGAATAAGCGAAATAGAAAAACTTACAACGAGCCAAAGCCAATAGACGGGATGTTAAGAATATCTTGCGAGTCGACACCAGATGACCCGTCGAACGCGGGGCCCACATTGCTCACCGATGGGTCGGACTGCCCTGTTTTCGAAGTGACTCCGTCAGTTTAATCCGTCCACAGGTCCGCAGTATTTTAAAAAAATAGCACTCACTGGCCGCAATCCAGCGACCGCGGATACGCAGCCCGTCGCCTCGAGTAAGCATCTCACGCTTTTTCAACTCACGCGTCTTCTTCCGTTTCTCCTTGACCTCGGCGAGGAGACGTTCGTTCGTGACGGGTTTGAAATTACGCTTGCGCCTTGCAGGTGTCGCCGAAACAGAAGGCTTCGGAGCGATGGGGAAAAGCTTTGGACAAGTAGCACATGCAAAGCCCTGTGCACCTGAACTGACAATGTGATTGGGGTCTACACTCGCAATGTGACTAGCAACATCAGCGTGCCAATTAGTGACTGTGGTAGTGTTGCACACATTGCTCGCGGCGATGGACGAGTTGCAGCGAGGGTCATTGGCAACCTCCCACGCGAGAACGGCGGGGCTGTTGGCGAAGCGCGAGGCAATTACAGTCGTGTAGTTTTTGAATATATCCACGATCGTCTGGTTCAAGTAGAACTCGTCATGCTGCTTGCTCTGCGAAAACTCGCGCACGTAGACGTCCATGCCACCTGGGAAGAAAGAAGAGCAGAGAAAGCGGGGAAGGGGGGTCAGGACGCGAACAACAATTATTTGGCGCGCAAGAATGATGCGGGGCCTCACCGAAGTCATTTGACAGGGAATTGCGGGGCAGCGAGTTGTTCGTGCCGAAGGTCACATCTCTACGGACGAGCGAGCCGTCGACGGGGACAACCGTGGTATTGTCGATAAGCGGAAGCGGGTTCCAATTGTTGGTGAGCGAAAGGATAAGAAGTACACCCGCGTCCTCCGCGAGCTTCACGACGGTGTCGAGCTTCTGGAGACCATTAGTACCGTTATTGATCGTAGTCGTGCCGTTCTGGATGAGCTGGAACCAAGTTCCGTTCACAGGGATCGTGTCCACATCTTGCGAACCCGCAGTGATCAGCGAGGAAGCGCAATCGGGCAGGAGGCAGGGAGAACACACCATTAAACGCCCAGGTCCGGATGACCTTTATGCCGGAGGCTAAGATGTCGTGGATGGTCTTGTTGATGTCAGCTTCTGAGTTGAGGGACGGCAGCCAGTATGCGTTGGTGCCGACGAAGGTGAAGGGTCTGGTGTGCCAGTGTTAGTGTATGCAGGCGTAGAACAAATGCGCGGGGGTACTCACTCGCCATTGCGGATGAACTGGCCGTTCTCAACGGTGACGAAGCCGGTGTCCCAGCGCTTGGTCTTTGTCGGGACCGGATTCAAGGAGGAGGCACAGACTGCGAGGACGGCGGCTGCTAGCGACCAGAGACGAGCGGGACGCATTGCTCTGTGTGCAGCAAGCGAACGCGGACGCGGGGGAAGAAGAAGGGGGAGGGGGACCGGGGGGTAACGGTAAGGAACGGAGGACACATCGAGAGCGCTTTTATTTGAGGCGTGCAGAGCACAGAAGGGAAGACGCTAGCACGGCGGAGTGAATGGTCGACGCAAACACGCGTTTCCCTTGATGGCCGGACAAATATTACTCATGACATAATACCCTACGCAAACGTCCCGATTAGGCAGCACTGATCGCCCCCCTCCTCCCTTGTTCACTTGCATGCTCGCCCGTGCTGTACTACACTCCGCCGCACCCGCCCGTACGGGTCTGCGCACACGCGCTGTTTCGGCCGTCCGACCCCGTACCCGCCAGCTCTCGCAGCGCACGTCCAGGGACGGCCCTGGGGGCAGTACTAGTGTAAACACAAACACAGACACAGGCGTCGGCGGCCCAGATCCAGACGTACCTGAACACGCCGGTATCCCCCCTCAAAATTTCTCCAAGCCTACCCTCTCCTCCCTCGATTTCTGGTGGCGTTTCGCCAAATTCTCTTTCATCGGTGCTGCCGTCCTAGCGGGCACGACTGCCCTTGCCCTCGAGGGCACCCACTTCTGGCTCGAACACCGTGAGCTCGCTTTGGATTCCGACCCGGATGGCGAACTCGCGCGCTGGGGCTGGCTTAGCGAGGCCGAGCACTGGTCCGGCGGTCCTGGCGGTGGCACAGACCCCGCCCTTGGATGGAAGGGTCGTCACGCTCTCCGCAGCGCTTGGGCCGCACAACACTGGGGCTCAGGTGCCGGCGTCGTCAGATCTGGAACAATAGACCGCGCACAGACCGGCGCCAGCGCCGTCGAAGCCCGCCTCGAGTACTCGCACGACTTCCTCAACATTGCACTCGCCATCGCCCTTGAACGCGCCAAAGCGGATCCGACGCGTCTGCGCCCGCACACGGTCACCGACATCCTCGTCCGCCACGCGGCGACCTTAGAACGTATCGGCTCCAAGGGTGCACTGTACGACGCGCGAGCCGAGTATGAGCGCGTCTGGGAGGCTAGCAGCGGACGCAGCAGTCTTGACGCCGCCCGCGTCGCCCTCAAACTCGGTGACGTATGTGCCCGCTTAGGAGACAGCGATGAAGCCATCGACTGGTGGGCGCAGGCCCTCAGCCTCGCATCCGCAAGTGATATAGCTAGTGACCAAACTGTCGCTCGTGCTACCGTCCCTGGCCGGGGGCTTGATACGCGACCACTAATGCCTGACCATCTACCCGCGTCCCCGCTCGCTCAACGCACGCTCGCAGCAACGTTTTCATCGCTTTCCGCACATTACGCCCAGACAGGCCGGCTGGAGGACGCACTGACCGTTCAGGAAGCGGGGATCGCTCTCCTGAAGTCTGCCATCGCCTCGTCGTCCCCGTCCCCGGCCGGCGACGGCTCAATGTCGCACGCGGGGGGTCTGCACATGCTCTTCCTACACCACCGCATGGACCTCCTTTCACTACACCGCGCCGAGGTCAACTACGCGCTCCGTTCCGCAAACGCATCAGACACGCTCGCGCACCTCTCCCTCATCGCAGCGCTCGCGGAACACGACGTGCAGAACCTCGCACTGCAAAGCGGCCAAGACCAGCACACATTCGCGCAGGCCAGCACGTCACTCGCACCCGTGTGGTCGCGTTCGCGCTCGCTAGAAGCACCCGCGCGCAGCCTGCTACGCGACGCGCGGCGTACAGCGATGCAAGCGTGGACGCTCACGGGGGTGCTGCTCGAGAACGCCGCGGCCGGAGCGGGAGCGGAAAAGCAGCAGGGGCGGTGGACGGTACTCGGGGTTGGGAAGAGCGCGGAGGAGAGGGCGGGCGCGGGGATGGGGATGGAGGAAGGGGACGCACGGCGGGCGGCGCTGGGCGCGTATGAGCGTGCGCTTGCGTGGGCGGGGGCGGACGTGAAGGAGGGTTCGGCGGAGCCTGGCGCGGGGGTGTTGGAGAGCGAGTGGCGGGTGCTGTGGCAGAACTACACGCGTGCGCGGGAGGCGGCGGGCGGGGCGGCGGTGGCGGTGGCGGACCAGGAGCAGGCAAAAGAGAAGGCGGGCGCTCGCAAAAAGCCGTGATCGGCGCTACACCAGTATCTTTGTTTCAGTGGGTCAGCGTCTACAAAGAAACAGATATCATATCAAACCATCTCCATTCTACTGTATTCTGTAATATAAACACGTCGTGTTCTAGTCTACACGCGCTGCCCTCTCCCCCCCTTCCTCCACTCTGCGGCCGTCCGTCTTCTAGCCTGGCGCTGCACAATGCACATGGCCTGGGCAGCGGGAAAGGAAACGGAAACGGGGTGGTGATGGTAAAACACCGTTCGTTCGTTCGTTCGTTCGTATGTATTATACAATACAGTAATTCGTGGTGGCGATCCGCCCACGAGTGATGTGCATGGGATCGACGCTGGGCGGCGCGCCCACTACGCATATATGTACCCATTCCGGTAAAGCCTAACGCTAACGCCAAACGTGTCCTTAGCTCGCACTCTTGTTTATGTTCAATACACCCGAGATCTCGCTGCGCATGTGCGAACTGTCAACTGAAGGAAAAAGCAGTCCGGGAGGGGGGGGGCTAAACCAGATAAGGAGCAACAGCTCAAAAAAGAAGGAAGGAAAGCCGTTCAAGAAACCCCGACTCGGGGATTTCTTTGATGTGATTGATATATTGTATTAACATTGACGAGCGTTCTATGTATCATGCATATGCCGTCTGTAACCACCCCATGCTGTACACAAATAACGTACACTAAAACAAATTTGCAAAGCAGTCGGGTCATGCGCGTGATGAAGAAAATGATGAGTAGAGCAGAAAGCGGGAGAGTAGGGTAGCCGGAAGCGATAAGTAAATATGTACTTAAGGAAGGCCTAGGGTTCTCAGCCACCACCGTTGTTTCTCTGTAGCATGATGAACTTTATCGCAGACCCCAGGTAATTCGGGAATAGCGCTGCGCTGTTATGCTCCCTTAGCTTCGTCTCGAAGCGCGCTACAGTTTCCTGTCCTGCGAGCAGGTCGAAGCTGTTTTTCTGTATACGACGAATGATCAGATTCCTGCTTCGGGATCAAAAAAAGGGACCGGGACGGACCTGTAGCTCTGCGATCCGCACGGCTTTGGCCTCATCGCGCATCTTCAAAAGCTCTTTCCGGCGCTCCTCTTCCTTTACTCTACGATCCATCCACATGAGCGTGTGCAAATCCAGGGAAAAGATCAATATCAAGGGTTAACTGACCTGGGGTTTATCCCTGCTCTAGGCGCGGACGAACCGCCTTTGAAGAGACTTGCGTAGATGTCCGGGCTGAAGAGGTCTACGTCCGTCGTCTTCGGTACCGGGGTCATGGGTTTGCGCGGGAGGGAGACGTGGATCGGGAGCGCACCCGCGGGCGTGAAGATCGTGTTCGCGTTGCCTGCGGTCTTGGTGGAGGCGGAAGTGGAGGCGGAGGGCGTGGAAGGTCCCGACGTCGGCGTACCAGATGCGATGAGGGATTTGTTCTTTTTTATCGTTGGGAGCTTGCGCATCTTGGGTAGTGGTGGCTGGTCTTCCTGAGACTGAGACTGCGACTGGGGAGCTGCAGATGCAGATGAAAGAGACTGCGGTAGCGAAACCGAGGTAGACATCGACGCGCCACCCGACGTCTCGGTATCGGCGGACGGCTCGCCCTCCAGCAGCGTCGCCGCCCTTCGTCTCTTCACGCCCGCCTTTGTCTCTGCAGCAACCTTGCGCTCGTCTTTCATAACTATCTCGCCGACGCCACTGCTTTTATCCCTTGAAGCCTTGCCACGGCCCCTTGTGCTTCCTGTGCCCTTTCTCCCGCCCTTTCTCGGCGGCGGCGAGTCAGAGATAAAGTCGTCATCCCTGTCCTCACGAACACCTTTGCCCTTTGCATCCACGTAATCGTCCTCCTCGTCCGAGTAAACCACGGTGGCCTTCTTTTTGTTCCTCTTCCGCGCGGTGCCTGCACCTGCGGACGGGCTCCGCGTGCGCACGCGGCGTTCGCGATCATTATCGTCGTCAGCTGTGCCGACGACGTCCACGTTCGCGTCGTCCTCGAAGAGCTTTCCTGCGTCCCGGGGCTGGCTCATGCGGTCTGGCAGTGAAGGGGCGTCCAGCAAACGTTATCTCAGTGAAACTGCGGAGGTACTAACCAAGTGAGGCCGAGTTTGAATCGGAGCGATAGTCGCCTTCGCGTTCGTCTTCGTTGTCGCTGAGGATCCTGCGCTTCTTGCGGGAAGCACTGGCTGAGTCCGGCTTACAAAAGACGGGGGGCGGTGAGAATGCGGTCTTTGAAAATAGACGTGATGGAGAGGATGTATTGGGACCGACCTGCCGGGAGCCCTTGCGCGATTTCGCAGCGGGTACTTTGATTTTTAGCGAAGGCATCGCTCTGCAGGGACTAGAACGAGATGCGAGTGGGCGTCGAGTACGAGTACGAGTCTCAGCGAGTGGCTTGGGTGTATAAGTGACGTGACATTACGCGTCACGACGCGCAGCGGGGACTCCGGACACTGCTGTTTAAGCCCGATTTTCACTCGCGCTCGTAAGTACCGCTACAGATAGATGCTGGTCAGACTCGCAGCGCGTCCGCCGCCGCTGTGGAGCGCATGGCTGCTCCGCGCTCGCTGCCGACGTCTGTCGACGAAGCCCCCGACGATCGACGTGTTGGGACAGACGTACCCGACGGACAGCCACACCAACGTCACCCCCGCCATCCTCGCCCGTCTCGCCTCCCGCCTCTGCGCCCGTCCCGCTCACCCGCTCGCCACACTCAAGTCCGCCATCGAGGCTAATTTCCCGGACTACGCGCACTTTAGCGACTTGTCCCCGCTCGTGTCTCCGCGCAAGAACTTTGACGACCTTTCCTTCCCGCCTGATCATCCCGGTCGAGCCAAGACGGACAGCTACTATGTTAATAGGGACCTTATGCTCCGCACACACACTAGCGCGCATGAGGTCGAGGTCTTTGCTGCCGGACACAAGAAGTGGCTCCTCACCGCGGACGTGTTCCGCCGCGACGAGATCGACGCGAGCCATTACCCCGTCTTCCACCAGATGGAGGGCGCGCGGCTCTTCAGCCACGACCCCCGCGTCAGCGGCCGCGCCCTCACAAATGAGAACTCGCGTCTGCTGTCCGAGCTGTCCGGCGGGCACGTCGTACTCGAGGACAACACTCAAGTCGACTCGCAGAACCCGTACCAAGTGTCCCATAACGTGCAGCTGGCCGACTTGGTCACGCAGAATCTCAAATACACCCTGTCGCTCCTGCTCTTTAAGCTCTTCGCAGACGCCGCCGGCGCGTCCAAAACCAACCCGCTCCAGATCCGCTGGATATCCGCCTACTTCCCCTTCACGTCCCCGAGCTACGAGGTCGAGGTGCTCTTTCGGGGTAAATGGCTAGAAATCCTCGGGTGCGGCGTCATCCAGCAGGCGACGTTAACCAACGCCAGTGCGTGCACTCCTGAAAATCCGCTATTCACCGCGCACTGACTCGACTCGCACACAGGGATCGACAACGAAATCGGCTGGGCCTTCGGTCTCGGCCTCGAGCGCATCGCCATGATTCTTTACCAGATACCCGACATCCGGCTCTTCTGGTCCCAGGACCCACGTTTCCTCTCGCAGTTCGAGCAAGGCAAAATCACCACGTTCACGCCTTACTCCAAGTACCCGTCGAACTGGAAGGATATCAGTTTCTGGCACCCGGAAACGTTCCACTCCAACGACTTTTGCGATATCGTGCGGGATATTGCGGGCGACCTTGCTGGAGAAGTGGAAGTGGCGAGTCCTTTGAGTTTCGACGTTTGTGCTTATATTGATTGAATCTGATTTACAGGTCGACCAGTTTACGCACCCGGTTACGAAGCGTTCCAGCACGTGCTTCAGGATACGATATCGCTCTATGGATAGGTACACCCAGTCCCAAAAATTCTTTGATTCATGCAACTGATACCATCATCATTCCAGGTCACTAGATAATCTCGAGGTGAACATGCTCAACGATATGATCAAAGACCGTGCAGCAAAGGAACTGGGAGTAGAGATTCGTTGAATTGCTATTAAGTGAAACTACTTGAAAAAAAATATATAAAATAGCAAACACCGCCTATAATCGGGGCATGTTGCGTACTACCATTACCCGCCCAAAAGTCTCACCGCTACCCGTCTACGGACAATGACTCTAGATCGACAAAGTCCGGGCACCACCTCCCCCCCTCCCCAGCATCGATGACAAATACACCATGTGTCTACGAGGTCTCTGACGCGACGCCGACCTGCGCCGCACGCAATGTCCTGTCCTTAATCGTGAAGCCGATTTTCTGACATTGGATGACTGTGCCGGGCGTCTTCCCGGGAATGGGGGCCTGGTAGAGCGCTTCATGCCGGTTCGGGTCGAACGCGTCGCCCGTGGGGTCAAACGGCTTCACGTTGTACTTGAAGAGCGTCTGCAGCAGTAGCCGGTGCGTCATCTCGACGCCGAGGTGCAGCTCCTTGAGGTAATCCTGGGCAGACTTCGGGGGGCTCGGAGAGTCAGAGGGGGCGGACGAGGAGTCGGGTTGTGAGGTAGAGTTGTCGTCGGCGGGTGATGTCAGTGCGGAATCGGGAATGGATTTTAGTGCGAGAGAGAGCACGTCGACTGTTTCTAACAGGTCGCCTGCGAAACGTGTGATGGCAAAGTCTTTCGTCTGCTCCTTTTCGCGTGCAGCGTTCCGCTGGAGGTTGAGGAAGTCCGCTTGAAGATATCGTAACCGGCTCTACAAGCCAACAAACATGATCCGGGTATGAGTAATTTTCTTGAGAAGCAAAGCAGAGAGCAGAGTGATACGCACCGTCAAGTCGACGACCTCATCCTCCTTTGCCTTCAGCTTCTTCGCGCACTCTGCATCAGCGCCGTTCTGGCTCGACTCTGCCGTCCCGGCCTCGGCGGACGAGCTCCCCTCTGCGCCGTTCTTCTCCGCGTCGGTGCCCTTGTCGCTCTGCGTCGAGTACTGGCACGCACGTGAGGCGCGGAAGGAGCGCGCAAGCGCCGCCCGCCGGCTCGCGGACGCTGTTGCCGTTCCCGATGCCGATGCCGGCGAGAGCGCAGCGGTGCACTGGCGCATGAAGGAGAAGGCGTACGCGCGACTCATTTCGGGGTGAGGAGGGGGAAGGGTAGGAAGAAGAAAAAAGAGGTGAGGACTGGGTTGACGCACTCGGACCGAGTGAGTAGAGAGACTTGGACAGCAGCGAAAAGTCCCAAATTTTTAATCGGAAAGTGACGAGAGGGTATTACCTAATTTGTTACAGATGCGGTTATAAGGGCGAGAATTGCATTTGTATTTAAAATTAACGGGCCTCTCTGGTGCTCGCGTTGGGTCGGCCGATTAGACCACGTCACGGCCTGAGAGCTCTGGTGGGTGCAATAGGCCCTTATAAGACGTCTTTAAGCAGGCTGCAGGCCGAACGCACTGTTAGTCAAAGACGACGACGACGACGACGAGCGTACCCGCGGAGAGGGCCCGCGAAATAGATTACTTACTGGCCCGGTTACCTTTAGAGGAGCGTTACCTATGGCTCTCCTCGCGGTTCCCAGCCTGCGCCAGGCTCTGATAAAGATCAGATCGCCCGCCAGTCTCTCTCCCTCCGTCCGCACCATGTCCTCCTCCCCGTCTGCAAAAATTATAGACGGGAACGCAGTCGCAAAGTCCGTCGTTCTTCCTATCGCTCGCCTGCGCGCGCGAGAGACACTGACTTTCACACTTCTTATTAGGTCCATCCGCGACGACGTTGCGCAAAAAATCGTCGCTCTCAAGGCGCAGTACCCGCGCTTCACACCGCGGCTCGCCATCATCCAAGCCGGCTCCCGTCCAGACTCGAGCACCTATGTACGCATGAAGGGCAAGGCCGCGGAGGAGGTCGGCATCGCGATGAAGCACGTCAACCTCCCCGCAGAAGCGTCCGTCGACGAGGTCGTCGAGACCGTCCGCCTCCTTAACGAAGACGACGGTGTGAGTGGCATCCTCGTCCAACTTCCGCTCGGTGATCACGTCGGCCCCGAGGGCGAGCGTACGGTTACGGAGGCAGTCAGTCCGGAGAAGGACGTCGATGGGTGAGAAGCGCGCCGCGCATATACTCTCTTCCACCCCTTGGCCCCCTCTGACCTACTTTCTCTTTACAGATTCCATGCGTACAATATCGGTCACTTGTCTTCGCGCGCGTCGAACCCTCTTTTCTCCCCGTGCACGCCCTCTGGATGCATTGCCCTTCTGGAATCGACCGGTGTGCCCATCGCGGGCGCGAACGCCGTCGTCCTTGGTCGCAGTGATATTGTCGGAAGCCCTGTCGCAGCGATGCTTCGCAGCAGAGATGCAACTGTTACCCAGTGCCACAGTCGCAGCAAAAATCTCCCGGAAATCGTAAGTTTTTATCTTTTAATTTAATTTTCATGGGAATCAAAGTTCTGAGCTCCTTCCGTTTACATCGTCTAGGTTAAAACCGCTGATATCCTCGTGGCTGCTATCGGTAAGCCGGAGTTCGTGAAGGGTGAATGGCTCAAGCCTGGCGCCATTGTCATCGACGTCGGAATCAACTACGTCCCAGGTAGGTTATATGTGCAGTCTCAACGCGTCTTTATCCTCAAATTTTCTTCCCTTGTCTAGATGCCTCGAAGAAGTCTCGTCAGCGCCTCGTTGGTGATGTCGACTTCGCCTCTGCTTCTGCTGTCGCCTCGTACATCACTCCCGTTCCAGGAGGTGTCGGGCCGACGACTGTCGCCATGCTCATGGCGAACACGCTTGCATCTGCGGAGCGCCTCTGGGCAAAAGCACGCGAGCGCAAAGTGAAGCCTCTCAAACTCTCGATTCAGGAGAAGGTGCCGAGCGACATCGAGATCGCAATGGCGCAGACACCGAAGCCCGTTGCGCAGCTCGCACAGGAGATCGGGGTTCAGGCAAACGAGATTGAGAGTTACGGTCGCTATAAAGCGAAAATTGAGCTGAGCGTGCTTGATCGTCTTGCGCATCGTAAAGACGGGAAGTATATTGTGGTCGCTGGTATCACCCCGACACCGCTCGGTGAGGGCAAGTCTACTACGACGATTGGTCTGGCTCAGGCGCTTGGAGCGCACCTTGGTCGTCCCTCGTTCGCGTGTGTCCGTCAGCCTAGTCAAGGACCCACTTTCGGTATTAAAGGAGGCGCAGCTGGTGGTGGATACAGTCAGGTTATCCCCATGGACGAGGTAAATTGTTTCTCTCTTTGTAACCGGGATATTTATTGACACAGGTTATCCAGTTCAACTTGCACCTGACTGGTGATATCCACGCTGTTACTGCTGCGAACAACTTGTTGGCCGCCGCTTTGGATGCCCGCATGTTCCACGAAGCGACCCAATCTGACAAGGTACCTACTCCAGTTAATATGAAGGATATCGTTCGCTAATCACACGTTTAGGCTTTGTTCAACCGCCTCGTGCCTACCGTTAAAGGCAAGAGGGAGTTTGCTCCCCTGATGTTCAAGCGCCTTCAGAAACTAGGCATTGACAAGACGAACCCGAACGATCTCACGCCGGAGGAGATTAATCGCTTCGCAAGGCTTGACGTCGACCCGGAGACGATCACGTGGAACCGTGTGCTCGACACGAACGACCGTTTCCTGCGCAAGATCACCGTTGGACGCAACCCGACAGAGCAAGGCCATGAGCACGAAGCGGGCTTCGACATCGCCGTTGCGAGTGAATGTATGGCCGTCCTCGCGCTCACTACCGGCCTCCAGGATATGCGTGAGCGTCTTGGTGCGATGGTTGTTGCGACGAGCAAACGCGGAGAGCCGGTTACTGCAGACGATATTGGAGTAGGAGGCGCGCTCGCCGTTCTCATGAAGGACGCCATCAAGCCGAATCTCATGCAGACCCTTGAGGTATGGCTATTTCTATTCGTGAAGAACGATTTGTTCTGATTCACTGTGATATCACAGGGAACTCCCGTCTTCGTACATGCTGGTCCCTTCGCCAATATCGCACACGGCAACTCGTCCATCCTAGCCGACCGTGTCGCTCTCAAGCTCGCTGGAACGGAGGAGGGCGATTCCTCCGACCGTGTCGGCTACGTGCTCACCGAGGGCGGCTTCGGCGCGGACATGGGCATGGAGAAGTTCTGCAACATCAAGTGTCGAGTGAGCGGGCTGACCCCGGACGCGACCATTATCGTCGCGACCACGCGTGCGCTTAAGATGCACGGCGGTGGACCGGACGTTACGCCTGGGAAGCCGCTCCACGAGACGTACACTAAGGAGAATTTGGAGATCCTCAAGGAGGGCTGCAAGAATCTTGCGAAGCATATTGAGAACTCGCGCAAGTTTGGTATCAAGGTCATCGTTGCTGTTAACAAGTTTGCGTTAGTATTTTTTTTCACTTCACTTTTCCTGAAGACGATCAGCTGATATGGTTATGATAGTACGGATTCACCTGCCGAGCTGGAGCTTGTTCGTCAGGAGTCCTTGGCCGCTGGCGCTGACGCTGCAGTGGTTTCGGACCACTGGGCGCAAGGTGGCGCAGGTGCGCTGGACCTTGCACGGGCTGTTGTTGAAACATGCGAGGGCGAATCGCAGTTCAAGTTCTTGTACGACCTCGAGAAGCCTATCGAAGAGAAGATCGAAATTATCTCGAAGGAGGTCTACGGCGCAGATGGTATCCAGCTGAGCGAGCTCGCGCAGAAACAGGTTGAAACGTACACGAAGCAGGGCTACGGTAATCTCCCTAGTAAGTGACCGTTTGCCTCCCTATTCGGAGAAAAAGTGTGCTGAATATTTGCTGCTATGTTAGTCTGCATGGCAAAGACGCAGTATTCGTTCTCGCACGACCCGAAACTTAAGGGTGTCCCTTCCGGTTCGTGTCATCTGGCCCTTAGTCGTGCGCGCTGAACTCATCCTTCCTCTGCCTTCAGGTTTCACGATCCCAATTCGTGCTGTAAGACTTTCGGCAGGAGCTGGCTTCCTCTACCCTATCCTCGGCGACATGCAAACCATGCCCGGACTCGGCACACGTCCAGGCAAGTATTGATATATCATTCAGTTTCAGCCGTAGCTAATACTGCGACGCCACAGGCTTCTGGGAGGTCGGACTTGACCCGGAGACGGGACGTGTCGTCGGCCTGTTCTGATTTTTTTTTCACTTCCATCTACATACTCCATTTCACACACCTCCTAGACTTAGCCCCTTATCTCTCGTCCCATTTAGTCGACCCATTCCTTGGTTCCCGTGTTTCCAGCTGTTAATGCGTCTTGCACCGCTGTTTTCAACAACACTTCTTACCCCCGCTTCAACAGTCTCATAGACATGCTGTTGCTTACGACCCCAGCGCAATACCAAGTATAGCGATTTTTTGCTCCTACCTGGCATACCCCCGCAACTCTACTTGCATTTTCTTCTCCCCCCCTCGTTCAACCGACGCATTTTTTTCTTCGGTGTAACTTATACGCAGTCCGTCCCCTTCGTCCCCACTGTTATTACTAGCTGTCACATCCCTATACGCAAATCAAACTAAAGAAATACATCTGCATGCGCTTGTTGTATTGTCCGACTAGGATCATTTAGTTGCCCCCGCCGCTACCGCTACCGCTGCTCGCTTTGAACCTGCGCCCAGGGAACCGCGCCGTCTCGCCCAAGAAAGCATGCTGCTCGCCATCGCCCCTGCCTGCGGCGGAAAACGGCTGCGCGAGCGTCCCGCCCTGGTGGTCCGCCGTGATGACGTTGAGCGCGGCGCTCACCTCGCGGTCGAACGTGTTCCCGGAGGTGTCTACGTAGGTGAGTGTGTTCGTCGACGTGCCGTTGCCGGTGTTGCCCGACGAGGCCTCGATGAAGAAGCCGCCTGCTTGCTGCCGCTCGGTTATGGTTGACCCCAAGAGGAAAGGAGCGGGGAGGATCGTGCGGTCGTATGAGTGGTCGAAGAACGCTGAGACTGGAGTGTGAATGAATGAGGTCAGGCGAGGTGTGAGAGGGAGAGGGGGGGACAGAAAACAAACATTGTGATCCGTCAGAACTGAGGATGGTAAAATTGACGGCGAATGGGAAGGAGAAGTCGTCCGTCACGGCAACAACCCCGTTGTGCGTCGATGTTACAGTGCCGTTCGCAACTTGCAACACGTTCTTCAAAGCAGTTTCAAATGAATTAGTATTAACCCACGAAAGAGTGATGCACGGGGAATGAAGCACAACAACAACAACAACCGCCTACCTGTATAAACGTGTTCTGCAAATAATTCTGCGTGTTGCTGAACGCAAGCTCCTGGCTAACGACGACGTTATTCACCGCCCCGCTACCGCTAACCACCTGCGCCTCGATATGCACCGAATGCGTCGCCGCAACCGTGACATTCACGTCGCCGTTCTTCCCAACGCTCCCCGTCGTCGACGTCACCGCGAACTCCTGCACGTCGTACTTCGTGATGCTGCCCGTCGTGCGCTTGCCCGACGGGTCGGTGACGACCTGCACGAGCCCCGAGACGAACCAGTTTGCGTTGATCGCGTGGTCCGACTCCGCCGACACGACGTCCATGCTGATGTTGTGCGGCTGCCCGTCCGCGAGGAGCGGCGCGAAGGGGGTGAGATCGAGGAAGTAAGTCGGGAGGTCTATAGCGCCGTAAGACGTGATCGGCCTGTCGGTGCAAGTAATTTTGTATTCGTCCCTACGTTTCATTGTGCGGGGAGAAATCAGTCCAAGAGACGTACCTCCAAGCAGTCGGGATGATACCGCCCGTGAATACCACGGCGTACGGGAACGCAACACCTGCAACCATGCCATCGATGAGGAGGCGCACTTCCCTAAAAGGCCCGTCGCCAAACGTCGTGCCAGAGGGCAAGTCGCCCAAGAACTCGTTTGCAGTGTTGAAGTACCAGAACTCTTCGTCGCCATTCCCTGAGGCGAAGAGCTCCGCATACACTTCGATGGTATTAATCGGGAAGGTCACGTTAAGCTAAAAAATCGTTTGTAAGGAGACTTGAGTTCAATGATCGAGGGTGAAGGCTCACCGAAATTGCTGGAGGTACGGATGGTGCATTGTCGTCCGGGCTAGAACCTCCCTGAGCCGAAATTGGCAAAATGAGGTCTGCCTTCTTTGCAGCAGGATGGGCCACGTCTGAAGCGAAGAAGGTGGCCGATACAGTGGCTATAACAACGCAACAGATTCATAGTAACACAAATTCAAGTCCAAGTTTTAGCCAGTGATCCCCAATAGAATTCAGTCTCAGACTGGAACTGGAAAGAGCACGCACTCGCATATTGCCCATTCAGACCGGTCTCGAGGAGGTTGTCAAGCTCGAAAATGAACTCGCCGGGTGACGAGAAGAGTGGGATGTACCGCGTAACATCCTTGAGGTACGTCCAGATGATGCCGTCTCCTCCAGTGGGCTCCGGTGTAGACGTCCGCCAGACTGTTGAGTAATTTCCCTAGAGTTAGCACAGAGCCCTCTGCAGAAGCAAAGTTCCGATACTTGCTCTCAGCATTCTGGAATGTGAAGATCCCGAGCCGATCGAACTGCGTCTGTATTGTCCTGTGTTCATACCCTTTCTTTTACTTTATTATTGCTTTATGAAAAAACGCACTCCATTCGAGGTGACTGTGAGGTTCAGACTGATGCCCGTCCAAGAACCGACCTCCCCGCAATCCGTCGGGGGACTGCAAGTTAATGGTGCGCGGAGTTAGCCGATAAACGCTCTCGCTCCGCTAGTGCATTCGGACGGCGTGGACGCACGTAAAGTTCGCTATCGCAGGACTACCGGGACATTAAATCAACACGATGACGCTACCTGACGATATACTAGACGAACCTGCCGAACGAGTTTCCGAAGGTATGGCTGACGTAAATCCTATCAGCTACGCGAGTCCCATGGATACCCTCGTAAAGGAGAAGGCGCACACTATGAGCACCTGCGTGCATTGCTTCACATCTGAGGGGAGCGGCGGGGGCTGCGCGACCTGAAAGTCCACCAGTACGGCGGCACTCGCGCATGAGGCGAGGCTTACGCAGGCGAGAAGCGCTGACCAGAGACGGGGCTGAGGAAGCATCATGGCCTTTCTTATGACTGAGAGCCAGGCTTTTATTTTGACTTTAGGGCAGTTAGGCTCGGAACAGTTAACTAGGAGGGCCAGCACCACCAGAACAGAGATGCGAGCTCAAGCCCGGAACAGCCAATCAACCAGCTGCAGAGCTGACTCTGCTCGGTTGCTGGGAGAACTTGAAGGTAGTGAGAACGGCCGGGTATATATACGGCGGCGAGCAGGAAGCGAGCCCGCGCCGTTCGTGGGCACCAAAAATGCCAGCATGCTATCTTTCCTGGGATTCGGAAGCACTAGATGGTTCGTGTGGAAGTTGCAGGGACTTGGATGAATATCTGATACTATCCATGTGTACGCGCCGCGGCACGTGATGCCATGATCGACGCGAATCAGCTTGTCCTAAGAATAAATAAAACGGATAATAAGTGGAAATGACTATGTCGTACTATCGTACAATGAGGCTGAAAGCACATAGATAGCCAATTGCGCATGCAAAAGGGAAGAATAACCGAGCTCATATCGTTGCCGTCCTTTGCCTCTGCTCCCCCTGTCTCTTCACAGCGAGTTTAAATAGCCATCGATCAAAACTCATGATCCAGCTCGTCGCGCTGCTGCCCGCCTGACAGCGGCGGCACCTCCGGAAGGGCACCAGCGTTGCGTCTCTCGCTGTACAGCCCACCTTCGGGATCCTCGGGGAATCCGGGCTCCTCGACACTTGTATTGCTGCTCCGGCGATCGAACTCATCCCCTTCTGCACCACCGACGGCCGAGCGCCCTTTCCCGCGTTTCGTACGACGCTTGCGCGGGCGCTCACCATCTGGAAGCGAGTATGCATCCTCCGTGCGTGCCCAGCGGTCCTTCTTTCCCTTCTTTTTCTTCTTCTTGCCCCCATCGAGTTCCATGGCAGGATCAGCCGAAGGCAGACTGTCCTCGAAGTTTGCCGGATAGCGCCAGCGCGTGGATGAGCCCGAGTCTAACGAGCCCGTCGAGCGGCCTGCAGTCCCATTGTTACCCCTTCCATAGTATCTTTCCTCCTCCTCGCTCCAGAACTGGCCCTGGCCATTTCCTGTGCGCTGCTCTGGCCCAAGAATAGAATCTGGACGGTCGCCGCGGGGTGCGACTTGACCCTGCTCGTACTCCTGGCCGTCGAGCGTGGACTGCGGAAGGCGGTCATTGTAGCGCGAGGCCCATTCCGAGCGCTTCTTGTTGCGCTCGATCTTGGTCGTGTCGATGAGCCCGTAACGCTGGGCCCATTTTGGCGTGCGCCTGTTGTTCTTGTTGTTGCGAACATTCTGAGTAGAGAGTAAATCTTTAGATGAACGGTAAGTGGAATAAAGGTATGGGGCGTACCTGGATGTAGAAATTGTGGACGTGGCCTACGAATCCGAGCGAGTAGTCAGAATACGTACGAAGGTTCAAACGATGCTTGACACTCACCAGGGATATAACCACATATTGTCAGGAGCAGGTTAAGCCAAAAGTCGGACCCAATGCCGAATCGAGCGGCAACAGCTGTGGCCAAGAGAGTCAGCGTCCCAGAGCTCCACAGGTTCAAACAATAGGATGAGTAGCAAGCTCACCGAGTGGAGGGAAAAGCGTGCCGAGGATGAAGAGCAGGACGGAGTAGCCATGGTGCCTCTTGGGTTTGAGGTCAAGTTTGCTGCTCGTGAGCGCGTAGCCGCTCATCACGACCGACGCTGACGACGGCCTAGTGGACAAGCCTTTTACGCAAGAGAACGAGCGGGGATGCCGGAATGGCCTGCTGTACTTGGTATAAGCGCAATAGCGACGGTATCGTCGACGTTGTCGATGTGGTCAATGGCCAGGAACGAAACGCGCAGTCGAGAGCGCGTGTCGTCTTTCAAGTCCGTGTTAGGCGATATAGTTTTTGCATTGCCCTGCAGCCCTATGTTACATGTGCGCTCGCTTATCCCGCTACCAATCGCCGCCCGCCTTCTGTGCTGCGTCGCTGTGCCGGCGGTGATGCGCACATTCAATTTAACAGTTTAATGTCGGACAGGCAACTGGTACGAAGGCAATGCAGATATTATAGGATGCTTGTAGCCAAAGAGCCCATTCGACTACGATATAAACTAGCATCGTGCGACAGACTGACCCATGGATCCGTATTGAGTCCGGTGCTTGTCGCTACCAACGAGCAACGAGCTGTGTATTCAAAGACTCGACCAATGTACACCATACGGTACCCGAACAGATGCACTGACCACCCTACGACGCCACGAATGCCAACTACACCAGAGGCAACGTTCGTCGCTTTCAACGCACAATAATGCAGAACGATGCTCGGGACCGCCAGCGGGGAAAGGGCGCCGAGCGAGTCAGGTCGAGCGCAGGCTGCAAGTCGTCCGCCGGATAATCCCACGTTTCATTGTTCGACTCTCCAAATTAGCCCGCAGCGAACCAACACTAGACTCACTCCGTCGCAGCGCCCACCAACCTCGCACTCTGCGAGCGACCAGACTTCAAAAGCACATGCTCAAGACACGACCGGAAGAAATCGAATAAAAAATCCACGGAGGAAAGAAGAAATCACGACGACGGAGGTAAGCAGGCGGACCCTGAACCCCAAGTTTGCACACGCACTGACCATGGTCTGTGCGCACTGCGTCCATCCATCATCCCCTAACACTCGCGACGCGTCTGCATCCATCTTTCTCCTGACTTATCTTGCAACGTTAAATCATGCAGTGTGCGGATGCCCCCCGAACACGACGAGCACGCGCCCGTGCTCGACTTCCTTGACCTTGAGCGCGAAGAGCGCGTCGAGGCCGCCGACGAACATGGCCAGGGCTCTGTATTCAGTCGCGAAAACGAGCATGAGCACGAAGATGCCGATACCCAGTTTTCTGTTGAACAACTCGAGCGCGAGCTTGCTGCGCTGCTCGGCCATAGCTCGGATGGCCCCTCCGCCGCCTCTCCGCCTGGACCCACCAACGACCCACTGTCCTCCGTCCGTTCAGATGCCGCAACTGCAGGAGCGGGCCCGAGCACAGACGCTTCCGCAGAAACTCATCCTGATATTAGCTACCTGACGGGACTTGCGGCAGTACTACAGGCCGCGCAGGCCATGCAAGCGCAGGGCACATCCGTGGTTAATGACCCAACAAAGAACGCACCCGCATTCCATTCTCTCAACGCACAACCCGAAGAAACAAGTGTCCCTGAGGATCGTGTGGAGGGCGAGGATGAAAGGAGAGATGACCCGGGTACTGATTTAACGGAGTTCATTGCCCAGCTAACTGCCCAGCTCGAGAAGACTGCAGATGAGTCGGTCGCGAGCGGCAGTAATAGCTTGAATGTCGCTATCCCCGCGCCCACGTTTTCCCCTCCGACTGCGGCTTCATATCCATCGTACCCTCCCTCCCCACTCAACATGAACGCATACCACGCGCCCGCCACGCCTCTCACTGCTACAATACCATATTACGCTGACTTCCCCCCGGCGCCTACGTTTTCGGACGGGACGTCCCACGATACTGGGGGTGTGTCGAGTGGGCGAAAAGGCAAACAGCGTGCAACCACGCAACCTCAAGTGTTTCAATGTGAACATTGCCAAAAGACTTTCGGGCGGCGTAGCGACGTTGCGCGGCACTCGCGTATACATACCGGCGACCGGCCGTTTCTTTGCCCACATGCCGGATGCGGCAAGTCCTTCATACAGGTGCGTGTCTGATGAAACGGACCATGACGCGAGTGTATGTAGTGCTGACACCTAATGACCGACAACGTTTCAGCGCTCAGCGTTGCACGTACATTTGCGTGTACATACGGGTGAGAAACCTCACGCTTGCGAATATCCGTTCTGCGGGAAGACATTCAGCGACTCGAGCAGTCTCGCACGACACCGGCGTGTGCATACAGGCAAAAGGCCGTACAAGTGCGAGATGCCTGACTGCGAAAAGATGTTCACGCGACGGACGACGCTCACCGCCCACATGCGTTCTCATGATCCGAACTGGGAACCTGATCCAAACGTGTACGTACTCTCCGCTTTGTTTTTCGAATTCGTTCTGCTATTTTACTAAGTATTCGTTTAATTTGATTTAGTCGGTACAGTTTCAAGTCAAAGAAGCGTAGAACAGACGATGGCGAAGACGAGGGGGACGCGGAGTTGCAGGAATCCGTCCGCACGCTGACTTCTTTACTAAGCCATGTGAGCGGGACAGCAGTGGCGCCCGCCGCTGGTCCTAGCGCAGGCGTTTCTGGATACGGACCCAGGCCCGGATCGGGGTCTGGGCCCGCAGTGGGTATTGTAGATGAGCCGCTTGAAGCGCGCGTCGCGGCGATTAGTGCAGAAATTGCAGCGGCGATCGCGCAGGCCCAAGCCCAGATGCATGGGGAGTACGAGGAGGACGTGGATGAGGAAGAGAGCGGGTCGGAAGACGAGGACAGGGGTGAAGCGCAAGCAGAGACTGACGTGCGGGGGCTGATGGTGAGCGGCGTCCGCGATGAACAACCGCCCATACCGTCACCCGTTTTCGCCATGGCGGAAGCCGAAAGGGACAAAGGGCCCGAGGGGGAGGGCGACGAGGACGATGATGATGACTTTCCCGTGCCTCTGCGGGAACGCCGAACGGGTAGAGCGGACGGCGGCGGCGCCGGGTCAAAAAGGAAGAGATAATTTACGGCGTATATAACTTAGCCACACTAATTGTGCCTGCGGTACTTTTGCGATAAGTGTAATCCCAGGTGTTAATATTTTTGTCTTCGCGTCTCCGCGTCGCGACGCGTCTTCAGTGGACGACGGCGCGAGATCCGGGCCGGGCGGTCCGACACGTGAGGACATTCGTCCGTGTTTCCGTGCGACGGTTCCGGATACGTCCGGCTAACGCTGCCCACAGACTTAAAGCTGCTGCTCTCACCGTCATCCACACAAATATCCCGCACTTCCTTCTCGTTTTTCCCCTTTGTATAACTGCGTCGTAGAGCCAGCTACACGGTAACCGGACATGATGGCCCCATCTGCTGAGGAGACCCCGAACACGGACATCATCACACTAACTCGGTGCGCATATATCGAGTGTTGCATGTGTGCTTGCGAGCAACCTTGCTGATGTGCGCGCGTGCATGTGTTTGTCGACTTACAGGCACATACTGTCGGATCAGCTACGTCTGGGTGATGCTGCGACGGGCGACCTCACGCTGCTGCTCAACGCCATCCAGACGACCTCCAAGTTCATCGCGACGAACGTCCGTAAGGCGCGCCTCATCAACCTGTGAGTTCCCCTCTCTCGCACGCGCCTTGGTGCTTCCACCCTCACTGGCTCATGCGTGTGATTTCCAGCATCGGGCTCGCAGGAGAGACGAACGTACAGGGCGAGGAGCAGAAGAAGCTCGACGTGCTCTCGAATGACATCATGGTGAACGCGCTCCGCGCCTCGCGCAAGACGACCGTACTTGTCTCTGAGGAGCTCGACGAGGCGGTGTTCATCGAGGACCGCTTCAAAGGCCGCTATTGCGTGGTCTTCGATCCTCTCGATGGTAGCAGCAATATCGACGCTGGTGTGAACATCGGCACCATCTTTGGCATCTACAAAGCCGTGAGTCCGCCATCCGCTTTCACTTTGTCCATACATTTTATCGTGGTTGCTAATGAGGAATGAACTAGGCATCTGAGAAGGGCGAATTGTCCGACGTATTAAGGCCAGGGAAAGACATGGTAGCAGCTGGGTACACCATGTACGTCTTGTTCTTCCCGTGTGACACACCAGGCGCATATAACAAGCTCACAGGTACGGCTCGTCTTGTAATCTGGTTCTCTCGACCGGGAACGGTGTAAACGGTTACACGCTTGACACCGCACTTGGAGAATTCATCCTCACCCACCCCGACGTACGTGAATAGGTTCACTTCTTCTCACCACCTCCCTCACCGGACCTACACACACCCATAGATCGAGATCCCCGCTCGCGGCAAGATCTACTCGTTTAACGAGGGCAATTCGTCGTACTTCCACCCGCCAGTCGTCAACTACCTCAACTCAATCAAGTACCCAACAAAGGGTAAGACTCCGTACAGCGCTCGCTATATTGGGTCGATGGTTGCGGACGTGCACCGGACGCTGTTGTACGGCGGGATATTCGGATACCCGGACGACCGCAAGAGCGCCAAGGGGAAGCTGCGTCTTCTGTACGAGGCGTTCCCGATGGCGTTCCTCACGGAACAGGCTGGTGGCGTGGCGACGACCGGACGAGGACGCATCCTCGATATTGTCCCCACGTCGATCCACGAGCGCTGCTCCGTGTTCCTGGGGAGCAAGGACGACGTGAACGATCTGCTCAAGTTTTACGAGGCGGAGAAGGCATGAAGATAATTTGTAGAATTTAATTGTAACTCATGTGTGTAGCATCTATGGAATCGTCATACTACAGCAATTTGAATCATCCGTGGACCGAGAAAGACTGAAGGACCAGGGGAAGACCGTTTGCAATTATTAAACAGAAGCCTGCGCAAAGAGTCGGGATCGACGTCACCATGATGATCATGATCGACGTGCCTCGCGTCCCTCAGAGAACGCCTTTCGCCACGAGCTCTTCGATAGCTGCATCAACATCGGCTTGCAGGTCGTGATGCCATACTCCTTCCCATAAACCTTTCAAATCCGCTTTCATACCTTCAGAGCTTGGTCCGCTCGGGCCAAAGCCCTCGTAAATGTCGCCTGCCTTCGTGCTCCCGCTGAGAGTCGCGTTTGCTCGAGGTCGGCGCATGGCGTCATACTTCCTCAAGACAGCCTGCATGTCATCTCGATATCAAACCAGTGTCGGGAGGATAGATAGGCGACATACTTCAACATTGTCTCCCGTTGTCTTCGAGTGACCAAGCAGCCTCACGAGTACCAGTGCGTCTTCCAGCGCCTGGCCTGCACCTGCACCGAGGTGCGGAAGCATCCCGTGAGCCGCGTCCCCGAGCAACGCCACGCGCCCGCGCACGTAAGTCGCGAGCGGCGGGTCTACCGCATGGATCGCCCACACGCTAGGGGACTCGATGCAGCCCAGCAGGAGCAACACGTCGCGCCCCCACCCGGCGTACTCTGCAAGCAGCTCAGACGTAGTGCGTGGGGTGACCCAAGGTTGCCCTGGTGTGAGAGGTCGCGCACCCCAGGGGTACGATCTGTCGCAGGCGAAGGCGACGACGTTAATCTAGGCAAGGGTCGAAGTAGTAGTGATTGAATACGTCATTCCGGGCTGGCGACGTACCACTGCTCCATCTTTGATTGGAAAAGTGATGATGTGCTGTTAATAAGACGTTTTTAAATGCTTGTTTTTGCATACTAGTCTGTTTGATGAGTATCAAACCTTCCCAGTCCCGGTGAAGCAGTGTGGCCTTTTGCTCAAGTCAGTCTTTACACCAAGGCTCTTTAGTTTCTCGTTCGGAACCAATCCTCGGTACGCGTAGGTGTTGGTGAACGCCGCGCCTAGGAGATGGGAAGATTCCCCATTTTCATTTCTACTGGACTGATTGCCTTGGCCTTCGGGGCCGAGGACGAAATGACGTACGCTGGAGCGGATTCCGTCCGCACCGAGGACCACGTCGGCTTCGGCACTCGTTCCGTCTGCGAAGTTAATTTGGACGCGGGACTCGGAGGAAGTCTTCAGACTTGTGCAGCGCTTGTTAAAGTGTGTTTTGGCGGGGTCGACGAGGTGAACCAGCGCGTCCAGAAACGCAGCTCTGGAAACATAGGGAGTGGCTGCGTGAGTTTGAGCAATTTATGATTTCGAGTCCGCGGACCTGTGAATGCCTAGTCCCTTGTCTTCCGGAGATACTGGATACTAGCACGACGGGGGGTCAATCGGTGCGTCAATCCATATCTAGCATGGAACGTACATCGTAAAAGACCTCATGTTCTCCAAGACCAGACAAAAACCGGAACGAGCGAGGCTTAGGCTGCTCTGGTTTTACCCTAGCTACCACGTCGTCCAATATCTGAAGTTCCTGGAGGACACGTATAGCGTTGGGGCCTACGGAAATTACGCCCCGATTCCCCGCAGCTAAAACGGCACTCACCAAGGCCCACTCCAGCACCGATCTCGCCAAATTTTGACTTCGGAAAGCGGAATCGATCTCACCACCAGATATACGATAATACGTCACTACTCACGGCACTTTCATAGATCTCGAAATTAACGCCGGCCTTCTGAAGTCCGGCAGCGACCACGAGCCCGCACATGCCACCTCCGACAACCGCTACCTTCAAACGCTTGTGACTCTCTTCAGTAGACATATCTCGGGCAGCTACAAGCGATTCCGACTCGGGGTCGATAGCGAGGATGACAGACGGCTCCCGAAATACATCGATATCCTTTGTAATGCCGGAAGACTGGCCCATAAACCGCAACTTTGCGTGCGGTGGGAGACACAGTACCAGATGGCGTAAATCAATTCTATAAATATCCAGAGATTTCACGCTTTTGGGAGCCGCCTGCACCTCTATTCACAGCCGTTGCTTGAAAAAGATTAAACGCAAAATCTCAAGGCGCGCAACTGTTTGAACCTGAGAGTCTGTCGTCAAATTTGGACCTATGTGTGTCACGATGCGTGTAATGGCACGTGTCCTCGAATTAGACTTGCTTCCAGCTAATGACTTCGCTCCCTTCTCTCGGATTTCATGAGGTTTCTCAATGAGAACCTACCGGCGAGCTTTCCCTCCTTGTATACTATTGCAGGCGCAGGGCGAAGAGAGCGATCTGTTCAAGTTTCACTGAAAGAATGAAAATATTTCACAGAGTTAATTGTAAAATATACGTGTAGCATCCGCAGAACCGCCATACATATTACGGCGACATGAGTTACCTGTGAACAATCTGAAGGAATGCGAAGGTCATTTGCATTTATAAACGGAAGCCTGAACGAAGAGTCGAGATGGACGTCGCCATGATGATCATGATCGGCGTAGCTCGCGTCCTTCAAAAAACGCCTTTCGCCACGAGCTCTCCAGTAGCCCCATCCACATCCGCCTGTATATCGTGGTGCCACACTTCTTCCCACATACCTTTCACGTACGCCTTCACATCCGCTTGCATGCCCTCAGAGGTGGGTCCGCTTGGACCGAAACCATCGTAAATGTTACCTGACTTCGTGCTTCCGCTAAGAGTCGCGTTTGCCCGAGGCCGGCGGATGGCATCGTACGTCTCCAAGACAGCCTGTTGTATGCCCCCTCCCTATAAATCCAATAAGAAGGAACGAATAAGCAACTTACCTCAACGTTATCTCCTGTTGCCTTCGGATGTCCCAGCAACCTCACGAGCATCAACGCATCTTCCAGTGCCTGACCTGCGCCCGCACCGAGGTGCGGCAGCATTCCATGTGCCGCATCCCCGAGCAATGCCACGCGCCCGCGCACGTATGTCGTGAGTGGCGGGTCCACGGCGTGGATTGCCCACACGCTAGGGGACTCGATGCAGCCCAACAAAAGCAACACGTCGCGCCCCCACCCGGCGTACTCTGCAAGCAGTTCAGACGTAGTGCGCGGGGTGACCCACGGTTGCCCCGGTGCAAGGGGTCGCGAACCCCAGGGGTATGAACGATCGCACGCAAATGCAACGACATTAATCTAATCAAAAGTCAGGACGGTGGTGACCGAACACGTTAGCTCGAGCAAGCCACCTACCACTGCCCCGTCTTTAATCGGGAAAGTAATGATGTGCTGTTAATGATGTGTTGTTTATACTGGTTCTGCATAGTCAATCTCAAAAGTGTCAAACCTTCCCGATCCCAGTGAAGCAGAGTGGCCTTTTGCTCAGGTCAGTCTTTACGCCAAGGCTCTTTAGTTTCTCATTTGGAACAAGTCCTCGATACGCATAAGTGTTGGTAAATGCGGCGCCTAGGAGATGGGAAGTTTCCCCATTTCCATTCCCATTGGACTGATTTCCTTGGATTTCGGGGGCGAGGACGAAATGACGCACGCTAGAGCGAATTCCGTCCGCACCGAGGACTACGTCGGCTTCCACATTAGTCCCGTCTGCAAAGTTGATTTGGACACGAGATTCGGAAGAAGACCTCAGACTTGTGCATCGCTTGTTAAAGTGTGCCTTTCTTGGGTCAACGAGATGGACAAGCGCATCTAGAAACGTAGCTCTGCGTACATGGGAACCATGTGTGGGTAAGTGGCTTATTCGAGCGATATATAAGTCCGCGAACCTGTGAATGCCCAATCCCTTGTCTTCCGGAGGCAACGGATACTATTAAAAAGGTCAAGCGATGCGCCAACCCACAACTAGCACAAATGTTTACGTCGTAAACGACCTCATGCTCTCCAAAACCCGACAAAAATAGGCACGGGCGAGGCTTGGGCTGCTCTGGCTTCACTTTGGCCACCACATCGTCTAGCATTTCAAGGTCTCGGAGAACGCGTATAGCATTAGGGCCTGCGACATTTGCGCCTTGTATATAAGCTAACAAGTCGTCCCAATACTAAGGTGGTACTTACCAAGGCCTACCCCCGCACCGATCTCGCCAAACTTCGGCTTCACAAGACGGAATCGGATCAGTTCACTGCCAGAAACATGTTAACGTGTCACTGCTCACAGCGCTCTCATAAATATCAACATCAACGCCGGCCTTCTGAAGTCCAGCAGTGACCACAAGTCCGCACATACCGCCTCCGACCACTGCTACCTTCAAATGCTTGAAGCTTTCTTCTCCCGTAGACATATCTTAGACAGCTATAGGCAGTTCCGACTGGGGTTCGATAGCCAGGGAGAAAAACAGCACTTGGGATACACCGACATCCTTTTTAAAACCAGAAGACCAGCTCAAAGATCTCTTGAACTCTGTAGCGGTGAGAGACAGAGCACTAGATAGCGTAAATTGGCACTATAAATATGCAAGTATTCCAAGCCTTCGGATTAGGTCGAATCTTCGTCATCCCACCATATCCGTTGCTGAGAATAGAGGAGACCTTGTGTGAACGGTGAAGCACAGGCACAATTGCTCTACCTACCACGAAAGTTTGGTACAAAATAAGTGACCTGGGTCCGTGCGGCTGGCGAAAGTCGTCTATGTACGTAATGACACGTGACCCAATTTAGACTTGGGCGCGTCTTTCGAGCGGCTTGGACTCGTCCCGCCCTACCTCAGCTTTCATGAAGTTTCTCATTGACGACCTACCGGTGGGTCTTTGCCCTGTTGGAGACTTGGAAACTGTACTAAGATGGACTGATAACTTGCGCCGTGTATAAAGATAGTCTTCCCTTATGACCGAATTTATCCAGGTGGGTGCACACTGCAGGTCATTTGCCTAACAGCACGATGAAACCTGACTGCGCGCGGTGGCTTTCCAGAACAATATCAGTATATGTGCGATCTCAAGCACACACTTGATGCCGCGGTTCGTTAACTTGTTAGGCGACTCCTTGTTTCTTGAAATTGACGCGGCGAACCATGGCAGGGGCACTGTGTACTTGAGATGCCGTCCGGGACGGGCAAGACAGTATCGCTGCTGTCGTTGATTGTGTCGTACCAGCAGGTACGTCTTTCTCCTCTCCTTGGCGTTTTACTCATACTGCCGATCTAACGGCACTTTCAGTTCTATCCTACGAAAAGGAAGCTCGTGTATTGCTCTCGTACTGTGCCGGAGATTGAAAAAGCTCTCGCCGAATTAAAACGCCTCATGGAGTACCGGATACAATTCGCGGAGACGGAAGCTGAGAAGGAGAAGGAAAAAAGTTTCACCGGGCTGGGGCTGACAAGTCGGAAGAACCTCTGTTTACATCCTGAGGTGCGTGCACGTCGCCCAGGCCTGAATTACCGTTCGCTCGATGACCGACACATTGAATGCTCTTCATTCAGGTATCGAAGGAGAAGAAGGGAAATGTAGTCGATGCAAGGTGCCGAGACCTAACATCAGCCGCAGCCATGGAGAAGTCCCAGAGGGACCCCGGCTCTGTGCCGACCTGCTCTTTTCATGACGTGAGTCGACGCCTGGTCTCGTTGGGGTGAGTTCTGATGTGCTCAGCGCACGACAGGAGCTCGGACTACTTGAGCCCGGCAACCTTATACCTCCCGGAATTCACACTCTGGCCGACGTACTGCAGTATGGTCGTGACAGGGGTGTCTGTCCTTATTTCACAATACGTAGAATGGTAAGATAGCTTCCTTGCTTCATCTATCAAACACATCTAACATTTTGTCCAGATGCCTTTCGTTGATATTATTATTTACTCGTTCCATTACCTTCTTGATCCCAAAGTGGCCGAGCAGGTCTCGAAAGACCTTTCAAAAGATGCCATAGTCGTATTTGACGAAGCACACAATATAGGTATGTTCTTGCGTAACTTAACCGCCAAGAGCGAAATCTTAGATTATGGGCAGATAATGTTTGTCTCGAGTCACTAAGTATCGACTTGACCAGGCCGATGCTGGACTCAGCTGCCAGGAGTGTGACGAAGCTCGGCGATAAGATCGAGGAGTATGCCAAGCCAACTTATTTCGTTACCATTAACTGAATCTTTATTAGAATTAAAATTACGGATGCTTCGCGGTTACAAGACGAGTACGCTAAACTCGTAGAGGGTCTACAAGAGGCGGACGAAGCTCGACAGGAAGATGCATTCATGGCAAACCCCGGTTCATTATTTACACCATATATGATGTTGCGTTTGGAAGCTTATCCAGCAAATTTGCAGTTCTTCCGGATGATCTATTGAAGGAAGCCGTCCCCGGGAACATCCGGAAGGCTGAACATTTCGTCTCTTTCTTAAAGCGGTTTGTCGAATATTTAAAGACTCGAATGCGCGTTCTCCACGTCGTCGCAGAGACGCCGTTATCATTTCTCCAGCACTTAAAAGATATAACGTTCATTGAACGGCGGCCTTTACGGCAAGCAGACCCTTTTTCAATGTGTACTTCTGGTCCTGATGCTTTAAGGTTTTAGATTTTGCGCAGAACGCCTTCAGTCGCTAGTGCGGACGTTGGAGCTTACAAATTTAGATGAATATGCTTCTTTGCAAAAAGTCGCAAATTTTGCCACCCTAGTTTCTACATACGAGAAAGGTACGTATATTAATTGAACTGGAGATCGGACGTTGAGAGCTCCATGCACAGGCTTTCTATTAATACTTGAACCATTCGAGACGGAGAACGCGACAGTACCAAATCCTATTTTCCACTTTACGTACGTATTTTTTTCTTCTAACTGCCCTCATTTTTATTGAGCCTTGCCTCTCGCGCAGTTGTCTCGACCCTTCATTGGCCATAGCCCCTGTCTTTGATAGGTTCAGCAGTGTCGTTATTACCTCCGGGACAATTTCACCGCTCGACATGTACCCAAAGATGTTACAATTCACCCCGGTAGTGCAAGAATCATACGCAATGACGTTAACGCGGAATTCATTCTTGCCCCTTGTAAGCTTAGTTGTCATGTTCCTGCGTAAGGCATGAAGTTGAGTTTTGTGCGAATTGCAGGTTATCACCCGTGGTAGCGACCAGGTTGCCGTTAGCTCCCGCTTCGAAGTGCGTAACGACCCGGCCGTAGTGCGTAACTTCGGGAGCATACTCGTTGAGTACAGCAAAATTGTGCCGGATGGCATCGCTGCCTTCTTCCCGAGTTATCTGTATATGGAGTCGATCGTCGCTGCGTGGAACGATATGGTATGGCGCTTATAAGACGGAAGAAGGTTGTGGTGTGGCTTAGCTAACACGATTGACTTCAAGGGAATTTTAAATGAAGTCTGGAAACACAAACTTATCTTCGTTGAGACCCCTGATGCGAACGAAACGAGCATAGCCTTGGAAAACTATCGAAGAGTAAATCGTATTGCTTTCTTTTCCCACCAAGCAGAACAAACTAACGGAGCGCGTGTTTTAGGCCTGCAATAATGGTCGGGGCGCCGTGTTGCTTTCCGTCGCTCGAGGTAAAGTTTCAGAAGGGATAGATTTTGATCACAACTATGGTCGTGCCGTCATCATGTTTGGGTGAGCTGAAAAGCAAATCGATATGCGCTTACCATGACATGAATTAATTCTATTTACAGCGTCCCGTATCAGTACACTGAAAGCCGGATCCTGAAGGTAGGTTGTTCAACCGGTCACCCGCCCACCGCCGTCATCTACCCATCTGACACGTGCCCTATAGGCACGCCTTGAGTACCTACGTGACGCCTATCGCATACGTGAGTCGGAGTTCCTCGGATTTGACGCCATGCGCAATGCCGCCCAGTGTGTCGGGCGTGTTTTGCGGGGTAAGACAGACTGGGGGCTGATGGTGTTCGCGGACAAGGTAAGATTTGAATACTATCTACATTTCTACGCGAGAAATCATCCCGCTGATATACATGCGGATAAAGCGGTTTGCAAGAGCGGATAAACGTGCAAAGCTGCCACGCTGGATTAACCAGTATATCACCGAAACGGCGTCGAACCTATCCACAGATATGGCGCTAGTGCTATCGAAGCTCTTCATGCGGCAGATCTCGCAGTCACATGCGGAGGACCAGACAGGCGTGTCGCTCTGGACCCTTGCGGACGTTGAGAAAGCGCAGGCAAAACAACGTGCACTCGAACTGCAGCAGGAGCAGGAGGCCGAGCTCGCTGCCAAACAAGGCACGGCTGGCGCTCCTATGGATGTCGACGGGGATGAATATGGTGACGGGGGATTCAGCGATGGTATGCTGGGGGAAGTGGATTTGGACGTGTAAGATATACATTGGGAATTGATTGTTGAGAGAGGGTTGGATGACATGTGTATATGATAACTCCGTGAACACCACAGAATAAAATAAAAAGTGGAAAGGACACCCGAAAGCTTGTTCTTGTACCGTCTCGATATCGTTGCTTCTGCCCCAGTCCACAGAGCATGTTCATCAAGGTCGTGGCGCGAATCGTGAGTTAACCTTTTGGCTATAAGCGTTGTAAGCTCAGGACGGGCAGTTTTGGCATTTCTGGTTCAACTCCTGAGTGACAACGCGCTCCGGCTGACTGGAGACGCATCCGTTGTGGGGGGAGGGAGTGAGAATGCAATGCCGCGGCCGGGTTCGCGTGAGACCAAGGGAACGTGGACGGACAAGGGCGGCGTGAAGAAGCAATGTCGATACACACCAGGTCAGCCTCGAGGGATCGACAGTGGCACGCGGCTTGAGCAGCAAGAACACTCACCCGTACCACCTGTTGTGGGTGCAGCCAGGACAGACGGCAGGGTGCGCTTTGCTGTTGCCACAGTCTGCGTCCATGCAGTCGATCATGGTGTCCCCCGTAAACGTCCGGTGGTTGCACCTAGTGTTTAGCGTGTAGCGCAATATGCGGTGGCTGGCGCGGCAGACGGGGGGTGGGCGACGGTAAACATGGAGGGGAGAAAAAGCAGAGTGAGAGGATGAACGGATGGCCGTGCCCGCCTCTTGTGCCCAATGCGCAGAATTGCTCACCACATGATTCCCACTCAATTAGAATGGAGAGCGGACTGGTATAGGGACCAAGATCTAAAGTCCCCCGAAGTAGGCAGGATCGGCGGCGGCGTGCAGAAAATGGCGCCGAGATCGGCAGGGGCGGGAGAGACGAAACAGACAGCGGCCGCTGGGGTCGGCGGAGGTAGGAATACAGGGAGGGGGGACAATGCGCCTTAGGAGGCTGGACTGTAGCACGGGTCGATTATTAACGTTTGTCTCCGATCAGGAAGGCTGTTGCCGCTGCGCGGTGTGTATTCAAATGCCACGACTCGCCATCCACTAGTGAAGACAAGGCACGCGCGCTACGGACCGGTTGTACTCACATCAATGAAAGCTTGGGACCTTGCAGGTGAAAAGCCAAACTGCTGAAGGGAGAAGAACGCCCGAGCGCCCGCAGAATGGAGATACGTGTAGGAGGGACGCTAGGCTGCTGCTGCTGCGAGGGTTTAGGGGGAAGGGGATCAGAGGGACTCCGGCCAGACCGGCCGCCAGTCATGCTTTTAGAGCACGCATTGGTTGTGCATAGTTTGGACAAAGGAAATTGCCGCAAGCGCAAAGTGGGGATGCTGGGACGAAGAGCAGGGTTCGGGGGCGGTTTGTGCACTGATCAAATCGCGCACCGATCGGGCCTTAGTCTGGCCGTGATATCTTCTATTGGAAGCGCAGCACGCTGGCCGTTTTTAGTCGGAAGGAAGAAAGAAATTCTACGAGTACGTAGGTGCCCACCGTTCCCATCTTCCCTGGTTAGTGGCCATGCCTGACAACGGTCGGCTTCTCGGCGAAAAATCCAAAACGACATTGGAGGCGCCAGTTTTCTGGCCTGTGCATATCAATTCAGGACGTTTATGCTATCTTTCTTGTGTTTCCGAAGAACCCGTAATCACGGGGATGTGCAAGAGAACAAGACCAATTTGTGTTTGGTGACTTCGACTTCTTGGAGATATTTTATTATTGCACTGGCCAAGTGAGTATAAATGCGGGGTCAGGGGAAGGATGACATGATACCATATACCAAACACGCGAAAGGACCCGGACTGACTAAGGTGCAAACTGGAAACAACATGCTTTAGATAGATTGGTATACAGGGGCGCCGGACGGCACTGAGGGATGCACTCACGTCTACTGCGAGGAGTCCACATGCATGTTTAGAGAGCCGACGCCAGGGCGAGTCCCTGCTGCGGTAGGCTTGAGGTGGTATCCCGGACGACGAGGCGGCAGCAGATGAATGGAAAAAAAAAGACTTGCCAGAAACTTTGTTCCTGCTTGGGCAGCGCCAAGGGTAGGAGGTGTTGTACCGAAAAAAAAGGGAATAACCGACGAGGCAACGGGGTCATCTAAGTGCCCTGCGTTTCACCTCGATTATGTAAACGATAACGGGATCTGCAAGTACAGTAGCGACAAGCGAAACTCGCACCAAGGCACGACCATGGTTACAAGAGAGACGCTCTTTCGCGACCAGGAAAAGGCGCTACAGTGGGCGCTGCCTGCAAGATTGTGTTAGCCGGGGCTGTCTGCGTGGTCTCTGCCAACATCCACCGAACCCAGCGCGGTTCCCGGTTGCTTGCTATGGCAATTGCATTGCCAGATTAGGCAACTGTGTTACTATGCACCGCCACCCAACCCGGCAGACGCTTAATCATAGTTAAAAGTTTACATAAATCCGTAACCATATATTTCCTTTGGGCGGCCTCCCTTGGTGCCTATAGGCGACGCACGGCCTACCTTACGTCTGCCGCCTTCGTCCACATGTTATGAGTCCCGTCTCGCTTGCCTCGAGGCCTGGCCCCTGGTTCACAGATCCGATCTATCCTCTCCCGATCCTGGTTCAGGAGCGGCCCACAGTGTCCCCGGGTCATTCATGCGTTACCATTCAATAATCTAATAAGAGCTGCACGTACTAGTATACCCCTCTCTGTGCCATTTGACGATAGAGGAAGAAGGCGGGAAGCAAAAGGGGAAGGGACACTCAATTTAATTAGTACTTCGGGCGACCGCGGGCAATAGCTATGCGCGGATTAATATCACCAATAATAAAATTTTGGTAACGGTATATGGGGAAATTAATGCATAGGGGCCTACAAGCCAATTACGATCGTGAATTCCCCGGCTGCTGAATAGCGGGAAAGCGGCACCGCCCACACGAACTTGCCCGTGCCATCCCTGGCCCGACGCACCCGCGGCTTGCCGTCTGCTCCCGCACCCGTTTTCTGCCTAGCAAAACAACCGTGGCACATGGACATGTAAGAAGTGAGAGTTTCCCGCGAAGATCGTATTGGACGTTGAGAAAAAATAACACAAAGCAGACAAGTGCTCGCGGATACGCTTAAAGAGTAAAACCGATTATGCGGAAATGAAATTCAGGCATTGCTGGGAGAGTAAATAAAGTACAACGGCCGTAGTCGCCGAGTTCTGGTAATGGATCTACTTCGGTGTCGTTATCGCCCCACCGTAAAAAATGGGGCTTTCTCTTTTAGCATCAGTACCGTTATGCTCCCGACGCAACCGAACTTGCGGACTTGGTTATTTGCGCAAAGCAGACGTCGAACCATTTACGCTCTTTCGCAATTACTGGCTCCACAACGACCGGCTGCGCACTTAATCCCAGTGAAGCGACTCTCTGTCCTAGATCTGCGATATCGTCGCGATCTTCTCGGGGTACGACCGGTGTCGCCACAAGGCCCAGAGAAGAAGCTATCCCTTGCAAATTATTGACAGGAATCATGAAGGACGACAACCGCTGCGAGACAGTCTCCGGCTCCTGGGGCACATAAAGCGCGTTGACGAGGTCATCTGCAGCACTCAAGAGTGCGTCAGAGCGAAGTAGAAGGTCGTCGAATGTGCTTGGAGGCAGGGAAGCGAATACCGAGGATGGCTCTAGAACGATCAAGGACATGCGCTTTAGCAACGCGTGCGTGAATTTCATTAAATGTTGGGCCTGAAAGAAGGATGTGGATGTAGTATTAGCTGGTTGGAACATCATTTCCGGAAGTGTGGAAGGATTGTTTGAAGGATTGTGAATAGAGGAAGGTTGGAAAAAGACGAACGGATTTAAGGCGTGCTAGTTCCTCCTCGTTTGCCTTGACAGATTCTTTGTGAGATGCCGGGGCGGCATCGAGCTCCCCCCAGTCATCGTCGCCGCCCAAAGGATCCGATCCCTCCCCTTCATCCTCCCCCTCATCCCCGTTCTCGTCGTCTTCCTCTTCGAGCATCTCCTGCACCTCTTTTACACAATCATCCACCCCCCCTATGACCCCATCCCACCGCTTCTTCACTGCTTCTCTGTTTGAGCTCGACAAATATCGCGCACGATCTATTGCCTCGTGCACGGCACCAGTCCTTACTAGGTATTCTTCCCCGGCCGTACGGGTGAGTCTGGCCCCTGGGGCCTGCGCGTCGGCTGCATATACTCCAAGGAGCGTCCCTAGAGCGTTTACGACACCTTCCGCTGCCCAGCGTACCTCGCGGACAAGGGCAGCACCATTAGAAGCACCATCTATGCTACACGCACATGACACGAGTGCATCTGTTTGCGCTGTAAGCTCCCTTGCAGGGGTGATGACGGCACGATATGTTGGGCTGGATGGCTTAAGGGCGATCGCAAGCTTGGTCACATTTTGGTAGAGCAGGGAGAGCAACGATGCGAAGTCCTTAAGCCGGGTGTCTATCGACGCATCGGTGCCAACACCTGACGGCTGTGCACTTGTAGTCGAGTCCGCTAGCGCCTTGATTGCGGCGGAGCATGTTTGGGATGCAAGCTGCAGAACGGCGAGAGCTGCGCTAGATAAGCGGATTAATGGCGGAAGAGAAGAGCGGAGATATTCGATGCAGCGTACCTTTCTCCTTGTCGGACATCCCGAGTGAACAAAATGCTACGATTTTCTTGGTAGAGGTCTTTCTGACTCTTACACGGTGGATTGTATTCAAAGACTGGAAACGTAAATTAGAGCTTCCAAAAAAGCTTCGGCCTTTGCCGGCCAAGAGTGCCGGAAACCCGATCAACTTGTGCTCGTCCACCTCTCGCGTAACAAAACATACTCATCAAATCAAATGGGAAAAAAAACAATAGGCCGCTGTGTGCACATTCACATCAGAACAGCGAGTTTAGTTTCTTAGAAGGATACCTGCCTCCTAAACAACCAATTCGCCCTTCCGTCGTGCTTATTGGCATCTCACGTCGAGTCACGTGCGTCCGTCTTTTCGCTGAAAGAACCATATCTGTGACCCGCCTGCGGGACGAATTTGTAAAATACACAAGAGAGAACTTAGGGGTTTTCTAAAAGTTCGAGAGTCCGTGGAGACAGTAAACTTGAAGCCACCGGGTGCAGCGTCGATACCCTTGCAGATGGATCTTCAGGTATGGCAGACGCGCCCGCCCTCAGCCACCGAGGTCGGTTCTTTCCGACCCGCAGAGTCTCACGGCCCGGAATAGGAAAGAAGTTTCTGTTCTAAAAGTGCGGCAGAAGCACGAGGTTTACCGCCCGATTCAAGCAACCGGCCGGTTACTCCGGCATCAACGCGTGGGGAGCTCTCCAGGCATACGGCGATTCGGGAACATTAAGTACATTGTGTAGCCTAAATTCCCAAAGAGCCTGAGAGTGTGCGTGAAGCACCTAGATCCTCCTGAGATGAAAGAAGAGAAGTCCACGAACGTGCATGTGCTCCGTCGGGGGGAAAGTGGCTTTAGCTGTGCTCTGGGCAGAGTCCCGCAATACATACGATAAGTGGAATCGAAGTAGAAGACACAAACCTCGCTGCTCACGCGCGGTATCCTGGCCAGTACTGTGCAGATGCGATAGCATCGTCTCCCTCACGTGGGAAAAGTATTGGGGCTAGGAAGACGGTTCAGTAATTTGTATTCATTGGAACGGGGAAGCTGCACTTTAAAAGCCATATACTGATGCCCGAAGACACAATTACAATAAGACGATATCGTGCTCATGTCGTGTGTCCATTGGCATCTGCGAGAGCAAGGTTGAGTATTGCGTCCGTTTGCTTCGCTGCCATTTAGTTACCCCCCAATCTATTCAGCCCTCAATCACGAAGGCAAGAATAAACGCCGTAAACCAGGTAGGAGGGAGCGGACAAATTTGCAAACCTTGTTTTCATTTGAAATTGGTCACTTGCTCAAGTCAAGTACTTGTGTATGGTTGGAGTACCACCAGATGCTGTGTACAGCACCACCACAAGTCTAGTGAATCGGGTTCTCTGAGTCATTGCCTTTATTTTCTAAGTGACTGTGCGTGAAAAATCGGGGCCGAAGTCACTCCTGTCCGAGGTATCGGAATTATAGGGATGGGGATGCCGTCCGAAGCTCGTAGGAACGTCCGAGAGTCGCAAGAATACGGAGATCCTGCTTTCGGTGGATCGACGCTGGGATTCATAAACTCAAGTTGAGCTTGGCCCACGGTCGGTAACCGTGAAAGGGCTTTCTGATGTGCGGATTCCGTAAATCAGCAAAGTTCAAGGGTAAAGTACCTTCAAGGTCCGAGTCGCGTCCACTTTAAGCTCCCTTTGTTTTAATTTGTTTCGTCACTTTCGCATTTTTATTCTGAAGGAATTGACGATGGAAAATTTATTGCGGGATGACAGAGCCGGGAAAGTGCAATTCCGAACGATAGGGGCCCGGACAAACGCGGCGATTCCAGACAAAGGAAAGCGGGAGAGTAGCCGGTTGGTCTAGTACGTGCCGCAGGGTCACCGAGGTCGAGGATGGGACGGATAGAAGGAAAAAAGGAAGGAAAAAAAAAGAGAGAACGAAGGTCCTATTGGAAAACTCCCGCTCATCCGCGTACTCGCTCGCGGAGGTCAAGGGTAAAGGCAACGTTCACCAGTATTTTTTTCTTTCTATTTTAACCGAATGAAATAAAAGGTCACGGGACGATTGTCGCTTACAGCGCGTAACAAATTTAGCTATGCATTCCCACACCCATTGAGCCGTCGATCTTTCTTGAAGTCATGACTCGCCATTATGTAACTAAGCTTGTTGGGCCAGACGATGATCCAGAGTGCTATAATCTAAAGTAAATCCATCTGGCTGGCTGAACACTTACGGATAGGTGTTATGGTCCCAGAGAAGATATCCTTGTTCATCTCAAATCAGCGCGCATATGTATGGGAAGTGAAAGGTATACTTTTACCGTTACGATCCAGCCTCGGCGAATTGCTCAATTGCTTTGCTTTGCGGAGAATAGATATCGCGGCATTGCGTTCGCAGCATCGCATATGTGGCCTTCTAGGGGGTACTCTTCCGCATCTAGCACAGCAGAATGTGTTTCTGGGTGTGCCACTAGTTCTCATGCCGGAGGAGGTCGCCCTGCTGGTTGAAAAAGGTAAGCCCGAACCACTTAGCCTTGCACGTTTGTTTACGAAAACAATCGCGATTTTTGGTTGTGTAGGATTTGCTTCTATCGTAGACGATGTAGGTGCTCACCATGAGCCTACGCAGGCCGAAAAAGAAGAGTGGATACGAGCGTGGAAATTAGAGCAAAAACAGAGCGTTGCTCAGAAAGAGGACGTCAAGGGCGGCGTTGCCGCACGGAAGGCCGTGACGGAAGAGGCTACTCTAAAACGTCGCCAGCGGGAAGAACGGCGAGCCGCAGCGCTCGCGAAAATCGCGGCAGCAAACGAGGGAGGCGTCGACGAACTCCAATTTTCAAGTATGTCCATGCCGGCGGAAACCACGAGACCTTCTACTCCAGCCTCGGTCTTGGCGCCTTCGACTTCGCACATTGTCAAAATTCCAACAGCGTCTAACTCGCTCTCTTGGCATCACCCTTCGGAGCACGCTTTTCACACTTTGGCTGCAGCGCGAGAAGCAGGCGTGTGGTCGTATCCGTCTACGCCCGAGGAGCGCGCCCGATGCGGCGTGTTCCGTGCGTTATGGGAAAAGGGATATTACATGGGCTGTGGTATCAAATTTGGAGGGGAATTTCTAGTGTATCCTGGTGAGTTCCGGAAATAAGGACTCGCCGTAAACCTGCTTTTTGATGCGAGGTGATACGGATTTAGGGGATCCACTAAGATATCATTCACACTTCGTAGCGTCTGTGTTGGAATCTTCTTCTGCAGCTCTGAGGCCCATGGAGATCGTAGCCCATGGACGCCTCGGTACCGCTACAAAGAAGGCACACCTATTGTGTGCGTGGAATGAGGAAACGCAAGAGGCTGATATATTTTCTATCGAGTGGGCAGGCTTTGGCTGAACAGGTTCCTCTATGTAATCTACTTCTTCTCTCGTTCATTCGTCTTAATCCGGACACAAAAATACTTCTAGGGTATTATATCTCTCTTCACCAGCGAGGTGCGGGGATTGGCAACATCGATTTCGCCGTATCTGCAATCGGCACGATGCTTTGTGTTCAGCGATGTCTGATTGACAATTTCTAAGAGAATATTGTACCTGACAAAAACGTATTCAAGGCTGTTGTAGTGTAACTCAGGAAGTTTATCCTGGATCGTCTTGATCAATTCCTTGTACACCACCTAAACGGAAAACAGAGACCAGTGAGCCGTGCCCAGGATGTATGCGCATTCCGGAACCTACCGCATATCCATCGGCCGTGAGGTGCAGCCCGTCACTAAGATATCTACTCAATGCTTCCTCCTTGTGTCCGGCCGCATCCCACAGCGCTCGCCAAGCATCAATGACGGGCACCTGCTCTGTCGCGCCGACGCGCCGCACCGCTTCCGCGTACTCCGCGGTCACCCCGAACGCGCGGTCCGGCACGCTGGACGGCTCCGTGCACCGCTGCTGCATGTTCACCGGCGGCGGCGTGATGAGCACGACCTTCGTCTCTGGTGAATACCATGCGGACGTCGGTGCGGACACCATGTGGATAAGCCGCGTCAGGTTCTCGCCGAACCTCGCGAGGGGGACGTGCTGGAAGAACGACGGCAAGACCGCGTCGTTCGCGCCGAACCATATCGTCAGGAGGCGCACCTTTGGCGCAAGTCCCCTCTCGCCCTGGCGGGTAAGACACTGAAAAAGCTCGTCAGTATATTGGCTGTCTATCGTGCCCGCCAAAGTCAACGAGAACGCTCACTTGCTCGAGGACGGGAATCGCCCAATCGGTGTTATACCCGCCGAACCCGCGGTTAATTACGTCGAATTTCCGCGCATAGGCATCTGTGGAGTTGTTATGGTATGCATTAAATATAAGTTGCTACAGCTTCTTGTGTACTAGTGATAAGTACTACCCACCCGCCAGACGCTGAGCAACCCCTCCGGACACCCAGCTCTGTTCCGTAATGGAGTCCCCGAAGAGAACTATAGCATCTTGAATAGGTGCCGCCATCGTCCAGGACTTGGCTTGATCCTTAGACAAGACCCTTGAAGCGACCTACAGAACGACCAATCGATCTGCTATCTGGTTGTTGGCCAGATTTGAACCGATAAAGCAGTCTTATGAGCGTCAGGCCTTTCATTGGAGGATAAATAATATATTGCAACCGCACCGTCGTTCGCATGCGTCAATAGAGGTGTGTACTGTTGTACTTACTGCGTGGCCATACAGACGACATGATGTCTACAACGCTACAGCCTGGATCATGGTGATGCTATGTACTGTCCCAATGAGTAGATGCGAGATGTGTGAATGGAGACAATAAATAGACAAATGAGGCAAAAGGGGAAAGAAAAAGGAAGAAAAGAGACATCCGAAATCGAAATGCCAGAAACAAAGCTAATCAAGAGCGACGGCCGAATGCGAGGCGGAGAAGCACAACGCAACAGATCACAGAAAATGTATGCGCGAAGCTCCGAAGAAAACAATGTGCTTGTAACGATGCAGTCCTGGAAGTAGATGCGACGAAATTAATGCAGGTGAGTGGGCGATAGAAAAGTGAATACAAGAAAACCGACGTCGGGCAAGAACATGCACAACGCAGAGGTGAGATAGAGGAAATAGTCCGAATAAATACTGATTTTCAACAGGCCAGCGCGCCAACGTTGCTAAGTCAACGGCAACGAATAGCCTGAGGTTGTTGAACGTTACAATAGCACGAAGGTCACATATGCTGAATTAATTGCACCGTAGCGTTCTGCTGAACGGATTGTGTGGTGTTTGAGAAACGAATTGGCGACGAATGAGCGAGGGACCATAGCAGAAGCTGCATAAGACATGTTGATTGATTGAAGTTCTTGTCGGAAAACATAGGAGTGCCCAAGCAGTAGGTCAATAGATTGGAATAGGTCGAATAGTCTGATATTCGGATAGTTGAAGGTCAAAATCCTTGTGAGCATGGAAAGACGCCAGGACCAAACCAGGCAATACATTTCAGCGGATCTGTGTGTAAGTCTGTGCGCGCTGTATAGGCCCACGGACTGAGCTCCCGTTAGACCGCCTAGCGTTCAGCATGGACAACCCCATGATTCCGGGGTTGTTCGATCTTGCCGTCGGGGGAGGGCAAGGGCTTCTGTCCACACCATCCAGCACATAGCTGTCGTCACTGCCAGCCATATTTGCAAGTGCATCCTCATCAAGTGTTGAAAGTCGAGGAGTAGAGTCTTCGCCAATCGTCCCCGAGCGACGCGTGCGGACTGCACCTGCAGCTGAGAAGAGTGAGGACACATTACCTCCAGTCGGTGCCGTGTTACGCTGGTGGAGTGAATGTTGGCTCTGCTGATTCGAGGAGCTCTTAGAAGTCTCGCCATACGCATAGCTCCTAGTTCTCCCAAAGCGAGTCTTAGTCCTGAACTGGTCGAGGTCTTGACGACAATCGCGGGCAAACTGCGGATCGTCCATGCGAACATAGCCGCGTGGTTCACTAAACATCGCGGACTCTGAGTAGTATTGACTGTAGCCACCCTTAAGAATGTAGACCTCTGGATAGTGGATACGAGGGTAGACGTGATTATTCATCGCACGATCCCTTGAGCGAAGATGTTTTGCGCTATAAAGAATTATACTAATCAGTACACGTACTTCAAACACAACACAGACAAACGAACAAGGTCGGTGCGCGTTTTGCGCTGAACTCGCAGTGGAATACGAGAATGGTCTTCTTCTTGGCATCACCACTGCAGCTTGGCGTCGGTTTGCGCGCACCAGATCCCAAGAGGATTTCTTCAATCTCTGCCGTAGTGTTAATGTTTACGGCACCTTTAATGTGTCCACCTTGATACTCGTAGTCAAACCGACAGTCGATGACTTGGTAAGATGCGACCTTGTTATCGAACTTCCCCGCGAGTAATGCGTTCAGCTGGGAGAACATATTCATTTGAGAAGGCAGACAAGAAACAACTAAAAGAAGTGGCTCACAGTTTTAGTGTCTATCCGCATGAGGCCATCCTCGGGGACCTTTTCGCACGGGAGAATTTTGCCATGGGCCTCGTTATCCCCAAAGCCGGGTAAACCTGCACTGGCATTAAACCAACGACCGCTCGGGCTTTCCGAGTTAGTTATAACGGCAGCCTTTCTGAGCGGCGAGTGTGCGGCAGAATTGACGTCGCGCTGGAGAAGTACACCTGCACCTGTCAAAGGGCGGAAATCCTCAGTTCCGTCGCGTCTGCGCACTGTGCGCATGGTCTGACGCTTCGCGAAAGCTTGAGCAGCGGGGGAAGAGAACTCCGGGCCTCCTTCGGAGTCATTATCTGAGGAAGGGCTCGCGGGGATTGGGGCAACTGTGCCTGAAAATGCACGCCTTGGAGGGGGTAACACCCCTAGGCTACTCTCCTCGTCCATCTTTGAGTCCAAAATTGGGAAGGCAGACTGCGGGTAGACACTAGGCCGACCAAGGGCGGAGACTGTGGGCCGTCTCGGGCGCTTGCTTCCGAACATATTCCCGTTCGAAGTAGAAGAGGTACCGGCCTGAATACTAAGGGGTGGGGGCTGGTTGCTGCTCTTGCCAAACAAACCTCCGCCTGTACTTGCAAAACGCTCGAGCTTACGCGCCGACGGCGACGGGGGGGCTGGTGAAGACGATTCTTCAAATGCGGGCTGAAGATATTCACTTTCATTGCTGTGTCTTTGTTGACACAGAACTTCTTGTCGCGGAGACCCCTCGGGAGACAGCGAGCGACGCTTGCGCGGACGCATGGGCGATGACGGACGCTCGGGTGACATAGCATCGAAAAAAAGGTTAGAGTAGCCCGTAATCGTCGGGGCAGCTGAGAGTGTGACTGTCGGGTCATCTGTACTTGGTTGGGTCAACGAAGCCGGAAGGATACAATCATCAACGTCCATCGCGTCAGACGAATCGAAAACGGGAGGAGGCTGGCATTACGACGCCAGGGCGGGTTTGAAACGATCAGGAAGAGTTTAGTCTAGATTGCAATATCACTTACAGGGACTTCCTGGGGTCGGGAGAACACGCCCAACCACTCTGCCGGTAAAGGCGAGCGTTGAAGTCCCTTTCCACTGCCCTTCACGGACGACGGACAGTCCAAGTTCGTCGGTGGGGATTCGTGATTACTTAATTCACGCCCAAATGTCCGTGCAACCGTGAATGCACGAGGGCGACTTCCCTTTGAAGCCTTGGACACGGGTGCAGGGGATATGTCCATTGCCATCGGAGAGAATTGTGAATCGAAAACCGGAAACTTGGGAGAAAATACGTTTCGTGGGGGCGATGGCGGAGGAGAATTCAACGACATGGTCGAAGCGAAGGAGAGCTCCAGGTCCGACGAGAGGAAGTCGTCCAGGTCATTGTGCGGACGCTGTAGGCGTTGACTAGGCTTGCGGCTGGGTGCTGGAGGCGGTTGAAGAAGCGACTTGAACGTCGTGGTCGGGAAGAGAGACGCCATATTGTTGACCTCGTCCTCTGGGTCGTTTCGTTTGCGTTTCTTGCGATCGTCTGTACCGAGGAAGATGCGCCCGATGAACATCGTGGACAGAGGGTGAGTGGGATGGGATGGAAGACAGAGGAAGAGGTCAGCGGCAGAGCAAGTTGAACATGAACAGAGCCGGCCACGAACGATGTTATGATGTCACGCGTTGAGGAGTGGTGGACTGGAGGGGAGCACAATGAGAGGAGGTAAGTTGATTTTCGAGCCGGTGCAAACGCCACGCTCCCCGACCACGAGGCTATTGTCCCTCGAGCCACTATCGGAGCTAGACCGGATAAATGTACTTACGATGAAATGATTGTGTCGGCGGAGGAGGCCGTGCCTAAAGAAGGATGAGCACAAGGACAAGGGGTTAGCAACGGGACAAAGGGCGGGGGCGACGACGATAACGACCGAGGAGGAAGTACAAGATCAACCGACGTACGAACTCGTGCGGGGAGGTTCAAGTGCCGACTGTAGGTCCACGCCTGTAGTACAAAGACACGGACGCCCTTCTCGTCAGCGCGAGCAGCCCTGCCGCGTACAGATGGGACAACATACGCGTAAAGTTGTCTCGTCGCTACTCTCACAAATCCTACGCGGTCGACGCTTGCAAAAGGAGCAGATGCCAGCGTCGAACGCCGATGGAGAAAGACAACAACTGTTTGGCTCTTGTTTATAACTCGTCCAACTCGGTCATGACATAAGGGACGCGTCTCTCGCGTAATCGCAACGTGATAGCCACGGACAAGCGGCTACTTGTTCTCGTCCCGTCCAAAACACCTTCAGTCTGTCAATGGATATGCAACCATACAGCCGCAATCTGGTTTTTGGACCAGCTAAACGGATTATTTGGCTTTGTACCCTCATCCTATCACCCTCCATGACTCGAAACCGTATCTACCAGTGAGATCAAAGTGAGGGCGCCACGAAATACACAGAAAATAAAGTTATCCTCCCCCTACCCATCATCCCGCACGCGCAACTCGCTTGCTCTTGCGAGAGTCCGGGACTTCCGTGGCGATTGGTCCCACACGCAACGAACTGGCACTGATTTCTTTTGGTTCTATTGTTCATTCAATGCTACAATCCACCGGTCTGCCTTCAGTTAGATCTATGTCATTCTCTACGGCATGGTCCACTTCATATCGAAACGAAAAACTTCGTTATCGGGCGGTTTAACTTCTCACTGGCAAGCTGTTACATAGCACTTGTCATTTTGGGCCGGACAATAACTAAAATTTCTGCTTACCTTTATATAGAAATTATAGAAACCTCCCGAATTCTTCACCGCGTACTCCGTAAAGACCCCCTGTACGACAAGGTTTTGTATGGCCTCGCGGCACACCTTTTGTCGCGTTACTGTTGACTTCAACACGCTGGTCTGACCACCACCAAGCTCCAGAAGATCTTTGAGGCGTCTGGGCCCCATTTCCTCGGCAAATTGCTTAGAGAGAAAGGCAACAGTTATGTTTTCCATCCCCCTCTGCACATATCCGCCAAAGCGTGCCTTTAGAACGTCGATAAACCCAGTCCCCACCTGTATAAGTTTGCCTTTAGGTCTTGGATTGCAACATACATCACAATTTCCACATCGAGTTGGTGCAGGAATGCCGTAATGGGTAAAGATAAAGGTTCGCCTACAGCTAGTTACGCTGATGCACATCTGTAAAAGTGTTCTGCTGGCTAGGTAAGCATCTTCGAGGCGTAGGTCCCCATTATTTTCGGTAGCCAACAAGTAGTTGCTGTGGCGATCATGATGCTTGTAATCTGTGAACATCAAGTCAGTCATGCGACGCGGGACCGAAGCAGTTAGGATAGAACGCAACACAAAACACATATAGCAGGTTTGCCGTCACGTCCAGCCCTTAATCGTGACCGTCAGGAGCTGAAGCCAAACCCAGACATACGTACTTTTAACATGCCTTCCAGTCTCTTGGACGTAGGAACCGAGGCTCTTTAACGATGAATTCAGCGCTCGTATAAAGGAATTAGTGTAGGCGGCTGACCGTTGGCATATCGTAATGTAAAATAAATCTGACTGGGAAAAAATCTAGCAGCAGACCTCAGAAGTAAAGCGTAGTTTCTACCATCTTCTTTATCGATCCCCATTCCAAATGCTACCTGGATTATCAGACGAAATGACGAGCTTCAATATGGTAAGTGTACGCGGACTCATATCTCACTGACCGTTGCGATGATTATACGGCAATAATTGTGCTTCCAGAGCTGGTAGGACATTGCCTTGTGCTCTTCCTCCATTTTCGAGTGGTACACCAGTGCAGAGATTCCCTCATTTTGCAGATTTGCCTTCAACCTGTCGCAGCGCGCAGGTGTCCTGCAATATATAATACCAGAAGAAGAAGGATTTTGGCTATTGTATACCATATGACTTGTTATGAAATGGATTAGGCACTGCACAACCCACCTCCGGATGAATTCGAGGACCTTTTCCCTTAATCTCATGCTATTCGTATGCACAGGACGGATCTCATGGTAAATATTTGAGCGGTCGGGGTGCTTGGATACGAAATGACATTTTTGAATGCCCATGAACTCGGCAAACTCCTTTACACTACCAGGACTCATCGAGCCCGAAAGAGCTAAAATGGGCGTGCGAGGAAATCTGTGCTTTAGGTTTCCTAATTTCATGTACTAAGAGATAAAGGGTATTTCAGGGAAAATTCACAAGTAAGGGATTGATTACTGACATCTGGTCTGTATCCCTGCCCCCACTGATGACAGGAATACGGAATCCTAAGCATACAGTGCTTTCCAAGTTTAAAAGGGGGGCGCAACTTGCCTCAAGAGTAACTTGTGCCTCATCCAAAACGAGTAAGCCCAGACGTCCCCTCTGGTAAAGCTCATCCATGATTTCAATCCATGTGGGACGTGCACATCTTTCTGCAGTCAGAAAAATAAATGGTGGGAGGTGAGACGAGTTCTTTAGCTCATCCATACACTGGCTACACAGATTACTGTCCTGCCCATAATACAGCCTGAACATATCCGGAACGATTGTTTCAAACAAAATTTATTGTAAGAAAACTGTGTCTCTTACGGCATAGTGTATATCCCCTTATTCATTAAACAAGCAACCTGATCTTTCATCAAGGAAATCAGGGGCTAGTAGGAAATTCAATACATTATTTCAATGGACCCCGGAGAGACTACACTGACCGTTATGACAAACGTGATACCGTTTCCTGTCAAAGTCCTGTAAAGGCCTGATATCTTTAGATCATATCATCGATACGGTACACTGGCAAATGGTAAAGGGAACGAAAGGAGCTCACTTGGTAAATCAGACTTTTACCTGAATTTGGAGGCAAGGCACAAATAACATCCATATTATAACACAGCGCAGTTATTGCAGAAAGTTGCCCATCTCTCCAGTCTTCATGACCGAGCTTAACCAGAATGTCTACGAGGTGGCGATAATGAGAGGAAATTGTAAGCACAATGTCTTGTTCTGGCTGTGAGTCACTGTATTTGAAGCTATTAATTCCATTAGAATCTGTCCGACCCATCTGCAGAGACCTAAAATAATTAATGACTTCGGATTCTCTTGCAGAAGACATGACGGATGGAGAGTGAGCTTACGCCGATCAGGACAATCATTCTGAAGGTTTTCCAAATGCGGACAGCGATATCGTCAGCCCACTAGCAGGTTCAAATGTTCAGTGGGCACGTTACACGGTTATACACTCTTTGCCTGGTACCTCCCTTATGCGTTAGATGGTAATCTAACCACACAAACGTTGGGAGCCCTGTCTACTACATGTCGCAGTATTCAACACCTGCCTACGACCCGCGCACTGCGTCGGTGTCTGGTTCACACTACTCGCCCAGGCTTGGACTAGAGGGCCGGCCACATGCAACCGGCCTTTACGATCGATCCGCCAGAGAATCATACCCGGTATTCCTGTCGCTTCTGGATACGGTCTCCCTCCAGATTTCGTGGCTTTGGCGAGGCTTCGTGGACGCGTCCCGTTGGGATTTAGTCATTTCCACAATCGCCAGGTGTGTCTTCTTTACGATCGTTATGCCCCGACCGGGAGGACTCACTGGAGTCGTGCAAGCGATGCAGAAATAAGAGCAAACGTCCTCAAATCTCTCCTTCTGAACGGCCTCTCGCTTTCTTCCATCTATGTATTTGATTTGCTATTGCAACCTCTTGTCCGTGACCAGCAGAAATGGCTTCATCGAAACATGGGCTGGTTCTATCGTGTTCTGTGGCTGTTCCCCGTCGTTGGTGCTTCTCTATACTTGAATGTAAGATACAGGTCCCTTGACAACTTGACGAACATCTGGGAAAGTGCTTACGTCGTCGACAATAGAGCTCCTGGTGCACTGTCGTTGCAAACCGCACGTACATGCTCCGACATGGAAGTCGCAAGGCTATGCCACCCTCCACTTACAGCGGTATCCTCACTGCCCTCGCCACGTCTGCATATCGCGTCGTCATGATCTGCACGTCGGTTGTGATATCGTTCGCTCTGGCGTACATACCCGTTGTGGGAATCGCAGCAGGATTCGTTTTCTTTTGTTGGGTTGACGCGTAAGTCCAAACTTGCGCTTCTTTAGCGCTTCCTAGTCTTCTGGGAAAAAACTAACGCGACTCTGCCGCGCTAGGTATTACTGTTTCGAGTACGTGAATTAATATGTATTCGCGATCGCAAACTCAGTCGCTCTCAGGTTTATCTGGATTGCCCGGGGTTTATCATTGGCGCAACGTATAAGGCATCTTGAAGAGCGCTGGGCATACTTTCTTGCTTTTGGTGAAGTATACGATAATTAACAAATTTTCGTATACTTATACTCTATTATTTCTTCTAGGTTTCCCATCATCTGCAATATGTATGTGGGGAAGCAGCTTAGCCAATGCGGCTCTTTTCGCCCTTGTTCTCCCTTCGGTATGTCTTTCCGTCGTGAAAAGCACGCTTATCCAATTACATTATCCCTGTCAGTATATCATCATGGCAATGCACGCCAAACCAGTTCCATCGAATCCTTATAACCCTCTTCCAAGGCCGGTCACACCCTCACAAACCTCGTCCGATGCGAGTGCCATTCGATATCCCTCGCCTATTGTGCCCATACGTTTGCCCATTTTTGCGCCTGTACTGTGGATCAACGATCGCGTCGTGCGTGTCCTCAGTGTAGGCGGGGGGAGCAGAAGGTATTCTCAAAGTACCAGCACGGGAGCAGGTGTTAGCGGGGGGAGGAAAAGGGGAATGAGTGATGCCACAGTCGAAAGCGTCGAAGAGGGAAGTGGCGATATTGGTGGTGCGGCTGCGGATGTTGATGTGAGAGGGATCATCGGTAGGGGCGGCATGCGAATGAACGGCCCGGGAGTACGTCGTAAAGCCGACTAGGGCGCCCATTATTTGTTTGTACGGATACTTCCTTCTTATCACCATGCGTTCAGGGATGAAGCTGTGTGCTGCGATCAACAGCGGGAAGGAAGGACATTTTTCATAGCAAGCGAGAAGAAGTATCATGAGGCATTCCGGGATCCTATCTCATTAAGACATGCAAATATCTGGATGGTACAGCGTAATCAGAGTGGGACAAACAATGCCCAGACAAAAACCATAAAAACTACATTTTCTACGTGCGCGCATCGTCATGTTTGGAAGCTGTCGCAAGTCGGCTCGCAGACAACTTGGGGGTTTCCAGCTTTTTCAGTTTCCTACTAGGTCGGCGCTGCTCCTCCGCCACCGCCTCTGCCTCTTCCTCGGCATCCGCGCGCTCCGCCCACCAACGCGCAGCTTGCAGGGCGATCACGCCTGTGAGTGCAACACTGCACACGAGGTTCACCGAAGCGAGATTGAGTACCTCCGATTTGAGCGAGGCAGGTATTTTTTCAGGATGGGTGAAGGATATAGACGAGAAGGTTTCGTCAAAGGCTGGGAAGTAATGGTCATAACGATGGGATGAGCATGTTTAATTAACTGGAAGTACGCAAAAAAAGACTGACAAGGTAGGATCTTGTACAAGTACATGCCGATCGCAGTGCCGTACAAAACTACAGAGAAGAATAAGCACATTTTAATGGCAAGCTTAATGCATTCGACGTACATATGCTTGCGCCGTCAAACATAAGGTTTCCTGCCGCACCGTCGCCAAAACTCCATAGGATAGTCGCAGCACCGAGGGTCACGGTCGCAGCAAGAGCATACCCTTGCCGCGAGGATGACTGTGCGAAAAGGGAGTAGTAGACAGCCGACGTCCAGACGTCCTCATTGGTGATGGATGACTTCCAGAGGGTGAGCGAGTCCGCAATCCAGTGCACGAAAAGTATCCCTGCAGACGAGACGCAGCCCGGTCAGATGGATCCATCAAGACTGGAGAAAAAGGCCAGCGCACCGAGGAGGAACGAAGTTATGCAAATCACCACAGCCACGCGTAAAGCCATTGACGATGCTCTGTTGCCTTGAAGGATGGACGGTCGTCGGTCGTTATCGTCTTCGAGGAGAGGAGAGGAGGAGAGCTAAAGAATCTTTTAGATCATTTCACGTGCCGAGTAACGCCAATCCCAATTCCCTGTTTTAGGCGTGTCCACCTCGAGCTACTTATTTACGTTGAAACTCTACTTCATCCAAGTCGACATTCTTTAAAAATGCGAGCATCGTCTCGCATTAAACTACTTCCTGTCGTTTCTATCCGAGTCGTCGCACAATTCACAGGGATAACTGCGGTCCATGATCCCGATCTCCTGAGAAATAGTTTATGAAAGTGGCCATCAGGGCTGATTCAACACATTCAGCGCAGCAGCTGCGCGTATCGCCTCTCAGTGCCATGCAGTATAAATACTTAACAGAGGTTTTTTCCGTGGATTATCGAGCCTGCCAAATTATCGTCTACTTAAACTCACTTATAATATCTCCCGGAAATGTCTGGTACGTACGAGGTTCAGCTCATTTTCATGGATTTAATCAACTAACTTTCGTGTTATCCTCGTCGCTAAAACTAAAACCATGTTCAGATCCTAATAACATCCCCCAAAGCAGTCTTGGTCAGTTGCAGCTGATCCATTCGGCTCGGTAGTCTCGTACTAATTGACCCCGCTGCCAGGATATATTCCTAACAAGCCCCTCGCACTATTTGCCGGATCCGTCTTTTTCCTCCTCTCGATAGCCTTGGTTATCCATCTAATTCGTGGGAGGCATTGGTGGGGACTGTGCTTGCCAATAGGAACGTTAGGTTAGTATGAGGTCATGGTTCCTTGCATACGTGTTAAGATTTCTTTCAGCATTATCAGGAGGATTCGGCCTCCGATTTGCAGTAGTTTTGAACCAATTCAGCCTAGGACTCTTCATCGCATCGGACCTACTCATAATCATCTCACCAGCGACATTCCTTGCTTTCAATTATATTGTGTACGGCAGGCTTATACAGACGTTCAGTACGGGCCAGACTCGACACAGCCTTATACGTCCAAGGATCGTGGCACGCATATTTGTACTTAGCGATGTCATGACGTTCCTTGTTCAGGTATGACTCCTCCTCCATTCCTTACTTGTGAGAGAGCCTGACTTTGTCTGCGAAATGAATCAAAATCAGGGTTCCGGTGGTGGATTTGAAGACAGTACTTCCCAAAGCTCTATTTTACTCGGCCAGCGCATCCTCATTGGCGGACTTGGGCTACAAACACTTTCTTACTCCATCTTCATAACCCTTCTTATGCACTCCCACCGCTGTTTTCGTAAGGACCAAAAGATAGACAACGATACCTTTCCCTGGCGCGTCATCTACTTCCTATATTTCTCTTCGGTCTTTATTATTGTGCGCCTCCAGTAACTTCCACATTTGTGCTCGGTTTATGCTAATGACTGTTTTGTAGATTCGTAGTATCTACCGCCTCCTCGAATTCGCGATAGGAAATGGCGATGGATTTCTCACCATCCACGAAGGTATAGACAGAATAAACATTCGCTACTAATGTTCGCTGACAATTCGGTAGCTTTCTTCTATTGTTTCGACACGCTTCCGCTCTTCCTTGCTACCGTAATTCATGCAGTATACTGGCCGAAAAATCTGATATACTCGAGTAGGGGAGATGAGCTGTCCGAATTGGGTACTTTGGCCAATTCGGAGGATGCATGATATAGGCAAGCTGCTCCTAGATAGATACCAACTATGTATGATTCACCCCCTTAGCTGAGTTTGAGTTTCCCGTTAATATTACACCTTTTCATTTTGTTATTCCCCTCTAATCCTAGCGGGTACCGGGGTTGCGTCCTGTTAAATGGAGAAGCTCGTACCCTTTCAGCCAGTGGAGGAAGGTGTCCCATGGGAATCGCGCTCATACGCAGTCAGCGATTGGCATTTAAATTGGACTTCGAGAAGCCCTTTTGGCCTTACGCAAATTGCTCCGGATCCTTACTAGCTCCTTTCATGATCTATTTGAAACCATATGTTCACTTGACGAGGGACATCACTTGCACCATATCTCCGTGGGTAGATATTCCCGGGTGTACGTGTAGGGTCCATACATCTGGCAACTGAGTGTCTGCGCAGTGCGGCGTGGCAGCTGCTCGGTGAGATCGGTACGGCTCTTTGGTCAGCCAATGTGCGAGTGGGTGTGTTTCCATCCGCAGGAGATTTTTCTGTGTCTAAAAAGATGAACAACTAGTAAACAAGTATGAGCGCGATTGCTGCGTTCGCCTGTATAGTAATTTTGAACATGGTAGCCTAACCGTGTCCTGCCATTCCCGTGTGGCTGGCTTTCTATTGAGCCTGATTGCACCAAAATGGTCAACTGTTCTCACGGATCCTTTTGCCTTCAGCTCGTCGGGGCAGACGGCACGAATCATCCCCGCGCACCATGCTCAGTTTACTACGACCATGTAGAGTCTCCCTCAAAGGTCACTTGCAAACAAAGCGTGCGCTCTCGGCGCTTCCAAATGAGTCGTCCATGCCGTGGTTCGTCGACAAGGAATTCGAGCGACGAGTAGTACCACCCCATCTGGTACCGTCGCCCGGAACTGCAGGTCCGTCTCGAGAGGGGGAACTGCCTTTCGACCTCCCAAAACACCTCGTGTCTCTCCATTCGGAGCTGCGCAGGTCTCCCCACCTGGAACCGGGAGGCGTAGAGATTTGTCCGCCACTGCGTACGCTTCCAGGCCCGCCTCTGCCTAGTGTGTTGCCTAAAGGAAGGCGCAAAAGAGGACGTACAGAACTTGGGCTGGGAATTCCTGATGTTGACAGTGGACTTTGGAGATGGGTAGTCCTTGCGCAGGTACGTGTATCGGGCTTTCGTCTCATTTGGATTTTGGCGTGCGATACACTGAAACGTTGCCTTTTGATCAGGTGAAGGAGGGAACTGAGAATCGCGGGGGAATTGAATCTGTAATGCGGATAGTGCGCAGGACGGTGAGATTTCAGGATACCCGATTCATGCCGAAATTAGCTTGTGCTCATCTAGGATCTCATTTCTCCTTCATTAGTTACTCAAGGCAGAGCCTCCCGTGCCGCTTCCGCCAAACAGGAAATATCGTGCACAGGATGGCTGGGGGATGCTTGATGCTGGAGATTTTGCTGTGCACGTGCTGAGTCGCTCTGCTCGAGAAAAGTATTTCCCAATAGACGCTCAGGCCCGAGTGTGGCAATGGTGACCGTCAATTGACTTGCTTCTGGTTTACCTTGCAACAGGCTGTTCGGCTTCGCATATCGTGGCCATCGTCGGCGAGCTGTCTCGGGTTAATCTGCTGCATTCAACTATGAAGTTTTAAATGAGCCCCTTGCTTCTGGTGCCTAATGTGCAAAGTAGTAAACGCCAGCCTGAGTCGGCGACGGATGAAGAAGCACGTGAATGAGCGTTCGCAAGATTCTGATGGTCCAGTCTACATCTCCGAACCTATTTCCTTTCCCTTTACATTGCTTGGCCGCTCTTGCCCCCGAAGAAGCTGTCGCCAAGTTGCTGGGTACGCAAACAAGTACAACTTGTTGGTCGATCGCTGTGACACCGATAGCATAGATGAGGCGCTCCGTCAGCCCATATCCATTCGATGCCTCTCGAAAACTGTTACAAGTCCCTGGCATCAAGAATAATACGGATGAACTAAATGCGAATCATTTCCAATAGTGGAAGTGCCGGCAGCTAATGTGTCTCTTACGGAAAAAGAAAGAGAAAACCATGCGTGCGTGTCAAACAGTGATATGAAATTCATACTCTAGAAACCACATCTGCCGATTCAACGGGGTAGAGAAGGGTGATATCTATGTCGAGCTGTTTGCTCAAGCTTTAAGGTTTACCCCCCGTTTACTGCAAAACTCCGAAGGGTGTGACGATGGCACTAAGAATACTCTGGCCTTCTGTGAACTCTGAAAAGCAGATATACGAGTCAGTACTAACTAGGCGTGCGACCGCGCATCAGTGACAATGATATGTTTATGTTTACGCTGATACTGATACTGATACTGATATTGATATCGCTATTACTGGTCCAGAGGTGAGTAAGCCACCGCTTACGTATGTTAGTGATATTGTTTTTGACACATTATACTTCCACGCATAGGCCCTCGCCAGATGCAAGGGAAGCCCGCGTGCTCCCGCGGAGTGCACCCCTATACCCGCGTTCATTTCCGAATTCTAATCCGTGCCGGACCCCTCTCTTTCCCTCTCATCAAAAACCGCGGGGGAGGGGAGGAAAGGGAGAGGTGCATAGTACGCTAGGATTGCCCGGATCCAAGAAAAGCTGAGCTGGAACAGTCCCTCGGGCCTGGAGGTGATTTGCGGGGGGGACGGAAGGGCAGCCGGCAGCGGCGCTACGCGTTCGCTTTTAGTGTGCCGCTGTACCTTAGAAGGAAAGTGCGTGCACACACAGCCGCATTATGATTGTGCTGGCAGTGGAAGAACCCAGCGGGCCCAAAGGGTGCGACGTCAGAGGCGATGGGGGCACTGCGTGCGAACGTAAGCGCACCGGATGGGCTATGCGCGGCTATGTCGAGCGTCTTGAACCGGGGGGGAGGCCGACAAAGAGTAACTACTATCAGAAAGGTCTATCAGTTCTGCAGAACGGACGGGGGAACGTCCAGAGAGAAAGAGAACTCGAGAGTGCAAAATCCGCCGGGCGAAAGCGTGGAGTCTGAGTGCACGTGTTGGGTTTCTTCCATATAAGTTCCCTGGATAGAGACGGAGCAATCACAGTAGTGTTCATAATTCGGCGTTTTCTTGATCCTCAAAAGCTCTCGTCGTTCCCACTCTGCGCCATGTGCAATGGCCGACGCGTCCCGTCCTTCCTCCTCGTCCCCTCGCGTCAAGAAACGCCTCAGGCAGAAGACTAATCAGCAGAAACGCGCCCTCGCCCACGACTCTCTCATCGCCTTTCACGAAGTATGTTATCCGCTGCCTCCGTTGCCTCCCCCAGTGCGCAAATAAATAAGCGCCCTAGAACCCGTCCTTTGGAAATGCTTTCCGCGCCTGGCTCGCACACATAGAGGAGACTCTCCCCACACAAGAATACAGGTCAGCTACCAAGTTCACCAGAGCACTGCGATCGTTCAGTTCGAGAGGCTCAGGTAAAAAATCTTAGAAATATATACTTTTTTTCACTCTCTTTCTCCTAGTTTTATTATTATTTGAAAAGCTGATTTGCAGCGCGTGTACCTCCAGGAGAACCAGACTACCCGGAAACGTCGCGGATCTCTGCAGACACCCTCGCACAATGGGTCGACGATCTCGCCTGGTCCCTAAATGGCGAGTGGCGGTTTTTCGACTGTACTCTCCGCGCTTACACACTCTGCGTCCGTAGTGAAATTCACTCTTAAAGAAACATCTGGGAGGCTCAAGACGCCGACCTCCAGAGTCGGGAGCAATTTCCGTTCGCTCATACATTTTCTGGCTAGGACTCACGCGCTCTCGCATGTCGATTTTACGTATCTTCTCAATGAGTGCAAGTCGCTCGAAGAAGATCTCAATCGCACAGCACGCGTCAATCGCATTATGGAAGAATATGCATGGTATATACAGGAAGCATATTTCGACACCGGTCGCACCGTGGATGAGACGTACCAAGGCGAGTACGAGGTCGAGAGGACCAATGGGCGAAGAATACTCGTCCTTAGAAGATACGATCCCGACGGTACGCTACGGAGAGAAAAATATAATATGCATTTTCGACTGACTTCGCCCTTCAGAGTCAGATACGGCCAGCACCTCCCTTCGCTCCTTCACGACATTCTTCCCCGCGCCCCTGGTCAACCACGTAAGGCGTGGCGACACGCTGACCCTGCAGATCTGTCATCTTGAGCAGAGCAAGGTGTGGGTGCCGTACATGTACTCGTGAGTAAATCGTTCTCACCCCGCACGAACGTCGCCTGCACATATGTTTCGCAGCGGATTTACCCCCTCGCGGGAGGACGGCGGTGCAGCAACGCCGACAGAGCGCCAGGTCCGCGCATCCTCGGGACGACACGTGGTGGACCCGACGGCCGCGCTGCAGTCATCCCTGATGCACTTGGAGTTGTCCCCCCGGCAGCGCTCCGCGGACCGCGTTGGCAGACACGCACGCTCGCGCACACCGCAACGGGGCGGGACGGCACACGGTGCGCAGCCGCAGGCGCCGGGGTTTGACTTTAACTTTGACGAGTCCAAGTTCACGGAGACGTACTTCCGCGCATGGGACGGGGACATCGACAGCGATGAGGACTTTGCGGACATCGTGCGCCCTCCGGACGAGGAGGAGGGGGGCATGGGCGGGGAAAGCGCGTCGGGCATCAACCTGTACCACACGCTGAAGGAGCGACATTCTTAGACAAGTGAATTGGGCCCAAGCTGAATTTATTTTTTCCCCTCGAAGAAAACGTGTAGTCTTCTCGATATGTATGTAGTATGATGCACCGGACCCCCTAGAAGATCACCGCGATTAAAGCGTGTATTCATTTGCGACCCTTGAAAATTACGAGAGGGCATGCTGTAAGGGTGGATGCTTGAGGCCGCGCAGGGGGTTCTGCCGCCGAGTCGGGGACGGGGCGAGAAAAAAAGGAGAAAAAGGGATCGAGATAAGTGCGAGAGGATCGACAGCGAGTGTCCGATTACGATTGCGCTTAAGAAGCTGGTAACTCTAAACGCAAATCGGCCCTTGCGCGTGCCGTTCGTCTCTCGTCTCCAGCGCGAGCACCAGCGGCCACGGAAGCAAATATCCCGCGAGTCGTCCGTCGTCCCGCTGCTTTTTGCTGCACGGCGCGCGGCGCACCGTCCGGCCAGCTCGATTTTGAAATGGCGGCGGTCGTGCGTCCAGTGCTATCTAACTCCGGGTCCCGGACCAAAAGGCTCGCAAGCTTATCATGTGATCTCCGACAGCGCGCAAGTACGTTGCCCCCAGGGGCCAGGACCACATGTGCGCTGCACAAGACCACAGTGCGCCAGTGTGGGGGCGAGCGCACTGCGCCGCATGCTCGGTGCGGCGTGAGCTCGGGACTCCCCAGTATTAATATTGTCGCGCTACACGGGCCAGAAGTAACGATCAGAATCATTCGACCCATGGGCTTCGATGCTACGCGATGATCGGGCTCAGAGGGACCCCTACGAGCAGAGCAGACTAGGCCGAGACAGAAAAGTACAAAGAGCCGAGAGTTGATATTGCGGTCCGTGCAGCCTGAGGGGAAAGGCTTTGATTCTTCCCAACAGCCGCTTGGGAGTGCGCCATCCGGATTCCGGGTGCACGGGACAGTCGGGACTCGTATGCATTATTGTGCTCGCAGCGTTTCCTACGCGGCTGGGAAGCCGCTTGCAAAATAAGGAAATTCGATCTTCCGACCAGAAACGAAGATTTGATCTTTGCCAGGCCAACATGAAGTTTTCCAGTCTCTCCCCCCACTGGCGGGTCAAATCTTCCGGCTTGCGTTGGTCCCCGCCCCTCCAGGAAAAAACCCTCATCGCGGTGGGACAGATTTGGGCCCACCTTTTAGGCTGTTTTTCCAACTCTATACCTGTGATGCGGTCTGCGCGCCGAGTTGTATTAAGAACCGCGTGCCGTGCCCCTTCGCATTCCCACCGACGACGTGCGCGTCTCCCCGCCGTTCCCACTCGTGACTCGATCTGCCAGGCTTTGCATAGGACGTACTCACGATAGGCTCTGCCCCACGTTGGGCGCAGTATGCGCAGACCTGTCCATGGCGGGGGGTTGGGAAACAGACTTCCCGGCGAAATTAAAGCCCTCGGAGGTCAATCCCCCTCAGGCTCCGCCTCCCCCCTTTTCACGGGCTTACCGATCGCAGCTACTCGGCGCTCTGAACGTCCCTGCGCGTCTCTGAAGTATAACAAGTGAGTCGTATCGATATGATATCGGCACAGCATATTGAAATTAATTTGATATTTGTGGTAGCAGGATCTCTTTGATTTTGGAATGAAGCAGTCTGTCCCGCTGAGGGTGCTACTACTCGGTGTTTGGGTTGTATCGGGAAAAAAGCACGAGGATGGGGATTCAGACTCAGATGATGACGATGACGATGAGGTGTCTACATCTGGGTCTTCGACCACCTCCGGGTCTTCGACAGCGACAGCGGCGACGCTTGCCAGCAGCAGCAGCAGCACACCATCGGCCGTTCCATCTAACGCCATCCAATTCGCCCCCCCAGGCAACGTCTCCGTCTGCGGGCAGGCGACGTTTACGTGGACGTACGCCCTCAACTCCTCGGTGCCCGTGACGATCATCGCGACGAACGAGCGCGCGGCACAGCAGTTCGAGCGGGCGCTCGCGCGGCGGCAGGCCTCCTCCACCGCTGCCGTTACCGCTACTGCTGCCGCCCCAACCGCCACCCCACTCGTCTCGCGCACGCTGACAACAACCGTTGACGCGCTCGCGCTTACGCTCACGTGGGCCGCTGTGGACGTGCCCCCAGGCGAGTACGCACTCGTCGCGTTCGACACCGCACACACATCCGCCATCTCCGCCGAGTCCGCCCCATTCTTCGTTAACGCCAGGGCGAACACTTCGTGCCTCGCCTCCACGTCCTCCCCTTCGTCTGCTAGCCCCTCCGCCTCGGGTAACGCGAACACTGCGGGCGAGTCCCATCCTGGCGGACTCAGGTCGTTGAGCTCTAGTGCTCTGGCCGGAGCCATTGTGGCTGTCCTGGTCGGTGTAGCGGGTCTGATCGTCGTTTTTACCCTACCTCGAATCCGCCGTCGTGGATTATTCTCAAGGCCACGACGGCCGGGAGCGCCCTATCACTTATTCTAATGGAGTTTTTGGACTGGAGACGAAGCGATGCAGGCACCCGCTTAGAGCAGACGGATCGGTAAACTAAATGCATCATTTTGTATTATACTGTAATGCTATAAGAGTTTGGGTTCTACAAAGTTGGAAGTATACTCATTATACAGGATTCATCGTTGTGAAGTTAAACAAACAGGATGGCGGCAGTGTCGCCGACGAAATGACAAAGAAACAGAGAGATCGGGGGACAGGGGAGCGAAATGAAATAAAGATATCGACAGCAAGTGGGGTTGTGAAGAATCTACCGTCCGAGGGAGCCCATGAAACTTGAGAGGTTAAGGTTTTCGTATTCCTCTTCTTCCGGGAGATCTTCCAGGCCCTCTAGTATGCTTTTCTGGTTGACCTGGCCGGCCTTCTCCTTTTCCTTCATTTTCTTTGCGGCCGCAGCATCTTCTTCCTCCGTCGTCCGTTTGAAGAGATCAAGCACGAGCTCGGTATCCATTGACTCGAGCCCAGAGTTCTGCTGAGTGACGACGGAATTGGCAATATTCAATTTGAAACGCTGCAGACTAAGGATAAACAGTGTCAGCTGGGATGCCTTTAGGGGCCAGGATGGGAAAGAAAGGCATACCCCATGATCTTCTCCTCAAGTGTGCCTTTCGTGATTAAACGATAGACATTGACGACTTTCTTCTGACCGATGCGGTGCGCACGATCCATAGCCTGGAGGTCTTTCATAGGATTCCAATCGTGCTCCACGAATATTACCGTGTCCGCCCCGGTAAGCGTCAAACCAAGACCACCCACGTGTGTCGTCAGAAGTAGACAATCGATGCTAGGATCTGAGTTGAATGTCTGCACAATGGCGTGTCGCTTGTGTGTATCAGTTCCACCGTCGAGACGCATGTACGTAACGGTGGGCATGTTCTTCTTGAACAAGTCCGTCTCTATAATATCGAGCATCTGCTTCATCTGGCAGAAGATGAGAACACGATGCTGCGAGAATACACCGGATGACGTCTCTTCTGTCTCGAGAAGCTCGCTTTTGGCCGTATCTATAGCCGCAGATGCGCCGGCGCCAATGCCACAGTCCAACAGTAACTGTCTACGGAAAATGTCAGCCACTGAATTCTTGAATCGAATCCGGAGTTTCCGAGATACGTACTTTAAAGCCAGAAGCTTCGGAGCATGTTGGATATCGCTGAGGCCGTCAGAAGATTCTTTGGCCCGCACTTTCGCCAAAGCGGCTTTGATAGCTTCCATGTCTCCCTTCAAGACCAGGGCCGGGTGATTGCAAAGCTTGCGCAAGTATTGTAAAGACTGGAAGATATGCTTCCGCCCGCCACTCTGCTTATCGGCATCCGCATTCTGGACAATGCCGGTCGCCGATTCAAGGGCATTTGATTTTGAGAACTCGTCGTACAGATTCTTCTGCATATCGGATAGCTCGCAGTAATAATCCTGAATGATTTTCGGCGGTAGGTCATTCAGAACGTCTTCCTTAAGTCGCCGAAGAAGGAACGGCAGAACTTGTTTGTGAAGTGCTTCCAAGGCTAAAGCCGCAGCTTCATCGTTCTTCGACTTCCCATCCCTGTTCGAAAGTATAGGTTTGCTAAAGCGTTCATTGAAAGAGTGTTCGCTGCCCAAGAAGCCGGGCATCAGGAAGTCAAACAGACTCCACAACTCCAGCACACTATTTTGGATGGGAGTTCCAGAAAGTATCAGCCGATGCTGGGCACGAATGAGCTTGACGGATTTTGTTAGCTTCGTCTTCGCATTCTTGATGACATGACCTTCGTCAAGGATGCAGTAGTGCCAGTTTATACCCTCCAGGTTAGATATGTCGTTTCTGACTACTTCATACGAGGTAATAACGATGTCATGCGAGGAGAATTTTGAAAGAAGGCGCTGACGATCGCGTGCCGTGCCCACGTACATGAGTGGTTTTAGGTTATCCGTATATTTGAGAACCTCGTAATACCAATGGCCTGTAAGAGTCGGAGGGCAGATTATGAGCGAAGGCAAGTGAACCGAATCAGGTGATTTAGTCGCCTTGTATCTCTCTGCGCGCTCGAAGTGCTTGCCAGAAAGAATACATATTGACTGCAAAGTCTTCCCGAGGCCCATATCTTTCGGGTTGCTGAGCGTTAAAGCTAGCGCATACTTACGAATATTATCTGAGGCTTACCATCACAAAGAATCCCATGCAATTGAAACCTCGCAAGGAAGGCGAGCCAGTTCACGCCGTCCTGCTGATACTTGCGGAGCTCGGCTTTTATAGGTACCGGAATGGTATACTGCTCGACTTTGCTGCCGTCCAACAGTTGTGTCAGGAACGTCCTTTCCTCGTCCCGCCGGCGCAATAATTCTTCAGGAAAGTCGGGTGGATCTGGAAGTCCGGCCTACAAAATTGAGCTAATTAGACGTATAGCACTTCAAAATTGATCGCTAACCAACCTCTAACGGAACCATCTTGACTAGTGCTGCAAAGGTGTTTGTAGCCGTCGTTCGTATGTCATCATCTGAGTCGCTCATTCGCCCGAGAATAGGAACAATCAAGAAAATAACGTATGGTAAAGCTTTGATATCAAGCTCCTGCACGACATCTGTAAAAACATAAGCACATAAACGGGGGCAATTATGGAAAAAAATACTTAAAATATATTAATTCTACCGCCCCTTGACGGTTGGTCGTGGAGCGTGAATCCTTGAGAAGAGGGATTATGTATTCGATAATATATCTCATAGCTTGCACTGTAATAACACAGCTGATCGTGGCAAAACATCTTGATGTACATTGTCGCACTATCGCAAACCGGCTACGAAGCGCAAGTGTTAGCTTGGGTAGAAGCTCGCCCAAGCGATACCAGAGCCCTTCGTGGAGAGCAGCGGCAGTGACCCTCAGAACGCTTAAGGAGTCGATGACATCCTGCCCCAATTGCTTGTCCATTGCTTTATCGCCGTCGCGGGATGAATCTGCAGAATACACAGTTAGGCATAATTCAGATATGAAGTTTTAGCCACAAACCCGTTGCAAAGGCAGCCAGGATCCCACCAGCCATGTACTCCCACATCTTAGGAACGCGGATGAAGAGATTCTCGCCGAATTTTTCTGAAAGTTGCTTGAAGGCGAGTTCTGCACCCCTACGTGAGATTTTGGCTTTCGCCGCCTCGTCGGAAGGGAAGTCCATATGGGTGGCTTTCGAGCCCTTGCCGCTCGTTATATGCGCGTCACCCGCTAAAATGGACTTCGCTGTCAAGACACCTTTCTCCGTTTGCTTTGTCAGCGCAAACGGAGGGGTTTGGTCCACATCCTGACAGAGAAAGGTGCACAAATTCTTTACGATCTTCTCCGGCGGCTGTGAAATTCTCATCGCCGTGCAAGTTGCAATAAATGCAGCCACTGCTGAGGCCGACCGGGTTTGCAAATCGACATTCTCCTCGTTCTATGACTTTATTTAGAAATCGTATAGCGTACATGAAAAGAGGAAGTATCACCTTAACCCCATTCATAATTCCCTTAACAATCGGCGAAACCTTTTCGGGAACCATTTTAAGGGCAACATACGCCGCTGCGAATGCAGCAGATACTCTGGTATCATGCTGGTTCTTTATGTCGTTATAATGTTGAATCGAGGCCTCAAGCCGGACCCTCTTCTCGTGAAGTGCGATCAGCTCCTTCTTCTTCGTCCTCCCAAGACTCTCTTTCAGTTGAGTGAAAATAGGTCCCACAACTTTCTGTGCAGTGACAATAGAGAATGCTCCTTCTTCGGTGCCGTTGATATCGATGGTCGATCCCAAAAATGGGATTAGCTTTTGGGGAACCTTGCAATCCTGCAAGAAAGACGTTAGAAGTGCACTACACTCCCCAAAGATCCTTCCAAGGGAAAGCGCCATTTCATGGTACGCGACTGGCGGCTCAGCCTGTAGCCATCGCAAAATCTCTCTCGAAAGATCCATAGCAAGAGGGGATGTCTCCACAAGTTGCAAAGGCTTATGTACGCCCACATTTGACTCATCGTATTTATGTGACCATTCTTCCACTATGACGGCTGCAAGGAATTTCTGTAGCATGCTCGGAGACTTAATGTAATGCTCCAACATTGGCCGGAACATGTCGTCCAACGGTTGGCCCGGTTCAGGCCATGCAGCAACGAGCCATGCAAATGCTTTCGCTGCGGCAACACGCGCCCGAAGGACGACTTCAACGGATACGAGTGCAAGGTCCTGCGCAAGCATGTTCTTGTCGACGTTATGTCTTTCAGGAACAGGGCCGCCCCCGTTGTGCATGTCAGTATGGGGATGGTACAGAGTAGCGGGGTCGATTGGTACTCCCAATGGAGCCATTGCAAGCGTATACCATTCAAGGATGATTTGTGGGGTAATAATGGTCTCCATCCAACCCGGAACCGAGCGGATCACCTTGAGAGCTTTCGCCCAAACATCGAGCGTCGCACCGCGAATGTCCTCCCGTTCTTCTACGACCAGGTTTTGCACTAGTAATCGAAGATATGGAGGAGTGATCCAGTCATTAGGCAGACTCGGAACTTCCATGAATGAATGTAGTGTCTTCACGACAGCAAGACGAACTGAAGCGATTGTATGACGGAAAAATGGAAATAGAGTTGGTGCTAACGCAGTTAAAGGTCTCCTGGGAGAACAAGTTTGGTCAGCGTGGCAAATAATAGTTTGTTCACCATGGTACGCACGATGTTTCTGGGTTACCTAGAATTTCGATTACCCTATCATAGCCAACAAGCCGGCCCAAAAGGTCCATTACGGCGCCAACGCTGGAGCTCAGATCATCTTTCATGTCCCCGAGGCATGCCCACAGGACCGCAAGAACCTGCGGTAACTCCTCAGGTAATTGTTCGACAAGATGTGCCGTTATTGGCAGTAAACACGATGCGGCCACTGAGCGAACGTCGTCGTCGCTGTCCCCTAAGCTAATAAAGGGAATTCAACGCGTCAGCAGCCCATGGTAGAGAGGCGAAAAGGCGAAAAACAAACCCGAGTACCGCTGCATCAACGATGCCGCGAAGTACTTCCCTCCCGTCTGCGAAGCCGTCGTCATTTTCGACCTTTACGGACCGTTCTTCGACGAGGTCAGCGCGAACGGCAACCTCGTATTTTATACCGAGAAGGCCAGCGTGCCGCACTTCCCAAACGTGCTGCTTACCACCGACACGGTGATTCCCATTCGACCCTCGTGCTGGCTTTACATCAGGCGAAGAAGGATCCAGGCTAAAATCCTGCTTGATCATCTGGAGCAAAATATTATGCACATGAAGAACAGAACGCCGGGGCATGTGAAGAAGAAGTGAGGCAAGCGTCTGGGACACAGTCTCCCGGACGGGAGCCACGACCTGGTCCGAGACAAAGTCTCCAAATCTGTCGAGGACAAATACACAGAGAAATTTCGCAGCAAGGGCGTTGCACCATTGTTCGTGACTGAATGCGTTTTCGTAGACTGACGCACCAACTGGTGTCCGATAAAAATCGTAGGCGTTAGACAAGAATTAATATGGAAGTATTTACCGGACGTACCTTTCATGCCTCCACATTTTCCTTGAGCTTTCAATATCTCGCGCAAAGCCATCGCAGCACCGTGACGCACTTCCCAAGCAGGGCTAAAGAGATCAACTTCGAGAACTTTCACAACACCATCCCAAATCCATACACCTGGTTGTACATCGAGCGCCCTCGATCGTTGGGCTGCCTTTGCTTCAACTGCGCCTCCCTTTGTCGGATCGACGACGACGCGTTCAGGGGTGGGTGCCGTCTTGGAATCGTCTAAGCGAGATTTCAGGCCCGCGACATCCGGAGCGACAAGACGGGCTCTAGAAGTAGGCAATCGCGCGCCTGTCATTATTCCATACTTCATTGAAAGGAGGGAAACAGCTTACTTGGACGATCCACCGACCGGAGTGGCGCTGTACTTCGCCCCAGAATTTTGTGGCGGAGGAGCGGATACGAAGGCGGAGTTTCCTGGCTTCCGTTTACGTTTCAACCTGTTCCGCTCTCGGGCAGACAATCCATTTAGATCTTCTTCGGAAGGTGCAGGGGTAGATGATTTAATGCGCTCTGTTGGGGATGGCTTGACGTCCACTGGAGAACTTGCCCTGAAATGGTCACCATTTTCTTCCTTGGGCGTGTCAATCTTCGTGTCTACCTCAACAAACTGCTCGTCCGTGGCGGCAAGCTCCTTGTCGAGGTCCATGTCGTCGCCTTCCGCGACGTCGAGGAAGTCAAGGCCGAGTCGGCCCATTGCCTCTTTGCGCGCCTTCCGCACTTCCGCGCTATTCTGGAAGATACCGGCAGGCTTTGAGAATTCCTTACCGGAAGACGCAAGCAGGCGCGTCTTGCTCTCCATGAGCTGCTTGACGGAAAAGCTTGGAAATTCAGGCGCGGGCAAAGAGGCCATATTCTTTAAATCGTCGTCCAGGTTTGGTGGCTCCCAAAGTGGAACAAGGGCGCATATATGCGATAGGGCGACGGAGGAGGCTGTCCTCGTCTCATGAGACCGCGAATGCAAGTAGGGAAGGACCTACAAATAAATGAATACCGGGCTAATATGAGAAATGGGAAAAAATAAAGGCAGTACTCACGCGTGCCACGACCGACATGAGCTCTGCCCAAGCAGATGGGTCGTCCAGGGAGCCATGTAGTCGAATTTTGTTAACATCATCGTCTCCGCCAACATCGCCTCTGACGCTCTTGGCTGCGAGCTGGGCAAGCTGCTTAGCGGCGGTAGTGCGCACAGAGGTCGAGGACCCAGTGTCCAGCAGAATAAGCAACCTGTCTAACCTGCGTACAAATAAGGAAATAAGTAAGTAAAAAAAATGAGTAAAGACCGGATAAAGAAATCGAAAAAGGGACGAGGAGCCGGCGGCGAGGCCAAGCGGAACGTGAAACGGGACAAACCTGGAAGTCATCGGAGCGGAGCACCGGGCCGAGAAGCCGGAACAAAATGGTGTGGCTGGATCGCGTTTTGTGGGGAGCCCTGCGTGGAACGACGAGCCTTTTATAACGTTGCTCGCCTTGTGACCAAGAATACACGTGCATGCCTTTTGCGGATTAGCGCTGATTTGCGATCAAACCTTGCGTCCAAATTTGGGAGATTCAGCCACCCGAGGCTTCAAACTTTCGGCACAACGTGTCTTCAACAGCTTAACAGTATCATGGACAGCCTCAGGACGTTTGCGCACAATGTCCTCTCCGGAATACAAGTAGAACTAAATGATGATCGCAAGGTACCCTCTAGTGCGTAACAGGCTCGTCTGACTTCCGCTAACTAGCATTTACATACGCAACCATAATAGGCATCGCACTGCTGTGCGGCCAGGACATCTCAATAAGGCTTTTATCGTCGACATTACAAGAAACACAGGACTATTCCAAGATACTTTATGAACTGAAGTCCAAGGCTCACGAGGCCATGAAAGAGACGCAGCATGATGCCAGATCCTCTTTGGCCTGGCGTTCGCTCTATACCGAGGTAGCGCTCGTATGGAGCATGCGTGATTGTCTCGTCGGACAACCAGCGTCTAGTCCATCTGATGAGTCATTCTGGAAGGAGGCCATCGCTCGCCTCGATTTCGCTATTGTTATTGCCGGAGCTCCTGGTGAAGGCAGGCTAGATCTGATCCTTGACAGTATCGAGCGAATCCAGAAAACATGCATGTATGCACGCGACATGACGCACTCGACCCAGACCCAGGCGTCTATTTCCGAAAAGATAAATTTTGTACATACGCGTCCTCCATTGCACAGTGCAAGTCAGTCCATCATCTGTCTGGAGCGTGCGCCGTCATTAGCCATGTTTCTTACAACACTGCGTCACACGCCTTTCATCTTGCGTGGCTTCGCAGACGATTGGCCGGCCGTAACTGGGAAATTATGGGAATCGAAACTTTACCTTCAGCACGTTGCGGGAAAGGGACGTGTTATCCCCGTTGAGGTCGGGCGTGACTACCGGACGGACGACTGGACACAGCGGATGATGGACTGGGACGAGTTCCTCGACTACTTGTATTTGGATACAAGCGCCGGTGCTGATTCCGAGACTGAGAAGCAGGAAACCAAAGAGAAAGAGATTCTCTATCACGCACAGCATGACATCTTCAGGCAATTTCCTGCCCTGAGAAATGATATCGTCATACCAGACTACGTTTACTCGACCTTACCTCCCCCAGATCATTATCCTCAATACCGGCCACCCGCAAACGAAGATGCCCTAGTACTTAATGCCTGGTTTGGTCCGGAGGGGACTATATCACCTGCTCATACGGTGCGTCTTTCTGGCTCCTTGTGAGGCTAAAAGATTTCTTCCTACTCACGACGGTGAAAAGGATCCCTACTATAATTTCTACGGTAAGTATCGGACAAGCGCCCACACTTGTACACCATTTTTCAAACGCGTTAAATAAACCAGTTCAGGTCGTGGGTCAGAAAACCGTCTGGATCGCTCCACCACGTGTTTCTCATGCGCTTTCGCCAAACTCTGAGCCCGTCCAGACCAGACCTCTATCATCCTCAAGATCGCAGTCACCCGACTGCAAACATAAGTCTGCAGATGCAGTGCTGGGAAACACGTCTCGTATCGACGTCTTCTCTCTGCTCGATTCCGACTCCTCCGAAAACTGTAACAGCGCTTCCTTAGTGAGGGAGGTAATAGCTCCTGCAGCGATGTGTGCAACGTTGTGCCCAGGTGACATGCTATTTTTCCCGCCGGGGTGGTGGCACGCGATGCGCAGCGAGTCCGTTAGCTTCTCCGTCTCGATGTGGTTCTAAATTCTCAGTGGAGGATTTATTACCATGTACGTACGACTGATCTGAACCAAGCCCCGACGAGTTTGCGCGTCAATGCCGTGATTAAAGCGTACGCTGTATGTATGGATGCGCTCCGGTCGGACATCCGAGAATACATAAGCTAAAAGTGTTTTCCCATAGAGAAACTCCAGCTTGTGTCCAGCCCGTTTCCAGAGCGACGGCCGGCCGAAGCCACATTCAAATTCCTGAAGCTTTTCGCCTTCTTCGCGTGTCTTCCTTCGTCGCTTAAATTTTACGCTCGTCATCCGCGTACTGTAAGGCGACAAACGAAGATGTAGCCAGCTGTTAAGCCCGATAGCTGGGTCTCGCCGCGTCATCAAACATGCGTAAAGATCATACCAGTGTTTGCGAGTGGCCTGAAGCTTACAGAACCTCAACTCATCCGGACAACCACTTAAGAATTCCTTAGTCCCAGAAGCCAAAAAATGGGAACACTGCTATTCAATGATGAGACCGGCCCACAGTATGCGCCTTCGATACAGTCCACACCAAGCTGTATTAGGGATAAGCGGAAGCAAATTCTAAGGTTCTTCATTCATCTTCTCTCCGTAGTGAGACAGTGAGGGAGGCCGACTTCCCCGTACGTTGCTGACCTTTAAATAGGCATTGGGCCGTTACTTCGTAAGAATTAGTCTGGTAGCCGAGTTGCGCTTTGCTAGCGTCGACCTCGTTCCCCGTTCCCTTATTCTTGACCCTCGGTCCCCCACGAGCCTCAAACCCGAAACGAAGCTAAGCGAGGTGGGGTGCCTACAAGGACCCAGTAGTCCGTCGCCGAGCCCCAAATAGTCCATCATCTACGAGTTCGCCAGTTTCGGATGCCTAGTGTGGCAAAGCAAGATGCCCAAACCGCAATTCAAGCGAAGATGGACGGTGGTGTGCGAAGTCAGCGGCTAATCTTCGACCATGAACGCCGATGCGTGGATATTTTCTTCCTCCTCACTGTTCCCTTCTGTATCGTCTTCGCTTTCGCCTTCTTCGGACCGTTGGTGATTAGGGTTGGCAACGAGAAGATCATCGGTATCGTCTACTCTCACGTCAGCGACATTTCGAGAAGGGAACATGCCTAGAGGAAGAGGCATATCGGGACGTACTTGTCTCTCGCCTTCTTTGCTCATAACTCTCTTCGAGCTCATTCATAATCGTCTCTTGCATCGCGGACACCTGTTCTGCAGACGTGCACGTCTTGTACCGCTCGATATACGGTCTGCAATAGCGTGCGACAAGGTTCAAAATATTTAGAAATAGAGGGTGGAAAAGAAACGCATTTCACGCACTTGTTGACTTTGTAGAATGATGCGGCCCAGCCAAAAGGCGCAAGGAGTTGCTCTGCATACGCGTCGAAGCCCGTAATGTAAAACGCTGCGGCTAGTGCCTCAACGCAATTAAGGCGCCAGGGCTTGCCATAGTTCGTTGGATTCGTCGCAAGCATATATGGTACTTTCAGACAAAACTCAGGATGAGAAAAATGAACGTGAGTATAGAAATCTGACTTACATAGTCGTTCATTTGGGCTCGCGATCTTGCGCCAAGGGATCTCTTCGAGACGCGCCCAGGAGCACTCAACAACCGCGACACCAGCACCGGCTACAATGTCGTGATCCGCAGGACTGATCACTTGCGCGCCCTTCGGTCTATCCATGCGGAATAGTTTTAGAACCGTCACTACAAGATCTTACGACCGCGCGCATATAGACACTAGAGAGAACGTACGAGACGACGATCCCACGAAATTTGGTGCCAACCTTCAAGTCACGGATGAGCCCAAGACGTGCGAGCTTTTTTCCAGAGCAACGCCTCGGGTCGCAGTGGTCGAAGTCCTGCGGCCGTTAGCACCAAGTAATGAAGATGTGTGAACACAAAATTCCGTAGAGAAGACGTCTGTGTACGCACCCACATCGCGACGGGCACGTCAATCTTCGCAGTAATCCTCTTCCCTTCCCTTCCCTCTTCATCCGAGCTGCCGTCGTCGATGCCACCACCGCCATCGACGATGTCGATTGCGCTGTCCGGGCGATCGAGTCCACCGTCTTCCCGCTCCTGAGCCCGGCGCGCATGGTTATGATGTGAACCGCCTCGCCCACGGCCTCGTTTATGAGTTGAATGGCCTCCTCCGCCTCTCGTTCCGCCGCCTTTCTTGCCCATATCGCGCAGTGCTCGGGCTGACTGTACGAGAAGGAGTTTCGTTTAATTACTCGGTGTAATGCGTGGCTCTGGATAAAAGTGAAAGTGACACGTCACCCCTCTCCCTCTAACCACCACCATCCTGCCCCAACCCACCAACAAAGGCACCACCCGGCTCCCTTAGCC